>CM070101.1:6467500-7037500 GCA_036178185.1 Liparis tanakae | reverse complement strand
CGTGTGAATGTCAATGAGTCTCATCCCTGATCCGTACTCTTTCGTCATCCACCATGAGTATGACCGAGAGGAGCGTCGGTCACACCTGTGGCAGCCTGGCAGTGGAGGAAAGGTTCTCCTCAAAAACATAACAGTTAAGCACCTTGCTGTGTACTTTTGAAGGAACAACTGCTTCATAGTTAACTGAATTATGACCGTGTTCTTGTTATTAATGCTGAGTATGTCCGTTTGTGTTTTTTAGTTTGTTTGTGTAACTACTGTCAAATGTATTTATTCTTAATAAAAAAAGAAAACTATTATTTTTTTCCCATCTAAATCTTTACTAATCATTTATTGTGAATGGCCAGATATTTCTAATTGGATTCCTACAGTTATGCAGAGGAAATAAAGGCACACATTTAGAAGAGTGGCTGTGAGTGAGACTGGGAGTGGCCGAGCAAAACAATTCAATTCAGTTTATTTTACACAGCCCAATATCACAAATTTACGAATTTGCCTCAAGAGGACTTTACAATCTGTACACATACGACATCTCTGTCCCAGGACCTCACATCGGATCAGGAAAAAAACTAAGAAATAGAAAGAAACCTTCAGGAGAGCAACAGAGGAGCATCTCTCTCCAGGATGGACATAAGCAATATATGTCATGTGTACAGAAAGAATCATTACAGGTACATAAACACATTGCCTTGTTTGACTGACAATAAAAACATGAAATATTAAAAGTGTTGTTGAGGAATTGCCGATTGCTTGTATAAGCAATTAACTGAAGGGTTGACTGCCATCTTAAAAGTCCTGAAGCTGCTTTGGTAAACAATGTCTTAAAACATAAAAACACATGACGAGCATGCTTCTACAAATGCTGGTCGAGTTTTAAATAAACGCAGCACAAACTAGTGTCCACCATCTAGTGTCAGTCACTTCTTATAAAACCTGTAATGCATAATGTTATAGCAATAAGCTGATGACAGGTTTGATTATTCAATATAAAATACCCAACTGTATTGTTTAAAATAGTTAATAACAAATAGAAGAATAAATTCAGCAGTTGGATCTCCCGCAGCTAATTAGTCGCTTTCTACTCTGCTGGGAAACGAAGAGCATGAAGGCAGCCACCTCGGAGTGACAGACATATGCATGCTGGGAAAAAAAATAATAAGAAAGTACTCATGGCTCCTGCTGTTGCTATGCAACTACAGTAAGTCTGAAATATATCCCAACTTGCAGCGCTCTGTGCTCTTTGCTGCGAACACCATGCTGAGTTCTCAGCGTGTCGGTCCCATTAAAAATAACGAGGGGATGGGAAGGCGGCGCAGGAAAGGAGCCTTTCCTGGCAGACGTGCAAGCTAAGCAAGTTGGATGCGTGCCCCCCCGCCGTGTGCTTACGTTCCCAGGCTGTCCACATGGCCCAGGCAGGTGGAGTAGCAGTAGTTGTACGCGATGACGATGGAGGGATAGAGCGACTGGAAGTCCAACACGATGACAGAGTTGCTGTAGAAGCGCGACTCGGGCTCCATCACCAGAGGAACGCACTGCGGCGCCCTCTGCTGGGCGCGCTGCTGGATAGCGGGCGTCACGGCGATGTAGTTCAGCGGCTTGGCCAAGCGAAGCATCATGGACTCAACTCGGTACTGGAGGGACAAGACAGAAAGAACATTGAATAACTTAGAAAGTAAAGATGAAAGAAAAATAGGGTTTACCTTCCTGGTCACAATGTGCACCTATTTAACAATGAGTGCAAAAGATATGCAACAGAAATATATTTTTAAGTATCAATAAATGACATTTTCTTAAATCATTTTATTTCTTCCTGTAAAACTAAATATTACCAGTGTTTACATTAACTAGTAGCAACTCATTTTAACCAATACCTCTTTAGCTGTTTATGTGAGTAAACCAAAACAGTAAAGTTCTAAGCTGTAGCACCAAAACAACGCCGTAAATGAGGTTGAAAAGCTCTGCGGAGCTGGTGATAACTTTGCGAGGGTTCATCAATGCAAGTGACACCTGTCACACTGATCAATCTTTAATGTAACCTGGCAGTCACGATGTCTCTATCACTATTCTTTATGGGCCCTATAACAGTCAGAACCTTTAATGTTGCGTGTCACTCGTCTGAACCGGTGGTGGAGCTCCATGAAAATTCAAGGAAATCACCAAAGTCAGTAACTATTCAGCCTTCTGGGGATCGTGGATGTCGGAACCAAATTGTCTGTCAATCAATTCATTATCAAGATGTTTCTTGACAGATACAGTTAGATAAAAAAAAAGAAAAGAATGCAGCATAGCTATACGTTTGCTCGTGCACAACCCAAGCACACATATAGCCAGCACATGTACCACGGTCCCATTCATAACCCTCTGATGGCTTAAAACCACGTCAGGGTCTTATGGCTACAGCGCGGCTAGCTGTGGACAAACCGCAGCCTCCCAAAATGTGCCATGTACCTGTGAGCCTCGGGTCAGAACGTGATAGAACTGAATCCCAAACAATCTGGCCAGCTCGCTGGTTCTGCCAATGATGTCGCGCTGCTGAAGAAGCTGCATGGTGCCGCGCACGCGGCTAATGTAGTGGTCCACCATCTTCCACCTAACACAAGTGCACGTTTAAATTTAAACTGCTTAATGTATTGATTGTCAATGCATATATTTGTGATGAGTGTGTTTGGTATGGGCACACACACCTGTAGAGGTCGGTGTTGTGGTCAAACCAGTCGGACAGCGTGCGGGGGCTGTAGAGGGGGAAGCGCTGGTGAAGTACATGGAACGCCACGTTCTCAAAAGAGTAGTTGTTCAACGTCGCCTGGGGGGGAATGAAAATAAATTAGAATCTTGGACCATTTCTTCAAAGTAGCTCGTCCACGACTGCTCATCAGGGCAGTCAGACCGTGGCTCACTGGTTGATGGTGTGTGTCGGGGTGAACACACTCAAACACAATTTCATACAATAATGGGTGAAAGCAGGTGGAAGCCTCTGTGGAGACATTCAACCGTTTCTTATTTTATATGTATATATATATATATATGTGGAATGATGTGGAATCCAAATAGAAATACAGCAATCAATGAAACTCTTTGGACAGGTGGAGGAAGAGGCAATGCAAAAGGATTAAATAGCACCCAATATATACAACAAAATAACATAAAGTGAAGCTAGAACAACAGTAGTGAGAATACTGGCCAGAAGAATGAGAGAAAGTAGGTCTCTAGCTAAAACTTTGAACGTTGATGGCCGATGACAGTGTGCGTGTGTGGGAGTAGGGTGGAGGTCATGCCGAGGACACCTGCCTCGGTCTTCATCGTCCTCCACAGGTTGAGGGTGACTCGCCCGACGATGTTGATCTCAGTCATGGTGTCGGCTCCGTACTCGTCTCTGTCTGCGGTGAAGCGGTTCTCTTTGGAGTCACCTGAGGACACGCACAGAGCCAGACAGACAATTACAGAGGAGGAGAGGAGCTGCCAGAGCCTCTCTATTCAGCTAGTAACACATGCACGCACGCAAACATACGCAGTACGCGTGCGTGTGTGTGCACAAACACACACTTTCTATAATCCTGGATTTAATGATAAATAAGGGATTGCTCAAAAACAATTGCTTACTGAAGAAGAAAACAAAATGGCACTACAGTCGATCAGTCTTGTGGGGAATATGGACATTCAGCAGCATACGAACAAACTAATCGCACCGATCATTACGTCTGCAAAATCCTCTAAATATTCTATAAATTAATACTTGGCCGTAGGACAGGTCGCCTTTGCTTCCTGTTGACTTTCAGAGGAGCAGCTGTGGTGACAGGCGGTCCTACCTGGCACTCGTGACATCTGCTGACACAGGTCCACGCCGAGCGCCGCAGCCCGCTGGAACAGGTATCCCCAGGAGCGCATCTGTACCTCGTACCCTACCAGGATGTCCGGGTCGAACCTGACAGAACACAGACCACGTTTATTTTTCAAACTGGCCAACGAACATGTGCAGGTGGTTGCTCAGGTTTTTATTTTATGACACAAAATAATATTTTTGAGTAGTATGTGAAGCTGCGCAAACCACATGCTCGGGCTACACACACACACCTCCTGATGACGGCGATCAGCTCCTGAAAGAGCACCTTCTCGTCTGTGGCGTATATCACCTGCAGCCCAGAGACACCCGACCTGACCAGCAGGGGAGCTGTTCCTCTGTGACCTACTGAGGTTGTATGGGAACAGATGTGTCAGTAGGGCTGTGTAACATATGCCATACAATATACATGGTTAAATCTAATTTTAGGAAAAAGGTAACTGTATAAAGAACACCTCCTCTAAAATAGTTTTATTTTGTATACAATAACAACAGAGGGTTCTGCAATTGCAGAACAATACTGTCTAAAATACGGTTACTTATTTATTACATCTTAGTGCAAATATTGTCCTCTTCACCACGAATATGATTAAGTGAGTTTGAACCTTGGTCACCGCTTCGATGGTCTTTGTCCACCACGATGGCGCCCGTCAGCTGGGTGCTGTCGACATCTGGAAGGGGAGCATCAGAACTGAGGCAGTAGAATAAGGCACATATGGGGTCGAACTCGGGGTCAGCCTCGAGGTCACGTCGGGTTCTTGCATGGAGCTCCATGCCTATCAGTGTTAGGTGTTGGACCTGATGGTGGGGAAGAGAAAAGACAATGTTGGTGTCCAAGAGGGGAAATCCATCTGAAGCCACTGGACTTGAGTCAGACAAAAGTGGTCGTCTTCAGAAGCGCTTTAGGCCGCGTGAATTTACACAAGCGATCCGGCAGGCAAGCTTGCGCTTTGGGTTTGGCGTGAGCATTAGACAATGGACTGTGCTGAGGTCCCAGATGTGCCAGCATTTCTCGATGTACAAAGAAATCTTAAGAGCGCTTGTTCTGGAGATTAATATTTGAAACCACAAAGGGGTTACTATGACAACCAGCAATTGTGAGACATCATGGTATAAGCTGAGGCACTACTGCACATCAAATATTTTTTATAAATCCTGATATGTAATTTTGATCTCGTTTACATTTAGATAAATGTAAACATTATGTGCACAATAACACAAATGGAAATTAACAAATCTTGGCTTTCCACTTAAAATGGTATGAACCTAATTAGATTGTACGATTAGAACTCTAAAAGATTCTGATTCAATATATATCTATCTAACTCCAACCTTAAATAGTAGACTGATGTCATTTGTCTGCTCACCTCATGCAGAGCTTTGGCATCCTGCAGGTTTTGCATGCTGATTTTGAAACCGTATGAGTTGGCTATGCTGGGCCCTTCAATCTCAGAGTTATCATTCTTTGGCACATTCAAAGCAGCAAACTGGTTCTGTGGAGGACAAATAGTACATGAGAAACATCAAATGAACAGCAAAAATAATGATGGCTAAATTCAACAAGCTAGAGGCATAACATCAGGTACATATGATGTTTCATGCTCAGCTCAGGTAATAAAACCATTTTCCTTAAGACGTGGCGAGGTGTCAAAAAAAAAAAAAAACACTCGTGGTCTGACCTTCATTTGTGTGGTTAGCAACACTCGTCTCAGTGGGTCCGCATGGCTTCTCCTCCTTTGCTGGAGTCTCTCAGAAATGGGATCCTCTGCAGCAGGAATATGAAACGGGAAGACAACATTCAGAAACAATCGCTATTATCAAAGAATAAAACAGCCAGGATAAATTCCTTGCACACAGATTACAGGCAGAACCTTTTCCTACCCTCAGATATGGGCGTGCTGCACACTGGCTCCAGATCTTCCTTGCTTCTCCGCCGCCTCCTTAAAAAGGGGGTGCTGTGAAGGAGATGGGGACTCGTCCTCCCCTCTTCACTGTGACTGAGATGGAGGAGCGAAGGACTGGGATTCTTCCAGACTCTCTCCTGGGAGTTAGAGAGCCCAGGTGACAGCAGTTCTGGAGAGTTTTTGTTTTGCCGGCTCTCGCTGAGTCGGTCCGGCCCTAAGGGACTGGTCTGACAGGACTGCTGCCAGGGAGGCAGCTCTGGGGACTCTGGAGAGGGGGTTTCATCGTCACGATCGTCGTTCTCTTTGCGCTGCTGCTCAATATCCACACAGCCCTCATCTGAAACTGGACTCACCGCTGTGGATCCACAATGAGAGCCTGTGTTCTTCGTGGGTGTTATGATTAAGGACAGGTTGCACTTCTTTCTCCTTTGCAGTCTGATACCGGAGAGTCTCTCGCACAGCTCCACCTTCACAGCTGGACAGTTGGCAGCAGCTGGCTGCTCCGTTCTTTCTGGGTTCCCCTCCACGTGCAGCCCAACCCTCTCCTTCTTCAGCAGTCCTTTTTGTAAACTCTCGTACTGTTTCCTGGCTTCCAGCCACAGCTGCACGCGCTCTCTGCTCGGTGGGTTTTTGCAGGGAAGAAGGATGACTTTCTTGTCACCGGCTAAGGTCAGGTTGAGCTCGGTGTGGTCCTTACTTTGCTCTGAGGCCTGAGCGCCCCATGCTTGGGGAGATGAGGTTATAGTGATGGCGGGGTGCGTCATGGCTGAAAATGCCGTCTTCCAGAAATGGAGGCCGTCCAAACACAGGTCTCCACTGAACTCTGCTAGCTCCTTAGTCAGCCTGGTATGCACCATTAGCTTACGGCCGCCAACTTCCCTGGAGAGAACACAGATGAGTCTATTATCAATCACTGAAGCTTTACAACTTCAGAAGTGGAGAACTTGGCAAAAAGATGGTCATTTATTAAATGACTAATACTGTACTGGAATTTGTTATGCTTTCAAATTTGACTGAGAATAAATCTTCCAAATGTATCGGTGTCCATATTTTTATGTTTTACATAAGGATCCCCTAAATTAAAATAATATAATTATTGAAGAATATATGACCGTTGCTGGTTAGTGGACAAACTATGGAAAGTCAACACTGCTTCTATAACACATATTTAGCATTCCCAGACTGCCATTTCTAAAAGTTATATTAACATTCAGTTTATTATGCGTTTCCTCGTCCACCATATGGAACAACCTCCATTGTGCTTATAACACAGAAACTCTACATAGGAGTTTTAAGCGACAACTTACTTGTATGCGGAAATATATGATAACTTATCTGTGTGACTAATAGTGCGGATAATAAGTCAGGCCCCATTTCTTACATGTACATTTAGTCCACACATGCAATGTAAAAAGTACTGACTTTGTGCTGACGGTGCGTAAAGCCTTACATTGGTTTCCCTGGCACATCAGAGGGGTTGCTGCAGAATGGCTCCTGGAATGTGGCCTCCGACATCTCCAGGTCCAGCAGAGTGCCGAGGATCTCCTCCCGACTTGGAGGGGACATGAGGGGCTTGAGGACGTGGGCTCCACTTCCTGCTCCCCGCAGCAGCTGGTTTGCCCTCACCTGGGATAGTGAGCTGATGGAGCGTGGAGAGCTACTAGGTGTAGTTGACGTAAGTCCATCAATGCCCTCCAGAAGATCCCCTGTTGGAGAGCCCTCGTGGTCGACGAATGACGCAGAGCTCAAAGGCAAAGGTAGGACGGAGTCGAAGACGGAAAAGAGCAGCTCTTTTCTCTCACAGTGGAAGTCTTGAAAGGGGCTGAGGGTGTGGGCTTTACCTAAAGAGAAGTCCCACTCTCTGCTCTTGGTTTTCTCTGAGTCGAGGAATGTGAGGTTATTTGATACAGACTCCCCGTTTTCGGGTCTATCAAAGAGGTCTGGGCTGACAGGCCTTGCTTTGGGCCAGTCAGAGCCCCTTTGAAGCTCCTCCCCAGAATCAAATAGCCGATCAAGTTTCTTCTCAAAGCCCAGTGCCTGGGCAGATACAGCTTCCTGGTTGACATCACTCAAGAACTTAACTGGTAAATTCTTGTCAGTCAGGACAAACTGACTGCCACTGTATGGGCTTGAAAACTCTGTCTGATCAATGGCATTTATATCAAAAGCATAGTTGTGTGGGAGCTCAGGTGACAAGCTGTCCTCTATGTAGTTGCAGCTGTCCAGGCCTGGGTCTGACAGGAAGATGGGGCAGTCATCTGACATGTTGCCTTCTTGCTTCACCGATAAATTTGGCTCAGTGCTGCTTGCTTTTCCTTTCCTGATTCTGGGCTTTTTATCCTTGGGGATGGTAGATTTTGGGGCCCTGGGTTTCCGTGGAATGGTGGAGGGAGCTCTTCTGGATTTGACTGGTTTGGATGTTGGATCTTGTAGTGCTGTGGCCTGAGCTATGGCCGTTGAGTGGCTGGCTCCACCAACCACTTGTATAGGAAGAGCCTGTCCCTGCTGCCTCTTCTGGAGAAGCTGCTTGAGGACAGCCAAGCCAGAGGGGGTCTCAGAGAGAGTGGGGATCTGACCATTCTTAGGACCTGAGTGTGGGGACGCTTTGGACTCTTTACCGTCTTCCAGTAGTGGTCTAACAGCCAGAGGAGATGGAGGAGCTGTGCACTTCTCTTGTGAAGCCTCTAACTTTACCACAGAGGTCTGGCAACCCTGCTGCTTTAGCTCAGCCGATACTGAAAAGCTTTGATTGACCTCCATAATGGAAGTCTCGCAGTCCTCGACCTTTGGTTCTATAGACTGGGCTACTAAGTTAGAGTCTGAATTAGATGCTGGCTGCAAACTACTCTGGCTGTTGCCATCTGTGCTGATTGGCTGCTGAAATGAAGGGACGTCTTGAGAGGAACTCACAGACGGAGGTACCTCATCCTCCAGGGAAAGAAGCTGGGAGTTGTCTTGACTTGAGTCATTGCTTTTGTGTTCCTCAGTTTTCTTTTTGCGGGTCTTTCTCGGTCTTGTGGGGGTTTTAGAACCGTTGAAGATGCGTTCGGTTTTATCTTTAGCGTTCTTCCTCTGCTTTGGAGCAGCACCACTCCTTGATCTTGATTTCTCTTTTTTGGTTTCCTCCTCCGGCTTAGTAACAGACTTGCTTACTTTCCTTTTAGTGTCTGTGGATCTCTTAGGTTTGGCAGTTTGACACTTTTTTTGTGCTATTTTGGTTGAACATACTGTGTGTGTCTTGTGAAAAGCAGAACTAAGACACGGATCACTGAGTGGGTTCATCAGCTGTTCGGAAGTCTTGGTGTCAATGAGAGGGTCACTTGGGGACCAACAACGAGGGGGTGATGAGTTTGTAGGACTTGGGGATCTATCAGAAAGGTAGCCCAACTCTACCATGACATCAGAATACTCAAGGTCATGGTCGTCCACAAGCTCACTGTAGCATGGCATAGAGGGCGGTAGAGAGGGCAGAATTGGACCTCTCTGACAGCCTTTAGTCCTTTTGACTCTTTCACCCTGTCTAACTTGAGGTTTGGAGGAGTTGCAGACCGTTTTCTTATTTGTAGAGTTGACCTTTGCCTTTTTTTTGGGTAATTTTTTTGCCTTTGGCTCAGTAATTGGAAACTTGATAGCAGCGGATTCTGGCACCTTGGGCCAGAAAGTCTTAAGAGGCGCTAATTTATTGTACTGATCTAGCTTGTCTGACGTCAACATCACCAACTGCTCTTCTGCATTCACTTTGGACATCTTCACCAGCATGTTTTTCTGTCCCTTGAACCTGTTGATGATAATGTATTTGATAATGATAGGGGGTTCCTTCCTGCACCGTTTCTGGTGTTTTACTTCCGGCCCACTGGGAACATCGGTGTCCTTAAACCGTTCTTTGACGGAGGCTGGAGTTTTAGAACGATTGGCACCTGAGTATTCTCCATCCTCGCCATCATAGATCATCTTCCGTTTGGCTCTCAGGGTGTATTTACTACCAGGCAGCGCAGAAGGTTTAGTACAGGTGACCTTAGCTGATAAATCATGAAATGGGCTTAACCTATCCTCTGCTGAGTCTTTAACTTCTGAGGAAAAACTGGAGACGGTGGTGATGGTGGGCTTTGAAAGTGGTTCCGTTTCTTCCATCTGTTCACTTCCAGACCTATCCTCACTTTGTGGCTCCTCCTTTGTGATTGGCTCCTCCTCCATGATTCGCACATCTTCAATTGGCTTTGCCTCTTTTATTGACTTATTCTCCAAAACTGGCATCTCTTTGTCTACAGTCAATGGACAATCAGGCATGGTTGAGGTGAGGCATGTGCTATCCTGGCTGTCAGAAGTAGAGCTTTCAAATATGCTTATTTTATTCCTCTGTCCAGCCATTCCCAACCCTTTTTTATACACTTTTAGCCTAGACCTGCGAGGCTGGGCCTGTTCAAGCTTGCTGCAGGGATCTGCCGGCTTTTTGCTCCCAGCTTTCTTCCTACTGAGGCAGTTGGAGAGGATGACACTTGGGAAGAACTTGTAATGTGCTTCCTGCTGGGCCACAATAGTCCTCTCGGTCTTGTTTTCCTGATAGTCCTCGTACCTGATTTTGAGTTCACCGACATCTCCCTCCTCACTGTCCTGGCCCATTTCTTCCTCCTGATCATCCACCAGGGTTGACGGGGCTGAGGAGATGTTCCTCAGGATGGGGCTTTTACCATCCTTCTGGCTCATGTCCAGCTCTGTCTTAGCTGAGCAGTTTCTCAGCTCTGAGTAACAGAGAGAGAAGGACCTATGGTTCTGGAGAATGGACAGACAGTTTGTTTCTACATTCTTTATGCTGCCGTACTTCTTCCCGTTTTTGGTGACCATTCCGTTACCAAATGGGAAACTTTCTAGATCTGTCTTGTCCAAAGCTATGGAGGTTTTCTTGTCATATGTGTACAAGGGCCGTATGTTCTGTTTGTCTACGCAGATGGGAGATACCTCGGGGTGACTGGATAACTTGCAAGGGATGGGGTGTTTGACTGGCGGGATGTAGGGAATCTCTTTATTAAACTTAAACCCTGTTGAACATTCACTACTGCTGTCCAGACTACTTTTTGATTGAAAGTGCTTGTCAAGCGGTTGCTCCGTGTCCAGCACATGAACTGGTCTGTGCTCAAGAAACAGCTTTGCTGAATTAGGTGGCTCCAGGTGAACCGTCTCCCCGGAAAAGGGGTTCCTTTTTCCGAGCATCTTCTCTGAGACGATGACAGAAGACTGGGTCCTGGAGCCACTGTCCGTTAAGGATGAATCTATGGATCAAACAAAAAAGAGGCTCCTGAATAAGGGTTACCAGTAGCAAAACATTTATTTAGATTTTCAGAAAAACATCCTGACTAAGTTAAGAGAAACATAAGGGGTGTCAGTTCTAACTTTAAGGCTGCGTAGTTATTGTTTAATAGTAACATTTCTTGCAAAAAGTGGCAAAAAGTAGTTCCTAAGTATGAGAGAATGTAGAAGTTCTACCCACAGTCTGTAGTGTGCTGGAGGTAATCCATCTCAACGCTTCTGTGTATTCATTTTAAAACCAGCGCTCATTAAATAAGAATTCAATTTGCTGACTAACAAATCAAACCAAACCGTTAACACTGGAGATGTTTTAATAAGAACACATACACTTTACGTCCCGCATCTCTCTCACCTTGAGTGGTAGGTGTGAGGTGTGCAGACTGGTTCAAACCAGCAGCTGCGGCAGTGTAAAAAGACTGTCTTATTAAAACAAAAGCCTGATGCCATAATAAATAACTAGAGCAAATGGTGCACACACATAAATACACAGGTGCACTCATGATGCCAAGAGTTAATTGACAATAACTCCAGGGAATCAATTACAATCCCAAAGTCTTGCACCGTATTGAATCACAGCTCCCTCACGCCGAAATTACATCATACAGCCAGAACCTCATGTCAACCGAGATTGCTATTGTGCCGCGGCAGTCAGATCTGTATTCTGATATCCTTGTTGGAACATCAGCGGGGGAATGTAAGATAAGCATCAAAGCCGACCGACATCCAAGATGTCCTCTCAGCGCGCCGCAGCACGGGGTGACTCACCGCTGCTCTCGTCCGCGGCCCCGTCGAGCTGGGGGATGGACAGGTTGGCGAACGGAGAGTTATTCCCACTCCACTCCATGTCTTCGTCGGAGGACTCCTGCTGCTCGTCGCTGAAGCAGTCGTCTGGCTCCTTCGCGCCGGGCCTGGATGAGAGGAGCACTTGTTGAACAAAGCGCAGGCAAAGCACACAGCTTGGTGTCTGCTGGCTCCCGGTCGCAGGAGAATACACACAAAGTGGGGACTATCATTTCTAATTTACCGTGATACTGTATTCACTTGCATTACTATTTCATAAGACGGGTAGAGACTGTACAGACTCATCTAAATTGCAGCAGCCTTTTTACTATCAGAATCAACCCCGATTTCTGCCAGATCAGCTGCTGTTTGACATTTAGGTCCAGATTTTCTTATCTTGCTTTGAGTTAAGTTGTTGTTAAAAAAAATACATTAAGTGTAAGCCAACAAACTAAAGTAATAGAAACTTTTTTTCATATGAGAATCTAACTGAAAAGGTAAACAAGACAGCAAATCTGATCACTGTCGGTGACAACTTTCAGTCTTGATCATTTACACTAACTGATGGTTTCATAAAACTATATATTTCCACCAATTTCTTACTCGGATATGATAGAGACAAACTTGCCTTGGTGACGGAGCGTTCTCGGGAGGCTCGTTGTCCCACCGCTGGGACATTACGACGCTGAGCTCGGCCTCCACCTTGTCCAGCTCCGGGCTTTCCTCCTCCTCGTCACTGTTGCAGCGGTAGCTCCGGTCTCCAGAATGTGACTGGGACTGGGAATTCTGTCGAACGGGGTTCCCGCAGAAACCATCGTTCTCCAGCCCTGCCAGCAAATCGAGGATGGCTTGGTCCTGGCTGCTGTCTGCAAAGACAACAAAAAAAAAACATTTAAAAGACAATAAACCACTTAAATCAAAGCTATGAATGACATAGTTAGTTATCAAGCTCCTCTTTTATGGAACCAACTTCCAGTTTCAGTCCGGGAGGCAGACACAGTCGCCACATTCAAGAGTAGACTTAAGACTTTCCTCTTTGACAGAGCTTATAGTCAGGGCTGAATCAGGTTTGCCCTGGTCCAGCCCCTGGATATGCTGGTATAGGCTTATAGCTGCTGGGGATGTTTAGGATGCACTGATCACCTCTCTCCTCTTTTCTTTATCCTATGGATGAATTTTCATCTCTCAATCACACATGACTAACTCTGCTTTCTCCCCGGAGTCCTTCTGACTTCACGTCTCATGGGGTCATCGGACCCTATGAGACGGCATAGATCCCATCTGCTGATGGACCATCGATGGTTGGATCGTGAGTTCCTGACACCAGCTGTGCCACTGCCCTGCTGGGACTCCGCCCACTCCTCCACTTGGGAGGTCTCCAAACTCTCCATCGTGGAATATGCCTAAATATGAACTATTGATAAACTCTGTCAAATTCATTGAATGTATTTAACTCTAAATCTGTCCTTCTGTACACATTACCTACTCTGTTGCTCTCCTGAAGGTTTCTTCCATTGTTTCCCCCTGAAGGGTTATTTGGGAGTTTTTCCTGATCCGATGTGAGGTTTTGGGACAGGGATGTCTATGTGTACAGATTGTAAAGCACTCTGAGACGAATTCATAATTTGTGAAACTGAGCTATACAAATAAACTGAATTGAATAAACCTTTTGAACCCTAGACTTTTACATCCTTTATTTACAGGCTTTCAGTATTAGTCAACATTGCCATATATATTTATTTTTCTGGTATAAGATGAGCAAGTAAGAAAGTCTATAGTCAGTGTAACAAATATATATAAACCATCTGTGCGTCTTGTGAAAATAACTACAAAATACTGATTAATCAGGAGAAATGCGTCTATTCATGATACAGACACGGAGGCTCCACATCAATATATGTTTTAAATAGTTATTCAAACCAAATGAAGGAGAAGAAAGTGAGCAGACTGGAGAGTTTTGTGGATCCAAGAGAATACCTAAAAGGGGCGAGTGGTTGGCGGTCTGGGTAAGCGGGAGGAAGGTCTGGCTGTTCTCCAGGAGACTCAAGATGGCCTCCTCATCCACGACGGCCTCCTCTGGGACTTTACCACTGCTCCTCACAGAGTCTGGGGGTGGGGGGTTGGGGGTGGACACAAGAGTACTGTCAGCATCACACTTTATACATCAAGCAGACAGGCCGACCTGGACACACACACACACACACACACACACACACACAGACACACAGACACACAGACACACAGACACACAGACACACAGACACAGAGTGCAGGCCGATTAGGCTAATGCATATCTCAAAGTGGGCTATGGCAGCTACGGAGATGCTATGAAGATGCTGCAAGAGCTGTGATTGGTCTACTCGGACTGCTAGTGTTCAAGTTCAGTAACCCCCATCCCCCCAAAAACATAACGAATGAACATATGGGATGATCACAAATCATAAATTATACTCAGGAGCGAGACAAGGCAAACCTTCGTATGGTCGCACCATACCAACAAGAATGAAAGGCTGTAAACTAATTACTTATATCTTTAGTTCCTCCCCTTTTAGTTTGACAAAAAAGGTCCATTTACGCCCAACCTATACAATCAGAAGCTCCAGGCCAGAGAGTTCTGCCACATTGCTCTTTGCATGGGCTCTCCATCACAGATACTTGAGATTCTACTTCCGTATGCATCCCAAACGTAGACAGGGTTGGTTTTCCTCACCTGGCTGCGATTGCCTGTGCGACTCCACAGCGTTAGCCGGGACACACAGCGGTCCCTCGGGGGTCAGCGGGTCGGAATGGAGGGTCAATTCACCGAGTAGATCCTCCTGGTCCTCCCCGTCGCTAAGGGGCGAGTCTTGTGTCCTGAGCAAAAGAAAAAATTTAGACCACTCCCGCACAATAATAATTCTTCTCTTCTATTCATTGCAACACATGAGCCGTAGCAGGTTTGTCAGCTCGGCCGCTACCTGAATCTCAGAGCAGAGGACCTTCTGGTATCTGGCCCCATGCAGTCATGTTTTATTAGCATCTCTTTACTGAGGGTTTAATCAGGGGAAGTGCTCTGTTTACTCTGTGTGTATGTGTACACAGAGGTGGTGTGTTGCTGCACATGTGTGGAGAGTCTGTTAAGTGTTCTCTGTGTGTGTGTGTGTGTGTGTGTGTGTGTGTGTGTTACGAGAGGGAATATGAATGGAAAACGGGCAGGCGGCCAAATCGGGGCTTTGTATCCCTCCAGATCGCTCTTAGCTACAAGCTGCCTATCATGCTCCTTTACCCATGCTGCCCTGCTGCATCGCCTAGCAACTCACCACTTAGTGACTCTGAAATATTGAAATGCAGACCAGGCAGGCGACCTCTCGCGAGTGGAACAATTTTCACAGGAACGGTCATAAAACAAAAAAAAGAAGAAAAAAGTAGTTCCACTTTAGGAGTCACTCCTGGTTAATCTATACCTTGTGTGGAAGACGGCTTTTCCCCACATATGATTTAAGATTGGAGCAAATCAAATCCTACAATGAGCAGCGCAAACTGAATATGAAATGCCCTTAAGCTACTCCCTTGCTAGTTCAACCCCCTGTTGCTCCTGAGTGGAGCATCCAGTGGACGCAGCCATGCATAGTCTATTTTCAGAGGATAAATTCAAGCGTTTACCCTGAAGACAAAAGTTAGATGTTAGCGGGTGTTACGTTTTTTTTTTTGTCCAGTGGGAAAGGGGCTTTAGAAACCCACGGTGATGAAACACACTGCGAACCCTGGGACGGACACGTGAAGCTGTGCAACCGTGTGTCGGAGCCCAGCAGCAGCACGCAGGAATAAAGAAAACACCCGTTCAGATAGACGTGTGGCAGTGGCAAGCCACGTTTACTGAGAGGTCAAAGCCAACGAGAGAATGAGATAACGCCATCTCACACTAAAACGATAAATCCAACCTGGTCAATGATGTCTCTTGTTTTGTTTTTTTTCTACTTCTTTTTACAGAGGTGATGAATGATGAAAACACATTAAATCAATGGGGTTTTTCTTATCAGCTGGCGTCTCGCTGCTACTCGAGGACGACAGCGAGAGAGATTTTTACTGCAGTCTCATTGTCATTCAGAGAGTTTGCTCTGCCGAGCCGTGTGAGGAAAGGGCTCCAGAGACGCTGTCTGGCTGTCTCTTAATTAGTCTGCTAGCTAACGACTTTAGCGAGCAACGAGGGAGCAAGGCCTGGCAGGCGTCGGGAGATTACCGCAGCGATTAACACATTTCGCCAACTAACCACGCCCCGCCCCTATTCGCTGGCTGTACTGACTCGGCTTTGAAGTGACACGTTTTAACAACAGCCCTAAAAAAGGCGAAAAATACAAGGAGGGTGGAGAAAGAGGACGGGAAGATATTTCATTGGAATGAGGTAACAGAAGCCCCTCCCATTCACAAACATTTCCATTTTTACATGTTGTAATATTTAATTAAATGTTTCTGATTACTGAAATTAAGTACAATGATGCCTCATAGGGTGGGTGGGGCATATGTTTACACATAATTTATCTTGTGTTGCCTCAAGACAACATTGTAAAGTGGATTTTATTCATATAGATCAATATCACACAGCGCATTGGATAGAAACAGCAGGAGTATTTTGATGGACAATATGCTTAATAATGGAGATGTTGTATGACTAAATGATGCCCCTGGTCAATCTTTCCGGTATTTCCTGACACAAATTTGCAATTCTGTTAAGAGGTTAATTTTATGGCCGAAGAGATTAAATCTTAGGTCACGAGATGGGATCGGAAGCAGAAATAAATATTTGTATTACTTAGTTATTGGACAATTTACCACTATGTTTTGTAAAATAAAGAAATATCACACTTTGATTTAATTGGTCCGTTAGTAGTCTTACTGTTGTGGGCTCGAAAACAACATTGCTTTGTTTAAGGAGTCACCAGTATAGCCCTAGCGATACTGGATTCTTGATGACCATGCTGATATTGACATTTGGAAGTTCAAGAAATGTGATATGGGTGTTTGTTCAGCACAAGTCATCCTGATAAACAGATTTGTCATATGAAAGATTGTGAACAAGATCCCAACCAAGCAGGTAAAATCATCTTGAGGTCATCAACATCATTTTTAACTTGTCATTATTAATTCTTGTGTTATAAATAATAATCTAATAATAATGTATACTTTATTGATCCCACAATGGGGAAATTTGTGTCTGCATTTGACCCATCCTTCGTTATGAAGGAGCAGTGGGCTGCAGTGAAGCACCGCGCCCGGGGAGCATCTGAGGGGGTTCAGTGTCTTGCTCAATGACACTTCGGGCTGCAACTAATGGGGGGGATCGAACCTGCTACCTTGCGGTTACGGGACGACCACTCTCCCCACTGAGCTAAACCGCCCCAAATTATGGCCAATTTCATGGTGTTTGGTGAGACCACCAAATTTGGATCAAAAACCCAATACCTTCTAAAAGTTTGGGTCACCTTAGAGACTGGACAGTGGGCTCAACAGCATTTACGTGGAGAGAGAATGGATCCACCTCAGGTTTGAGTGGCGGTTCTGCACTTTTCTAGGATAAAAAGAAACGGCCCATTCTCGGCCGTTTAGACGTGTGAGGACACCGGGAGGCGACCGTTTGTTCTGAACAACAACAACAACGGCGGCTCCTGACGAAGGCTAGCGTAGACGCTGAACAGCATCAGCTCCATCGGAAGACGAGAGTCCTGAAAGAAGAGCGGAGGACGACACTGAGGGCTCCTCTCGTGGAAAAGATGCTTATAGCTCTTCTCCTGTTTGAGTGACAGATGGTTTATCCAATCACCAGTATTTTCTCCTTTTCCAAAAAAAGAAAAAGAGAAGATATATATATTATATATAGAGAGAATACAGCAGCAACCATAGCGATGCATATTAAAGCAAGCGGAAGCCAGCCGAGAGAGAGTCTGTGTGTGAGTAACAACAGAGGGAGGGACGGAGACAGTCAGGCAATGGGAGAGTTGAGAGCCGCCAGCGTGTGTGTGTGTGTGTGTGTGTTCCGTCACTCCACACCGAAAGCCCACACTTTTCCCACACCACATTGCGCTTCCCCCTGTCCCCCCCGTTCCTCTCTGATATCAGAGGTTAGTGAATAGAAGCCATCTGGATCCAATGCCGAGGAACGAAACGACATGGCTGCCGGGCCGACTGTACTTTTATTTATAACAGAAAATACTTCCATGCTTGTCCATCGCGTGGAAACCTCTCACCCTCCCTCCCCACACCATTTTTCACCCCTCTCTTCCGCACTACGCCCATTTGGTTTCACGGGGGAAACCGAGGACGCTTCATTTCGACACACAGAATCAAAGACGAGAGCGACTCGTGACGAACAAGGTCGGAGACTGTGGGGCGCTGATGTGACTGGGAGCATCTTGTGCTTATTTATAAATACATTGTTTCATAAGTTCCAGCTTCTTGCCAGCGACTCTGGCATTCTTCAGTGAAAGGGGAGAAAAGTGACTTAAAAATTATTTGAAGTTGTTCCAAAACATTGTGGCGAGTCCATCGGTCCCGCCCCCGATGTGTCGCCGGTGACAACAGAGCGAAAGAAAAGGCAGAGGAACTTACACGTCAAACTCATTCTCTTTCAGGATCTCCTTGAATCTCTTCATGAAGATCTTCTCGCTCTCCGTTGAAGTGACGAACCCGCGATCTGAAAAACATCAGACAAACGGATTCAACATGACTGTACATGTGACAGGAATGTAATCTCTACGAGCCCTGGACCTTAACATAACCTCTTTCCGATCCCCGTTTACCCGGATCTAGGCCCACACATGTCAAAGTGTTTCATCATCAACAGCAGCAGATGCTCTTGTTTGTAGTTAGAGAATAAAGTTGTTTGGAAGGTTCCTAACAGAGTCAAACGACCTGCAATTATTTAGGTGGCAGCCACGATAAAAGCTGGTCAACTTTTCTAAATGCTGAGAAACGGTGCTTCAATGCCTTTCTTATCTTTTAGTAGAGGATACACTGGACCACCCTTTAGCAAAGGAAAGCAGATAATGCCGTCCCACAGTTCAGCCGGCGGATTCTCCTGGCACCGCTCCCTCTCTAGCATCTTTCCTCGACATCATGACGCTCTCCACTGAGGTCAAGGAGAGGTGGTTCGGATGAGACATAGAAAGGGCACACAGCTTACTTTAGCTGAGCTTTGAATATTTAAAACGTTTTATCCCTACAATTTCTTTTTTATACCTCAACGTTTCAAAACCTCCACTCTTGGTTTTCCAACCCTTAAGGTAATTACAATTACTTAAAACTTTGAAAGTGTAATTTTCATAGTTTGTGGCTCATCATTTGCAGTTACAATAGCACTGAGAAGAAATAAGCAAAGTAAAAGAGTTTCCTGTTCCTTTGTTTAGAACAGTTCCCCCTGTGGGTCTGCTCACCTTGTGACTCGGGGGTTTCTATCTGCGAGACCTGGTTCTTCTCTCTCCTCCTCTGCTTCTCGTCCTCCCAGATGGCCTGCAGACCCGGGTTCCTGCCGATCTGATCTGGAATCAGGGGAGAGTCAGAGCACAGTGGGTCAGCTATGAATAGCATCAGGCTACATTGATGTTTACATGAGTCTTTTATGTTTTAGGTATATTTTAATGCCCAGCGGGCCTGATGAATCAAAGTGCCGCCAGACTGTACAACTCAACCCATTCATAGTATAGGTACATTTTGAACATTGCTGGGTATAGTTCACAGCTATAGAGCAGATGGAAAAGTATGAGTCAGAACACAAGCACTGCCCCGGAGAGGCCTCTTCTTTCCGTTCTCCACTTAGACTTGTTGTGGTTTACGATTCTGATTTAAATCATAAGGACTAACTGCATACTTACAGCCTCCGAGCAAGCTAAAGGAGGAAAACAAAAAGCCGAACCGGAAAGCCTCATACTGACAAGGACACGTTTAATGAACTGCACCAACAAACCCTGCCCACGTATGTCTTCCAATGTACCCGCTGGAGAAATGTTTGACTCCAATACCAACAAACTACGTGTGAGCAGTAAAATTGCAGCCTTGCAGCTGTGGTTGGCTTGACTGAAGGGATAGAAAAAAATGTATAGAAGCAAAAATAAAAATGTAAACCAAGAAAGAGCACAAAGACAAAGTCCCTAAATCCAGAGATTTAGCCACATTCTGTAGAAAGATGCATAACCAAACACAAGCAACAGTTGCATGTGTTTCGGGTATGCATTGCTTTGTCAGATAACGCCATCCTTCTTTCTGGTTTCCGTGAAATATCAGTCCATCCCGGATCCCCTCTCTGCTCCCCTGTGACAGGAGGCGTTAGGCCGGCGCCGCGCTGTTGATGCTTGCTAATGGTTTGCTGTGCAGAGATCGTCAGAGGTCATCTCAGCCAAATGTGTGACACTTAGGCACTGATGATTTAGCAGACAACCTTCCATCTTCATGCTGCCCCATCAGAGTGTCAGAGAGTAATGGTTCTCAAATGGGGGTACGTGAGATTCAAAACAAATATGTTCAAAATTCACATCAATTAAAAAAATCGTTGGAAAATTGTCATTTCATGAATAATAACAACAATTGAAGGGTATGGCTTCGTCTTCTTTTGTTGTCGCCTGAAAGCTTATTGGCTGGAGAAAACTCAATTTGATATATTCATACCTGCAAACTCATGAAGGTGACATTGGGGGGGACTTTTGTTGTTGTCGTCTCCACACCACTTCCACGTTGTTTGATGACACCTCAAAGCTTTTATAACTACGGCCTTTTGATTGTTCTGACCAAAAATCTAAATAATAATAGCAAACATTTTAAGAAAAAAGGTCCTCTGAATAATTCAGTGATCGGGCCATAATAATAGTAATAACAACTTTACATTATCATTATATATAATATGGTTAAAGTCATTCATGAACCAACTTCCTTTTTTAAAAACTTGTGCTCTGCTAAGCTTTGAGCCTGTTCCATGAGTCTGTTCCATGAGTCTGTTCCATGAGTCTGTTCCATGAGCCTGTTCCATGAGCCTGTTCCATGAGTCTGTTCCATGAGCCTGTTCCATGACTCTGTTCCATGACTCTGTTCCATGACTCTGTTCCATGACTCTGTTCCATGACTCTGTTCCATGACTCTGTTCCATGAGTCTGTTCCATGAGTCTGTTCCATGAGTCTGTTCCATGATTCTGTTCCAGGAGCCTGTTCCTTCGACGTGTCCCATCAAAGATGTTTTATTGCGAAGATCACCACATCGCATGTTCTCCATGTCTCACTCCAATCTCATAAACGTCGGCCGACCAGTTGCCCCCCCCCCCCCCCCCCCCCCAAAAAAAAAGAGAAAAAAACTCTTCGGATCTACACTATTGAAGTTGATGACCTATTTTTATTTCAAAACGGCAAATTTCGCCGAAAGGTGACAAGTTTGCAGGTATGGTGCAGTGAGTTGAAACATTGCCCCGAGTGATCTTACTTTCAATTTCCAGGCGGTTGAGGATGTCTACAGCCACAGCATCGACCTCCAGCTCACAGGTGCTCTGCCTCGCCACCTCATCCAGGACAAGGGAACTGCGAGAAGACGGAAACCAGTGCTGTTAAAATACTTCAAGAAGGTTCTGCAGGAAATCACACTGTACTGCTGGCTAAGAATGAATGTAAAGAATAAAGAAAGTTAAGACTTTTGTAGCTTTTTTTGTCAGACACTATTTTATTTTACAGACATAGGAAGCTAAATGTATAATTTGTATAAGTAACCTAACGAGACAGGAAGATTGGTGGGAAAAAGGGGGGACAACTTAAAAAAAAAAATCAACATTAATAATACACAGATCTCCGCAATGAGACACATCTTGGAGGTCCACGCGTGCGCAACAGATTGGAAGGCCTACGTGTGCCCATTGAGGTCCCGTGGACTCTAGCAGACCCTTGCCTTCCGTTTGCAGTCAAGAATGCAGCAAAAGTTAACAAAAGCTGGGATTTATTCATGTCTGGCTTAAGAGGATCATAACATATCAGGTATGAAATGAATCTTCAGATGCTCCGTTACGTCTGTATGACAGTCTTTGAACCATGACAAGGGCCAGAATGTGATCACTGCAGAGACTACTGTAGGTAGGGCTTGTTTTTAGCCGATAGCCTGAAATGCCTCCTGCTTATGAAGTCGTTGTTGATCACTTGCGGCCCCCCGAGGAGTGTGGATTCAGCATTCGATGAAGGTATGACAACAGGCAATAATGCTGTTTGGCCCACTAGCATGCAAGATAAGCCGGTGACAGACAGACAGACTCATTCCCCACAAGCTTATGCCTGGCTGTGATAATTACAGGATATTAGCATCAGAGACCCCCTCATCCATTAGACAAAGGTGGGGCAACTTATGAGGAGAGAATTGTGGAACGAGGGCTATTCAGGAAATGTTCTCGCAGTCAGAGCTAACGCAGCAGAGGTCTGTGCAGGTGGGACTCACCAGGGTATGGCGTTCTCCTCCCAGCGGACGAAGGTGCCGCCCAGGGCGCTGTCGCTGAGCTTGGAGGAGCACGGGCTCTTATTGGTGCTGATGCTGGGACGACCGCTGGGAGTCGGCGTGTCTGCGACCGTCGCTGCGTCTTCTGGAAAACATACGCAGTAAAGGGCACGGGTCACGTGAGCTCCAAAAGATCTCCAGGAGATTCTCTCTCTCTCTCTCTCTCTCTCTCTCTCTCTCTCCCCCCCCCCCCCCCAGCAAGAAACTCCCACTGCGAGCCGACTGTCGGGTTCACTGGCCGGAGAGCAGACTCCCCGTGTCCTCACTTTCAAAAAGGTAGGACACGCTTGGAACCACATTGTTCAAACCAATTCATCTGCCGGGTCAAGGGCGAGCTAAAGAACGGACCAGGTAATGCGACGGGATCACGGCTCCCTTGAGCCGCTGTTTTGCACCGCCAATGTTGAATGGAAAGGTGTGCGTCAATATCAACCGAAATATGAAAATATAATATTTTCTTTTCCTTAGAAACAAAAGAAAAGTTGCAGTGTGTGCACACACTAATAAAAGAGAGTGCAGGCTAAATGAGGCCCGGAACCACCGGCCAACGTGGTCCGCACAGGACCCACCAAACACGTCTCCTGGTAACATACAGGGTGTGTTCTTCCATGCTGAATTACACTGTAAAGTAGCACAGGTAGAGATGAATCATATGGTTGGTTACCTGATGGCAGTAATAGTGGCTTAAGGATGGCGTCCATCTACATATTGTTTGCTAAATTAAGATTATATAAGCCAGAATTAGGCACGTCTTGCAACTTCTATAGTTTAGTTCACTCTCACAACAAGAGCTCTGACATTATCTTCATTTCTTTTCTTTTCTTTTTTTACTTACATATGCTGTATTTGTACCTAAATCTCCAGTCATAAAACCACTTTTGAAAGAACGCTCTGATTAACCAGCTGTTGCTTCCTGCATGGCTAGCTAATGCACTTGGTGGACCTCTTAGCAGCTACAGAGTCAAATATTTGCCATATTGAAGTCTAATAAGAGTGAATGTGGGTCTCGCTCTGTGTCTGCTGGACGTACGTCGGCCCCGGTTTGCGGACGAGATAACAGATACGACGGTAACCGAGAACATATCATCACCGTTTTGCTCTACAGAAAAGTGACGCATGCAACTTCTGTCCCGGCGTGAACTCAGGAACCCGTAGATATCTGTATCGTCACTCAGGCAGACACAAGACAGACTGCCTGCTACACACAATAGCTGTGTGTTTGTGTTTGTTTTAAACAATCGTGTTTCTGTAGACGCTCCCAGGTCTGATTTCCAGGAGGCAGTGGGCTACCACTCGATTTGACTTTTGTCCCCTTGGTGAGCAGCGCTGAAAACGGAGCAGAGAGAAACAGGGGGGGGGAGAGAGAGAGAGAGAGAGAGAGAGAGAGAATGAAGGGGGGGGGGGGGGTCGAGAAGAGAGCTGCCAAAAGACAGATGCATCCTGAGGCTGAAGTGAGCTCAGGACTCATCGGATATGACACAAGGCTAGCGCCGTCCCCTGGCCTGTTCTCCATCCTTTCAGGGGGATGGGGGGACAACACAGTGAACGGGCAGAAATCCGTCTATCTCTCCACCGTCCAGCAAGAGACAGCGGAAGCAGGACACACACGAAAAGTGGAAACGGCGCAATGTCGCCTGTAAATAAATGCAGGAACAAACACGAAAGTAGTCATCTGTCCGGAAATCTACTGCCCCTGTGCATGATGGGAAAGTTCCTTCCGTGACCTACCTCGTGGAACTGCAAACCACATGATCAGCTCTCAACCCATGGCGTGGTTGATTATGACTGATCCAAATGTAATCATTACCAGTGGAAGTGTTTGCTCCATTTAGAACAGCTTTGCTGGGGGACATCCATGTCCTCCTTTCTCACTTGTTTGAGTTATTGTGCGACTTTGGTGAATCCTTCATACATTTACACACCAACAAAAACAGCTGATTGAGTTGTTTTGATGCTGCCGTTCAAAAACGTGTGTTTATTTGAGGGCCGAGTGGTTGCCGTCTGTCCCTTACCTTTGCTACGGCCTCTGCGGAACTTGACAGCCCCCAAGTTAAGCAGGTTCATGCCGTACATGTTGTAGTCTATGAAGAGCTGCAGCAGGTAGGGGATGTGGCCTTCGTGAGGCTGGTAGCTCTTGTTCATCACTGCTCCGTTCTGCAACAGCTCACACACCCTGCAGCACACACAAGATATTCTATCATGAAACACATCAGTCAGCTCGCACACGCTTGCTCATTAAAGACAATTACACAAATCTAGCTGTCATCTTTTCCTTCAGCGACACAATGACTGGATGTCTGCGGCGGGTGCCACAACAACTTAGAGATAACCAACCGTCCTAGATTCGAACGCTTGTCGACGGGCTTTCCTGCGATGTAACTTTTCACACACTACCGGGACTCAAGCGGGAATGCGTTGTCATCTGCAGGGGCCATTTTTTTCTTTGCTGAATTTTGAGCGGTTTCCTATTTTTTATTTGTTTTGTTAATTTATAAGCTGTACTCTTCACTTGGCGGAATATCATTATTTTATGTGTTAAAAAGGTCAGGTGTGATGTAAACATTGCTGCTTTCTTAACTTTGTGTATTTGTCACATTTTGTCATACAGATAGGAAAAATGAGTTTGATTGTTTGCCATTTGTATTAAAATAATAAATTGCACAGCAGCAAACTGCCCAGAAGAAATTAAAGTTCAAAGTTATTTTTCTGTTTTTGAGACCAAATTGGTCAAAAACAGGAAATCAAATGTCCAGATTTATAACAGATATATAGAATAAAAATGTTAACTAATTAAATGTAATTGATTGGCCCCATTGTCAGTGTTGGCATATCCGTAGTTTATTTGTGACGTGAAGAAGCCCTTTAGAACAGGAGAGCCCTCAGACATTATCCATTAGGCAGCCTTTACGGATTCGGACGTCATCAAATTGTCTTTGACATTTAGAATCCGCAGAGCGCTTCTAAATATATAAAAAGGTAGGCCTTTCATTAAAATCAATGTTGAACTCAGAACCCTTCTCAACCACAGAACAGTGTGCAGTTACAGTTATGGTGGTTTGATAGAGGAAGAGCAGCTCGCTGTGTGGCGGTTTGAGCTCCGTCTCCTGGAGTCATGACCCCCTTTAAAAAAGCCAGATCCCTGACTCGCAGAGGAGGAGACGCCAGACCTGCCATTCCAAGTCTATTTTATTCCCCTTCTTGGCTCCTTCTTCTTTTCAACCCCCCTCTGCTTCCTTCTCACCTCCCTAAATCTCTCTTCATTGCTCATTACCTTGGTCCCTTGCTCTTTCTCTATCCCAATCTGTATTGTCTCCTCATCTCTCTCTCTATTTCCAATCTCATCGTGGTATACATTGTCCTCTCCTCAAGACTCTTTCATTAACTGTCCGTCCCTCCCCGTGAGTCATTTGGCTCTCTGCCAGGCAGGCAACCCATTGAGCTGCACAACTCCACTCACTCTGTCGCCACCAACACCGATCATTCTGGCAAATAATTCACTGGCGTCCCTGTGATTCCATGCACACACCCCCCTCCCCCCACCTCACACACAAACACACAACAACTAAATACGCTGCAATTGATTTCCTTTTAGTAAAGTCGCCTGACTCCGCCGAACAAGCTGGAGATGATCTCCCTTGGCGTTTGAGCGCATCGATGTGGCGTAACCTTACCGTTTGACCATCTGAGGATTGTACAGATAGATCTTCATAAAGTGCTTCTCCTTCGCGTGGTAGCCATAAAAAGGCCTGAAAGACAAAGAGAGGGCCCACATTAACATCAAAACCTGGATCCTTCAGTGTTGCAAGGGAAGGATGTCCCCCTTTTGTTATTTTATGAATTTGAATAAAAAGTGCCCTGCAGTCCCGTCTCACACTAATCTCGCTTCCATCCGCTCGGTCGTGTTGGTAAGACCAGAAAATCCAGAGTAACTTACATGCCAGAGACCAGCACCACCTTGAACACGTGCTGGGCGCCAGAGGAGGGGTTTCCCATGGCAACGTTGAGGGCCCTGTCGATGCTGAAGGCCACCTGCCGCAGGTGGCGCTCCGGCTGTCGGCCGTGGCCATCGTACGGCACATAGATATAGGGGAACACGCCGTGGAGGTGGAGACACGTTTTCTGTCCTGCAACACAACAACAATTCATTAACATCAGCGCTTTCAAAGAGTCCCACACCTTACTGACTGGTGCCGCGCTACGATAAGGCGGCCTTTCCGTCTCCCTCAAGGCACCCGGTAGCCAACCTGGTGCGAGTTCACGGAGCCAAAGATTAGAAAACGCCTGTGCATTCTTACAGTGAATGAGGTCACACGAGAGACACAGGTTTCTTTTCTTTTTTCTTGGAACAAAAAAGGGATGGATTGCAGGTTTCTATACTGGCATTGGGTTATTTTGGTCGATACCTTAAAATGGAATCAAGTGCCGATCAAGGCCCTATTCCCAGTGATACAGGATAAAATGAATCAACGAACTGTACTCTTATTCCCAGCATGCAGTGAGAGACATACACACAGCCAAGCAGCTGGACCTTCGATATGACTTCAACAGAAACTAGCACATCGACTGACAGGGAGAAAGTGAGACGGATGAAGTGTGCAGAGGGTTCAGTAAAGCCTTTTCTCTCGTTCCCCTCCCCCTGCTCCTGTACACTTTCTGACCAATCGCTGCAAGGCACCAGCAACACAGACGGATGAGTGCGACAACAAGCCTGTAGCGCCATAAAGCTGCCCATTAGCTGAATAACTACATAGAAACAGAGAGAGGTAGAGCGCCACTGGGGGAGATCGTGGGGGGGGATGGAGCGGTGAGGAAGAGCGAGAGAGATGCAATATTTACAACAGGGGGGCGGCGTGACGTCATCACTCCCCGCGGCACGCACACTGCTGAGAGTCATCTGAGGTGAGGCGGCTCTGCAGACGGCGCACTCCCATTCATTACCGGCCCAGGCCAGCGGAGGAGGGGGGAGAGGAGGAGGCGGATTAATCGGGTTACATAAGGGATAATAACGGGGGTGTTAAAAGGAAGACAATAAAAAGGGCTGAGGCTTGCTGAGCTTCTGACTCTCTACCAGTGAGTGCTGGACAGGAGGAGGCAGTGTCGAGCCAGAGGAGCCACTCTTGCCCTGGACGTGTCTGCACATGCCCCTGACATGCCCACCTGCCCGGACCCTCATCACCGGTAGCAGGACTTCAGGGGAGAAAGGAGTGCTTTGGGCACTGTTCCTCTCTCTCTCTCACACACACACACACACACACTTCTCCATCCTCCATTTTATGGCATGACAGATGATGCCGCAGTCCCCTGGGCACGATTGTCAAGATTGCTTGACCTGAAGTGGCGCTACCAAGAGAGGAAGAAGAGAAATATTGGGAGGGCGATGTGAGAGGAGAGCGTGATGCTGAGACGACGATTAGGACCATCATTTTAAGATAAAGCGGGAAATGAAAGACTGTAAGGCCGCACTGTGAACAATCGAACACACGGGCTGATAATATTGTCACCGTAGTCTGGTCTAAAAGAGAAAAATGAGCTGTTGTGCTTTGTTTTGTTTTGGACTTCACACAGAAGCCTTGACTCAAGTCTACTCTGACGGTCAAGGGTGTTTGATTACATGTTGAGGTTTTTTTCATGTAAAGAAATTCAATATGGGCTGATATTACAAAGTCTGCCGTGATTTAGCTATTTTTAAATACCTGTAATTCATCTGAAATTGTAAATGCAACCATTCACGTAACATATTTCTGAATTCAAACAGCCTTGGTTGTTCAAAAGCCTTTTATAACGACACAGTGAATTGAGAAAAAGAGAGAAAAAAAAGGAACGGATTATGGTATTGCAGCGAGTGACACGCAGAGGAGCGGTGGGATCAGTGGGTCTGGAGTGTGTGTGTCTCGCCCTCTCTCAACATGAACAATGCACACACACACACACACACACACTGTGTAGTGCCGGCCTCATAAAAGGATGGCAGCCACGCCAGCGGTGGGGAGCATCGAGGATGGGCACGAGTCTGTCTGTCCTCAGCCTGCCGTGTCAACATCGAGTCTCTGTATCACACACACACACACACACGCACACGCACACGCACACACACACACACACACACACGCGCACACACACACGCTTCGGCTGCAGTTGCTAAGCAACGGCAAAGCAAAAGCCCCCCTGACGGATAGCGGAGGGAGATAAACAAGTGCTTCTTACCACCCAGCCGGCCATGCAACAGAGCGAGAGTCAAAGAAAGAGAAGAATTGTAACAAGAGAAAGTATGACTGTGTCTCCATGAAAAAATGCACATGGTGTGTGTGTGTCTGTGTGTGTGTGTGTGTGTGTGTGTTGGGGGGGAATAGGTGAGATTTCATTCTTCGATATTTGGGTGTAATGTTGTGGCTAAAGTGCAAATTTTCTCAGAAGAATGGGATCAATTAAAGCCCCACTATGTAACTTTTCCACCTTAAAATGACAGCTTGAAAAAAAATGGTGCCGCTACAATGACTTTTAATATGTTGATTTGCGCCTCCGCCACTTCCATCGGGGGTCTGGGGGCTGAAAACTGCTGAATGCAAGATGTTGCGAGCCGCCCGGTGCCTCCGGTTGGGGAACAGGAAGTACTTCAACCTGCTTTCTGGCAGTGATTACGCAACGCCATATAGTGCCAGTCCACGCTCACAGGTGACTTTTTATTTGCTCCGCTACGCGACGCGTACAGACAGAATGACATGCCGCGGCTGAACGAGGCTCGCTGCGGCTGCCGAGACGCGCTGCCGGCAGCTCGCGTCGATCAGCTGGGAGATCGGCTAGCTCACTAGCGGAGCCATATATGGCTCGAGTGCCAGAATTTCACGACACTGAAGTAAACGTTAAATACCTGAAGGGGGCGCTACAGGGGAAAAGTTACATAGTGTCGCTTTAAGTCTAATTATTGAATTGTTTTATCCCCATTCAATGCTAAGCATGCAGCAGTAAAATCAGTATTTGATTAGAAATTTTGGAAGACTACTATCCCCAAGAAATGGAGAAAAAGATCTCACCCTGAAGAATCATAAAAGGCTATAAATTACATTATTAAAATAAAATAATGTTTTATTAATGGTGATTCATCAATTGTCATATGAGATGATGTAACCATTTGTATGTGTTGAAATGACTCAGCAATTTGACAATTGTGTGTTTTGGGCTGCTACATGCCCCTAATTGCTTTCCTCAATATTCCCCTGCCACATGTGCAGTTTTTAGCCGTCTCGTCTCCTCTCGTCTCCTTTCGTCTCCTCTCGTCTCCTCTCGTCTCTGAAATCAGGCAGCTAGCTTGAATCCCAGAGGGACGACCCCGACTCCCTGCCATGTCTGCAAAATGCCTGTTGCTGCCATTGCTTGGGGGAGGGGTGGGCTAAATTAGAGCGGATGCGCCAGCCGACTCGGAGTCTCCTTTGCCGTGAGGGTGGGACGAGACCACTCTGGATTTAATCAAAGAAACCAACTCGGCGAGCGTGTCGCAACACACACTAGTCAGTGTTGTCCACATCGCCGCTGGTTTGGAGAGCAAATCGCAGCTGAACGGAGATCTGAGTCAACAACTGTACGCCTCGGAGTCACACTGGCCTCTGTGTTGGTGGCCATATCTCCGCTTCATCAACATTCACGGCCTTCGGGCATCAGCCTGCAGACCTCTGACACACCCACACTGGTGATTTATTCATTAGCTAATTAGACCTCATTTCAGGACTGGTAACCAGCCAGGGTTTAAAAAACGTCAACACAGTTTGGGAGCCCTACAATGCTATGGAATGACGAATGTAAAAAAAAACATTCATAAGCTCACAATGTGTGTTGAACTGTAGCGAAATGAGCAAAATACATTACTCAGTGTGTGCTCTACTGTACATTTCTCTCTTCTCCCTCCTTTTCTCTCAGTGGTTCGGGAGCAGTCAGACTCTGTGTAATCAGATAGACGGCTGCCACGGGGAAGAGTGGATGAGGACGTGTTGGTATTAATTAAGAAAAGGGCCCAGAGAGAGCTGTATGAAAGAACGAACACTCCCACCGGCTGCAGAGGGAAAGTCAGAAATCTGTTCTACCAACACACGGAAACTTGTGCCCGTATATAAATGCGACAACTCCTCGAGAGCCAAGCCAAGTTCCTTTGTATTTCTTCTGAAATACCTGCTAATTGAAGTGACGGGGGGTTAGCCCTGAAGTTAGCAACAACTCAGGAGGATTTCAATGTCAATCTTAGAACTGTAATTATTATAATGTACTAATATTGGTACTTGGTATCGGCAAGTATTCAAATTGAAGTAAGTACTAGTATTTGGTCTGAAAAAGGCGAGGTATTGGTCTATTCCTAGTTTCTAAGCTACATTATTAGTCGTTTGCGTAAAGCGACAAATCATTTTATTTTCCAAGGACAAAAATATACCCCGTTGAATTGCTTTACACACACGGGCGAGTACTTCACTGTAGAGGTGATAAGGTCCAGCAATCTGACGCGTACACATAGAGCACACACACACACACACACACACACACACACACACACACACACACACACACACACACACACACACACACACACACACACACACACACACACACACACACACACACACACACACACACACACACACACACACACACACACACAAAGATTCAGTATGTATCTCACTGAGCAGCCTTGCGGAGGAGGAGGAAGGATGCTGACAGGCATGACAAAGTTGTATCTCCATATTTCAAGAAGCAACATTTAAGAGAGGAAGAGATTTCATAGAGATTTGTTATGATGCGTTTGTTATTGAGGAACAACAATAAGCTTGGGCTGTCCTGATTTTTTCAAATCAATTAATCTCATCCATTATTGCTGGTCTCGGTAAAAAATACTTCCACAAAGGATTCCTATAATTTGACAAATCTCTCAACAATAAACTTTCATATTAAGATTACGTGAGGTTATGCGTTTAGGTTTTCAAGCAACCAAAAACATGTGACAAACGTTTTGCTTGTCTGCACTCAAGCCCAAGAGAAATCCTTAAATGGTTGCACTGATCAGGGATCAGATAAGCACTACAGCAGTATATTGTGTTAAAGTTGCTGGAGTCTCTCTCTCTCTCTCTCTCTCTCTCTCTCTCTCTCTCTCTCTCTCTCTCTCTCTCTCTCTCTCTCTCTCTCTCTCTCTCTCTCTCTCTCTCTCTCTCTCTCTCTCTCTCTCTCTCTCTCTCTCTCTCTCTCTCTCTCTCTCTCTCTCTCTCTCTCTCTCTCTCTCTCTCTCTCTCTCTCTCTCTCTCTCTCTCTCTCTCTCTCTCTCTCTCTCTCTCTCTGGCGAGGAGACAGATGGTCGATTTCAGTGTCACTTTAGCTGCTTCTAATCTTGCAGGGGGGGGGGGGGAGGATGCTGTGAGTGGCTGCTTCCCAAAGATCACTCGCCGATGTAATCACACACATAGATTACATATGCGTCTTAAGGACACTGGTGCATCAACACCTCAAACGAACACGTGTCAAGCGCTACCCGATCCGTACGTCTTGCCGATCTGCGCTGTATCGTTTGCGAACTGGTAGTACTACACACACACACACACACACCTGTGGTTTAATAGAGGCCGCATCGAGTTAAGTTCACGCTTCATTCAGTTAAAAGAAAAAAAAGGTAATCTTGTATAATTATTATTTAATGCACTGGTATTGGATTGGTACTCATATTGGCTGATGCGCAAGTTCAAGTATTAGAATAGATATTAGGTCAAAACGACATATGGTCTTTTCCAAAATATATGGACATGCAGAGCAGTCATGTCTTTTCTCAGTATTCCTTAAGAGAAGGTCCAGATTTGAGACCACATGATTATCGAGCCGATATGACACTCCATTTAAATCTTCTGATTTAGTCCCATTTTGCCTTTGAATATGGAGAAGATCATCAGGGGAGAGAGAGAGACATTTATGAGGTGCAATAAAAGGTCAGAGGAGAGAGAGAGAGAGAGAGAGGATGAACTTGGCTATGAAATTGGAAGTTCTTGTGTATTTTTGTGCTTAACCCAGCAAATGTATGAATACAGTCAATTCAACACAGAAATAAGTAATGGGCGCGACTAGACCAGCCAATCGATACCTCCTCAGCATGTTCGCCGCCACTGGCCTAATGATTTGCTGGCTGTGGGCACGCTTAAGTCTCTCTTTTACGCCAGGGTCATTCCAATGGAGTCCGGCAAATGCTAGCGCTGTACAGCTTCTGCATTAAGATGCTTCGTCGAGTGACTGAGGAACAGCCGAGCGTAAGGGACACAACACACACACACACACACACACACACACACACACACACACACACACACACACACACACACACACACACACACACACACACACACACACACACACACACACACACACACACACACACACACACACACACACACACACACACACACACACACACACAAATGAGGAGGAAGGGCGCAGAGAAAGGTGATAACCCTCTAAAGCCCACCATTTCTAATGTATTCACTCTCATCATCTTCTTATTAAATGAACTGCTGGCGAGGAGAGCGGGAGTAGGGAGCGAGACGACGACTGTGCAGATGAGCAGTTGGCGTTTGAATGAGTGCCGGAGAGGACTTTATACCCGCCACTTTGTAAACTGATTACACGGGGGATGCATTGTGTGCCGCCATCTCTGTGGAGGAGTCGAGCCAGCGTCAAGTTGTTTGAGAGCCGACTGGACCGCTGGGAACACATTGGAAAGGTTCTAAATCAAGAGTGAAGACGTAACCATATTCAATACATCGTTTCATTAAAAGGGATGTTTGGGTCAGGTACTGGGGGGGTCCACCATAACCTGGGCAAAGTCCATCTGCTGACTCAACTTCAGCAGTAATTGATCGTCTACGGCTCACGAGTGTATCCAATGATGAAAATTTGGCTACAAAGTGCCCGTTGTGGGAATCAATCGTGGACGATGCCTACGTTATGAGAATGCCTACCTAAAGAAAAACACACCACACAAATTCAACTGCCCAGTGTGTAGAAATGTGAGTACAGTATTCAAGTAGTCAGAAAACCACTTTGCTGAGGTGGAGAAGACAGTTGTGCCATTGAACCTTTTATAGCTGATAATGTGTGCACTGTGTAATACTAGAAAATAAATCTTAGCGGACCGGAGGTATTTTTGCCTTTATTTATAGGCGAGAATGAAGTAGAGAGCTGACTTTTTTTAAAGGTAAAAAACAAGGGAATGACATGCAACAGAGCCAGAATCAAACCAGTGATTAGATCCTACGGTATGCACTTTAGTAAACTTGTGTATTGGCAAGAACCTGCTCCAATTTAGCATGCAAACTGTTCTGCATTAGAGACGCCAAGTCGCGTAGAATACAATTGCATTTCCGTTCTTGAATTTATTCCTCCTCTCTTACCGTAGTTAGTTAGTTAGTTTCTTTTGTTTTGAGGATATGCTGCAGCTACTCCCCTTTACTGCTTGGTAGCCTCTGAAGGTATAAGTATGTAAGTGTTTATGTATGTAGCATGTACATATCTACAACTTGTCAACTTCGATATATTATTTGTGTATTTACTGTTTTAGTTTAGCCTTTGTGTTGTAGCAATGTACACTAATTAGCATTGCATCATTAACATCCATGTTAAAATTAGCTCAGACTCTTAACTCGTCAGGGGAGTCATGTTAATAGATTATGCTAAGCAGAATATAAAGTATTAATCAACAGACGATTCAGTGTTTTTGAAAATCAAAGCATAATTTCATGATACTTAAGTGCATCGATACTTTCTCACACCGCTCTACTACCTTCGTCATTAGGCCACCTTGGCGCTGAAGGTCCATTTCTTGGTGAAGGACCACCCTCACTCTTTTTTCACATCTGCAAGTCACCGCCTTAAAACACCAAACAAACTTGGCAGAGTAATTAGCTTGTTCTTTCAAAAACAACAAACAAAAGCTTGATCCAGTCCTCTTTTCTCTGAACAGCAGTTCCTCATCTTTTGCACCCCACCCATCTATAAACAGTCCTGAGGCTTCTAAACAAGCCATTTGGACGACTCGGCCAGCCGTCAACAACCACCTCACGGTCCATTTTGACGGTGTTCTGGAGCGTTTGACCACGGCAAAACAGCAGATAGACTTTGCCACGGTCCCGTTTTAGCTCTTCAAAAGGACTTTTTCTCGTTCTTAAAAAGTTGAGGTTCGAGTACATTTCTTGAACTCTGAGACGTTGGTGGACAAAACAATCTCGCTTCAAGGTCAACCTATTTAAATTGGTTTGTTCTGGAGCTGTGCAGAAGGAGTTTTTACAAAAAGCTTAACTTTTTTTTCTTTAAGGGAGGCAAGGTAAAAAAAATGCATAGAAGAGATCCAGGCACAAAGTGTTTTTTTTTTGCAGTCTGGGCAAACAGCCGACACGTCAGTCATGGTTGCTTACAATACGACATGGCGGGTGCGATATCTGTGGAAGTGCAGAATGCAAAAATGACAATCTGACTCAATAATTCAATTGATAATGCAAAGCAAACTGTGCTCTGAATCCTACATTTTGGAATACACCCCACATTGGCCTACTGCACAGCCTAGCCTGCTGTTTCTGGGGGCCTGAGGGAAGAAGCTATGGGCTGAGGAGAGATCACGTCCCAGCTCTGTTATTCCTAAACAAGCTGGAGGTCTCCATGTTAAGTGTTCACTTATTGCTTGTTTTATGCCAAATATATGTAGACAAATAAAAAAATAAACAAACCTCCCGTTTTCTTTTTTTGTAAAATATTTGTTGCAAATGTTTGATGCATCATCCTGGTGTTTATACGACATCAACCAATCAAATTAGTTTTTCTCTTCAATTGGAGCGTTGAAAAAGAAAAAAGGTGCGTTGCCTTGATGGGCGCTTTAGTTTGTGAGCTACCATTTAATAGGACTTGCAGCCTGTTGCTGTGTGTCGCTCGTAGTGAGCGCTGCATTTATTAATTTGATCAGAACCCCCTCCCTCATCTCGTCATAGAGTAGAAGCTGAAGACGCACTAGTCTCGACTTCAACGAGACAATCGAGGCTCAGTCCCTTTAGTTTGACCTGCAAGACCCCAAACCAGCCTCAAATCAATTAGTCAATCCAGTCACCTGTTTCCAACATGATAGCTGTGATGGCAGGAGGCAGTTGCCCGGCAACCAATACAAAGTCTCCCTGCTTCAGGTTCATGATGAAGAAGGATATCAGCTCACACATAATTCCATAATGACCGCTTTGTAGCCAGCATGTCCCCGACGCTCAAGCTGAGCGCCCTGGTGAGCGACGCCCCACCTCCAGCGCGCAGATGTGCCTCGGTGCCAGCTATCCGCCTCCCCCAACCCCGACGTCTCGCTGGCCGAGGAGACAGACGGCACAGCGGAGCCAGTCATCTGAGTCAGACAGGACGAGGCGGAGCAGATGGAAGGCGCTCAGTGCCAGAACCTTCTTGGTGAAGCAGACTAAGTACCAATGCATCAATATTCATGAACTCTAAAACTCTGAAATCGAGGTCGGCGGTCGCCGGCCCGACGTCCATGATTGTGTGTGGTGGTCTTCCTGTTACTTCGTGGGTAAGACTTGAGGATAGAGCGCAGACGGAGGCAGCAGACTTCAGACAGACGGGTCTAGACTGGGTCAGGGATGAATCCAAATCAAGATGGACACACATTAAAAAATAACTGAAGAAATATGGTCCCCTCTTCTGGCAACGAATCAAAAGAATGTGACTTACGTCATTACAGATGAAAAATAGCCTATTGGCCAACTCTGGCACATTGACAACAATGTTTTCATTAATGCGCCTTTCATTAATGTCTCTTATCAAAACCCAAATTTTCTGGAGATTTTTTCACTTGAAATAATAAAACATACCTGATGTGTGTGTGTGTGTGTGTGTGTGTGGAATGAGACATGGCACGCCTAATAGGCAGAGCACCGTCTAACCAAAAGGCAACAGAGGGCAATCTGAACACTTCGAGCTTTGCGCTTCACACAAACGATGGGATTTTAATGTTTTTGTTCTCCAATTAAAATAATCGAAGATTTGTCTTGCTGAAAAAAAAAAAAAAAATGGTATCATAAACGTCTTCAGAACCTATTTTCTGCATTAATCCAAAAGCCAATAGAACCGGTAGGAAGCTCACTTTCAGATCGTCAAACATTAGTTATCCTTACAGCACTCTATTGTGTCAGTAAAAAGCAGGATGACAACTAAATAAACAGGCTTTGAGCATTTATAACAGCCTGCAACATGAAAAAGCTTGAGTTTCAGTAGAGGCGGGAAGGAGAAGAGGCACACAGTGCTCGTTGAATTGGTTTACTGGTAAATTCAGGTTGGCACAAACCAGAATTATCCTTCACGTAGACGATGGGTTCACAGTTTGAGCGGCCAAGTCTCTCAGAGAGGACACAAGCAGATTGTTTTCTATTCGAGGGACCCAAGTAAGAGTTTTACTTTCTTTAATTTAACATCAATCTGTTGACGAACGCCCTTCCACCACTAATCTACTGCCGACCTGGCCTCAAGCGGAGCTGCCCGGTTCGTACTCACGCTCAGTCATATTATCCAACGAGTATAGAAGAAAAGGCTCGAAAGTATAACCCCCATCTGATCACACCGAAAGATCCAAAGCCCTCAGTCACCAGAACGGCAGAGTCAGAGGAAGGGCAGGCGAGATATGAATCACGCACAGTCGATGCTTAGAGGTGAGCAGGAGGCGGCGAGACAAACACACCTGTTTCTATGGTGACTCAGGGCTCTCTTCAAACCGGTGTCTGTGTATTCTCCGACCGCCTATAATGTGGCTGCTCTGCTGACCTCGGACACCATCACTAGACGTGTGCAGTCAGAGGGGGCACGGGTGGGGCATTCCATCGCCCTTTCAATGTGCATATTAAATATGTACATGGAAATCTTAGTGGAGATGCAAAACATTGATTCTGATAAAAGGATTAAACATTGCAGATGTTTTCACGCTCAATATAAAAAGGGGTTGAGAGGTTCGGTCCATCTACTGCATAACAAGAAGCAACATGAAGGCAGTTACCGCTTTGAAACTCACTCAGGAGTGTTTCAAGTAGTGCACTGTACCGGCAGATGTTTCCATTATTTCCGTCCGTCCAATGTACTTCAATGAGGGCAGGTTACATAACGGAATCGCTTCAATGTTGCTGGCAACTGTGATTCTGCCATGTACTGCATTTTGAGCAATTTTTGGGTGGAGCGCAAAGAGACGGGAAGCAATCGGTCCGGGGAGGAAAGACAGACGATTGGTTTTCGTCACGATGCACACGGAAAAGAGACAAAACTGGGAACAGAGAGGGAAGAGACGAGCGGAGAGGAGGAGAGAGAGAGGGATGCTGAATGGAGCAGTCCATCCAGTGAGAGTAATTAGCAGGAAGAACCCAGCAAACGAGGATGCTTTATTCCCACATAACCTGGGCTGAACTCAATATATATATATATATATATATATATATATATATATATATATATATATATATATTCCTCCTCATGCTTTGCTGCAGGACTGATGTGCATTAGCCCCTCACCCCACCCTCCTCTCCCTGTCTACTTTGAGTTCAGCCCAGGTTATGTGGGAATAAAGCATCCTTGTTTGCTGGGTATATATATATATATATATATATATATATATATATATATATATATATATATATATATATATACAGGACTGTCTCAGAAAATTTGAATATTGTGATAAAGTTCTTTATTTTCTGTAATGTAATTAAAAAAGAAATAAAAAAAAAAAATCATGCATTTGGATTCATTACAAATCAACTGAAATATTGCAAGCCTTTTATTCTTGCTTATTCTTTTTTTTTTAAATTGCATTACAGAAAATAAAGAACTTTATCAAAATATTCTAATTTTCGGAGACAGTCCTGTATATATATATATATATATTTGTGTTTCTTACACTTGTCTGAAGGTCTTTAGATCCTCACCCCGTTGTAGTGCAGAGAGTTTCAGTCCCAGGACTTTGGAATAACAGACAGGGGAAACTAAACGGCGCATTACTCACTGAGCCTCCAGCTAACCAGCTCCGGTCAGCATCCTGCTCGCGCAGCTGCGTGGAGCTCTCTGGTTGAGGGAATCATAACAGTCTCTGATTGGCCGAGTCCAATCACGTGAAATAAGAAACAATGTCATTGGCCAGGGCTAAAATGTTTGCGCCCCAAGATTCACGTTTCATCCGTCAATGAGAAGCCGTCCTTATCTAAACGACTGTGAAATGTTTGCTCTCTGCCGCGCACACACGTTGGGCCGGTGCCCGTGGAATGGGGCGGGGCTTCTCTCAGTGATGAAGAGTGGCGATATATTATTGTTGGACACATTTAACTTAAGTGGTTGTTGACAGGCTGACGGTCTCCCACACACATTTAGCGCCATATTTATTATTTAAATGATTTGGTATATAATGTTTTTTGACAGTATATATATTTTTAAAAAATCATCGCAAAATCTTAAGAGGAGCGGCGCCCTAGCGCCCTCTATGGACGCACCGCCACTGATATATATACATAAAAATAAGCATATATATACATATATATATGTATATATATAAAAATATACACATACACATATATACTTAGGCTTCCCCAGCCTCACAAAAGGATCTGTCCACTCCCCCCCCCCCCCCCCCCTCTATTTCCCCCCACTAATGACGGCTACAATGTTAAAGTTCAGGCATGCGAGTGTGTGGGTCTCTGAGATAAGAAGAAGAGGCGGGGCCTAGAGGGAGTGTGAGGCTTTAAGTTGGGGTGGGGTGGGTGGTGGTCAACAGGGTGAGGTCAAAGACTTCTCTCTCTCTCTCAACATGAGGAGGAGGGACGGCAAGGTGAGATGAAAGGAAACACCGATTTGATTCAGGGAAAAAATAAGTGAAAACCCTTGAGGATAACAAAGGAATGCAGACAGGAGGAGGAGGAGGAGGAGGAGGAGGAGGAGGAGGAGGAGGCGGACCAGAACAGCAGAGCAAGAGACACAGAGCCATAGGAGAGATCTTCTGAGCTCTGCTTGCTCTCCTTCTCTGAGCTCTCCGGCATAATTTGATATTCACGGCACATCACAAGGAGCGGGGGACGGCGGCTCGGCTGGTGCATTGGGGCGAGTGAGACTCTCTCACACACACACACACACACACACACACACACACACACACACGCTCGTTCTTCTTCAACTCCCCGCCACCCCACCCAGCACCGTCCGCTCTCAATCCGACACAGGTTGATGGCTGTAAACGCAGCTGAGATATTGCTGTGACTGGAGCAGATTGCAGAGAGATAGAGAAAGAGAGAAATAGAGGAAAAGATAGAAAAGAGACGGAGCATGTCTAGACAGAATGCTTTCTATTTTTTTTTTTACTGACGTCAGATGTGGTAAATGTCTCCCAAAAATGACAATAACATTTAAATAAAGACGACTGGAGACGTTAATCAGACCGTTCACAAGAAGTCTGTTAAATAGCTGCAACAACAACACGACCAGCCACCATGCGCACACACACACACACACACACACACGCCGTTGCTATTTTTAGAGCCGGGCTTCCAGAATATCCCTCCCTCCCCCTTTTTTTAATAAGCCTGCCCTCACAACTGACTGTAGGCTGCTACCGAATTAAATATTGATTAAAAAAAGAAAAGGGAAAAAAAGCCCGTTGGTTCCCACTGCAGTTCCCACTCAGAATCAAAGGAATACAAATAAAATATAAACAGCATATAGAAAGAGTGAAGGGTCTGCAACTTTTGAAAAGAAAAAGTAGACTTTGCCCAAGTGAAGCATCGGACTCTGAGCAAATACGCTGTGCGGCTAAAAGCGCGAAGAAAGCTCTCGTGAAAGCAGATGTATATTATGCTATTAACAATCCCTGTCATAAATGAGAGACCCTGGACCAAAACGTTAAAAACAAGACAAGCAAAAAGGGAGCGACACGAGGAGTCACCAGAGACATTAAAGACGCAGAAGAGTGCAGTTAGTGACAGTGTGGGCTCCACGTTAGTAGCTCCCACAGCTTGACGGAATAGCCGCCGGTGACCGGAACATGCCCCGAAAATGTTTTTGGAAACGAGTCCAAGTTGCTCCCTCGACGTCGCCCTCCTAAAACAGCTGAACTGTGCCCCAGAATCTGTGGTCATTATTAGACATGGTGGGTGTTTCCATCAGCTGTCTTTAGGGTGCCAGAGGTCACAACAGACAACACAATGAGATACAGGATTGGGTTTTGAACATCTGTACTCCATTGTAATGGAGCGTGTTGAACACCAGTACATCTCGTTTATTTTGCAAGTTCATGCATATTGTTTGTTGCCGCACAAACAAACGTATAACTTGAGTGAGCACATCATAGCGGCTATAAAAAAAAAAAAAAAAATATGATTTACAAGATAACGTTTGAACACAACATGATAACGTTACATTTTTCCTTCGCCGAACACTCACTTTTACTCAACATAACCTTGGACGCACCGCAATGTAACTCAACGCAGCGCCCGTTGCCGTCAGCTCCAACAATGAGTCAGGCAGGGCCGCGCTGCCCAATGGCCGCTAACAGCGGAGGTTGATAGCTCTCCTCCGGCGATGAGCGGTCTCACGCACTTTAGGCCGTGTCCCAACGCAGCCTTCGGAGGCTGATCTCTGGCTTTACAAAAAGGTCAAGCAAAGACTCAGAAGGCCGGGTTTCATGGGTGTCAAAAGCAAAATGGCAAGACTTTACACGCAGACGCAAGAAACCTATGGATCCAATTATTACGCAACAATGCATTAATCACAAAGCTTGTGTGCTGGAGCATTAGTGCATTCCTATAATAACAACAGGAAGCAGAGCTACTCCACCCTAATTTGAAGATATACCCAATGCCAAAGATGAAAACGTAATCACTTTGTTTGTCTTTGTGTGCACGCAAGCACGCGTGTACACTCAACACGCACGGACCTCATTAACATCCATGCTGAATGGCACAACATGGCAGGTTCCCTGCAGCAGTGAATTCAAGCTTTCCTCGGCCTGCCAAATCCTTTCATTCTTTTTAAACAAGGTCTTAATCTGCTTTGAAACACTGCAGAGTTCTCCTGCAGCACTGCTAGTGGCTCTGGGGGGAACGCAGAGTGGGAAGCCTCCCTCCCTCGCCGGATCGGCGGACAAAGTATGTGCGTGTTGCGGGGGGGGGGGGGGGGGGGGTCTCCTCCCCTCTCCTCCTGCGCCATTGTCCCCACAGGGAGGAGGAAGAGGAGGAGGAAGAGGAGCCCCCGACACGGAGCGGGAAAGGGACCTGAAATGACCCAGCACCACGTGCCAATGCGGGCCCCTCCTTCTTCAGACCACACAGAATCACATTGCAGGAGCCTGATTCATGGTGTGTGTGTGTGTGTGTGTGTGTGTGTGTGTGTGTGTGTGTGTGTGTGTGTGTGTGTGTGTGTGTGTGTGTGTGTGTGTGTGTGTGTGTGTGTGTGGGTGGGGGGGCTGCCAGAATGGAGGGGAAATCTCTAGCAGGGACTTCACATCAAACACTTTTTTTTTTTTTTTTTTTTTTTTTTTTTATTAATACAGCCTCCCCTCGCCTCCCTCTTCCCTCCTCCCTCCTCCCTCCTCCCTCCTCATCCCTCCATGGCGATGAACTAAATCATATCACCTGATTGGCAACGCCACCTGGCACACAGCTACGAGAAGCAGCAACTCCAAGGCTCCAAAAGTCTCACTCGGTCACGATCCAAACACAAGACACTGCCTTTTAATTGCCTGGCTCTTTAGTCCTCAAAAAGAAGCAACTGATGGATTGAAATGGCTGGATGACAATTTCTCCTCACCGGAGTGCAGACGCTGTTACTGCAGGAGTTTAACAGGCTGGAGTTGATCCACACGGGTCAGATTGTTTGGATCTACTCTTTTCCTTGTTCGTCATTATTGTTTTGCTTTGTTGCTTTGTATTGGAACAACATTATTGTTGTGCAGTCCAGTTGTTCTTGTATCGCTGCCGGTTTGTGCGTGCTTATCTCTCACGTCCAGGCCACTTCTTTATAACTTCTTTGTTCCCTGATGGCACATGTCAAAAAGACTATTTTAATTATATTTGACGCAAATGTTATTCCTAAAATGATGGCTCATCTAGGATCTGCAATTGGTATCGGAGACCAAAAAAAACAACATGATCTGGAAATCTCTAAATGTTGTGTTTGCTATTTCTTTTTATTCTCCTGCATCATCGATAACTCAAAACCATGTCAATCCACCACCAACTTCCCCTCCCCCTTATTTCCAATCACACTGATGGAGGGCTCACACAGAACTGAAAAAGAACAAACGATCTATGGTACTGTTTGTGTGTGTGTGTGTGTGTGTGTGTGTGTGTGTGTGTGTGTGTGTGTGTGTGTGTGTGTGTGTTTGCATAGCTACTTATAAACTGGATAACAATGCCATAGTCTGGTGAGGGTAATGAATCTGACACCCACAGTCCAGCCAACAGTTCTCCGCACCAAGTCTCTCTCTTCAGCAAAGCCAAGCTGCGTTTCTTAAAATAAAACAGTGTGGCGTGTAAGCGGCTAGCACCGCAACCTCAAAAGCCCGGTCGGCCCGGTGAACGGAGTTTGAGTCCCTGCACCTTGGCAGCTGAAGGGATCGGTTCCGAGGATAGTCCATGCAGCATTGCAGAAAAAAAGTGGGAGAAGACTAACCCAATAGTTATGGTGAGGGTCGTCTAACATGACAGCGACAGGAAATGCATCGAGGGGGCGAGGACTGCTGCAGTGTCACGCCTTTGGATACCCACAGAGGAGCCTGAGGGAGCCATTACAGACATCAATCATACCGACTGCAGCAGCAAGGACACCGAGGCAGCCGCTGTGAACTCAGAGCTCCTTCAAGACAAAAGGAAATCTCGCCATCCACCAGGTAGCGGCTGCAATGTCCTGGTCTGCTCTAGTAGACTTCAAGGAACGGAAGAGGTTATGGCACAGAGCGACCAGGACGAGGGTCACCGACTTGTCGTTGCCAATCCACCCTCCGAGGTGCTTGCATAAAAAAGGCGGTCGGGGTTTTGGAAAGTTCCTACTGCATTCAAATGCTTCCCAGCGCGCCAGTGTCACATTCAAAGGCTTACTATTGACAACCGATGTGGTGGTTTGTTGCCAGAGGATAAGAGGAAACAAAAAGGGAGATAAGAGCGGAGTAAGGCCCTTGGCTGGTATTGAACCTGAGACTTGTATTGGTACGGGCCATTACCGTTAGGGTACCTTCATGAGCACAACAAGATAAAAACACGTTCAGGGGGCATGGCTTATCTATATGCAAACGGTTATCATTTCCGCCATCCACCATGGAAGATATAACCCCTATTTCGGCTTTTTACTTGTCAAAATTCCTCAAACGTCGGAACATGAAACGCTCCCGAGTTCATAGCATCATCCGTAGTCACACACACGTCTGGAAGACTCAGGCAAATGTTTTGCTTTGCAGTATTCGCGTCATTCATACTATTGGCACAATTTGCCGAAATTCGCTTTATCCGCATCGGTGCATTGAGTTTGCACCGACTCTGTTGTTATACCCTTTTGGTGTGAAGCAGCATTAGGCTGAAATGCACCTGTGGCATCAAGGTATTCAGAGAGAAACAAAGCCTCCTGCCACTTACATTTCACACAGGCCTGCTTGAAGGAGGGGTAAGGGAGGGGGGGGGGGGGGGGTTCTAAAAGCTCTTTGCTGTGGCTGCTATGACTGTCTCTGTACAGGCCGCTCTGAAACCAGAAGTGACGGAAGCAGTAATGTTGCCAGCGCGACAGGTACCCAAGAGGTGCGAGGTGTGCTGGCTACGGACTGCGACACCACTGGAGTCAACTGACAAACTCGCAGAGGAGACTCATTTCAGGATTCCCTGGAGCCAATAATATCAGAAACTGAGTAGGTGAAGACAATATATGAAGGTTGATTGTCAGATAAGACGCATCTTATTTTTGTGTGAAATGCAAACAATGGAACCGTCCCTTTATAAAGTCCTGTATTCTTTTCATCCCATTTTCAGTCCAGGTAAAACGGAGCTGTCCGTATACCTGGGCCTACAGCAGTGAAACCACTTCTTCCTGTGTCCCCTGCCTTCATGTCCCCTACAAACATCTTGTGATAACGGAAGCCTCAGAGCCAGTAATGCCAAAATCCTGTCACACATCCCTTCCTCCAATTTCACTTCTAAAAAAGCCAAGCTTCTATCTGTGGGCAAAACCAGAGGATGAGGATTAGCGTGCAGCAGCTATCGCCAGCACAGCTCCGCCTCAGTCTGGTAAACCCACATGTTGCATAAACAAAAAGAAAATCCAGTGTCACCATATCAATAAAATCAGCATCTCACTCAATCCCAGTGGAAACAGTCGGAGTAGCTGGGAGAGAGAGGAGAGTAAACAAGGTGGGGAGGGACAATGACCTTCTGTCTAATGAGATACAGAGTCCTTTTGAATCCGTCTATTATCCTATTAATGGATCCGGGAGGAATTCCTTCAGATGGCATTAAGGGCTCCCCTGGAGAGAGATCAACCCGGGGACTGGGTGAGAGAAAGAGGCCCCTCGGGTTTAACTCCTCCATACGCTTCATGCCCGTCCCCCTCTCATTCAGGTCAATTGGTCATGCACTTCCTCCCTCTCTCCCTCCCTCCGTCCATAAACACTCAAGTGCACATGTCCGAGCAATGGAACCAAAATTTGTGCAGCTCCTGCTGCCTCCGTCTTCCCAGAGGGAAACTGTCAGTGCATCCGGGGGCCAAGCTTGTCGGGATCAGCGGGTGGAGATTAATGGTGTCAAAACCAAAAAAAAAAAGAGGTTGCAGCCGCCTCGAGAGCAACTCTTTGGGGTGCAGAAGAAAATAAAAGACTTAAAGTTTACGTCCTTGAGGGATTTTCCCCCACCACAAGTACAGTCAGTTATTAGATGCCGATCGGGGGGGGGGGGGGGGGGGTGATTCTCCGCCCCACCTCCTCTAATTGCAGAGATGGATGCATGTACAGTATGTGTGCAGCACGGGTAAGGCCAGCCACTGAACGCTAACAAAGAGAGGAGAGGGGGAGAAGCAGGAAGCGTGGCATTGAATTACACAGGGCTGATTGGTGGGAGTCTGCATGGCTTGGGTCATGGAAGGACAGGCACGAGGAGGCCTGGGGTTGCAGCCACATGGCACAGATGCGCCGCCGACCGGGGTGAAGGCAGTGACGAGATAAGAGCAGACGCACATTAAGCAGAGCTGCTCGAGAGTTCCAGCCCTCTGGGCAGACAATGGAAATCACTGTGGAGGGCAAACACAAATATTGCGAAGTAGCTCCTTTTGAGTGGGCGTGGTCTGTTCTTCAGCTCCAAAGAGTGAGAAAAAATGTGCCTCAATGTGTTCCAGATGGTGATGCAATTTTATTTCTGGAAACGCGGACCTAAGTCGGGACTCCGGCTCGCCACAAGTGATACGTGAGCTGAGCAAGAGCAGAGTCAAAACTGCGCGGACCTGCAAGGAGCGCACACACTGTTAAAGATACTATTTATACCAATAAAACAATAACAACTGTGTTTGTGTACATACTCGTGTTGGTATCGTGCACGTTTGCTCATTATTATTAAAAGGGTACACTATGCCAATCATCTCTTGACCTGCTAGAATTGTGCGGTGGTGTCAGTATCTGTCGAGGCCCTGGAGTGTTTTTGTGTATTCAACTTTGGGCAGGAAGCAAGGGAAATGGCAGGTTTAATGAGGCCGAAAAATCTGGATTACGGTTGATAAAATCAAATGAATATAATATCGATGAAGTGGCATTTTTGGGTAGGGACACTGTTGATGTCAGACGGTGGAGATGGTTATTGGATAAACTATTGGAACAACGGGCAACCCTAAATGCAAAGTCAACAGGACCAGAAGTCCAAACAAGTACAATTATGAGACGCATCTTCATTTAAATCAGGCTGAAATAATTTGTATATTAAAATAAAATCAACTCTTTGATAGGCAGACAGTTAATCACAATAGTCATGTAATGTCCTTTATATTTTTGTAAATTGCAATGATACTTGGGTTTGAAGTTCCCAACACAATTTCACAAAGCGACATTTTCAAATAGTTTTCATGGTTTTAAGTTCTTCACAAACTTTGCCATTTGCTTGAAGATGACCGCGGATTCAGGGATCAACTACATTATGAAGTGACCGACTGGCCGAATAGACTTACGGTAATCAGTACCGGTACACCGGATCTCTACACTCTGGAACCTTGAACAGAACGCCGTGCTCACTAGCTTTATTGTGCTCGAATCAGCGTTGAACTGCTACTGAAAATGTATTCACTGACGAGAGACCCTGTCTGCCTCTGCTGCAATGTGTATGTGTGTGTGTGCGTGTGTGCAGCCATCTCATATCTGCACAACCGCATGCGAACGTGCAGGTTTATGACAGAGCCAAATTAGACCTGACACCCAACCCACAGTCCCCTTCATTTTTCTGCTCCAAATCATGTAAGCCTCACTGAGCTCCACCCTGTTGGACGCTGCTCCGGGTGGCCCCGGGGAGGAGCGCCGTCACAGCCATGGAAGGGGGACGAGTTCGACTTCCATCCACTAACCACCACTGGCAAAAATATAAAAACATATTAAAATACACACAGTCACTGTACTGCAATGGTTCTTTTTCACCGGGCAAAGAGGGTTGAGGTGAGGGTACGGCAGTCGCAGGGGGATTTGGCTGAGTTGTAATGCCCTGCCATTGTGCAGGAAATGATTCTATTGTTTAGCGCTGCAGGGATTAAAGTACCCAGAGTGCTCGGCTGTAATGGGTATATTAGAGAGCAGGGCATGTGCCAGATCTCAAAGAACAACACAAATCTGTTAACATGCATTACACATTCATTGTCACACGGTGAAGGAATCTGCTCCCATGTACCTCATCCTTACATACTGCATATTAATGTGTCATGATGCCCTTTCATTCCGTAGCACACAACTGACGCCGGGTCTGTTGTTATAGAACCCCCTGCCCCCCTAATGTGCATCTCACACGGTAAAGTTTCGCCAACGTGGTCGTTTTACTTAAAATAATAAAATAAAGCTCAGAGTAGGCAGCACGATGCAGTCTAGACTGTCCGCACTCCACAGGTTGCTGTAAACACAATAGAACCAACATAAAAAGGGAGGTATGCACGAACTGTCCCTTAACGCCACATGTGGCAGATAGGGACACAAGTCGAGCCCTCACAGACCAGAGCTGTGTCCTCCCGCCTCCTCCACCACCATGCCACGATGGAGCGAAAACAAAGCAGAGCCGTGTGAGGAGGAGGAGGAGGAGGAGGAGGAGGAGGAGGAGGAGGGAGCAGCAGAGGAAGGATTCCCACCGCTGCGGGCAGACCAGTATCATGCAAAGCAACAGCGGCGCAAACCGCGTTAGTACAATGTGTCAACACCCGACATCATCTTCCTGTTGACATTATGCATACGAGACCCGTTAGATTTCCTCTATAAACAATACGTGTGTGTGTGTGTGTCTGTGTGTGCGCGTGCGTGCGTGCGTGCCTCCAAACAGCAGCATGTTTAAAATGCCGCGTGCTGCAAGAAGCAGAGCCCCCCATTAGCCTCCTTTAAATCATGAAGTACATAAAAACACCACAAGAAACACACACGAGAGGTGGCTCACCTGCAGGTGTTGCTCCAAATATCCGGACAACCGGCACTTTCTTCACGCCGCTCTCCCTGAATTCAGAGTAGCAGACGTCCAGGTCCTTAATGGGAGTCGCCAGATAAAAGTCCGCGGTGACGATACGCACAGCGAACATGACTGCCGCGTCCGCCAGAAGAGCCCCAACAACTACCGTTAAGAGTCCATGCGACGCGGGAGCCTCTGCGGCCAGGCGAAGCCAGCCGAGTGGAGCACTGTCACCGCGGTAGGGACGAGGACAAAAAGCGGAGGGGAAACTCGGTTGTGTCCCATGAAAAAAAGACGTGAACAAAGATTCCCCGCGGCTCCAGCGCGCCCCGAGGTGCCGACGTCTGAGGTTTCAGTCACTGCGAGGAATCACTGGACGCTCCGCAGTTGTCAGGTCCATGTTGTACTTGTAATTGTGGCCATTCCGTATTTTTAGCTTTCTCTCTTTCTGGGGTGTTTTTGTTTCTCAGCCAGGAAGACGTTCCCCGGGCTTCCGGTATGTGGCGTTATCTGTCCAAATCACGCCTCAGAACTAGCTAGTCCCAGCAAGTCCCGCTGTATCAGACAACCCCTCAGATGAGCTCCCTCTGCTTCCATAACAGGCTAGCCCACGTTAGCCGACGTATGAGGGGAGGCAAGCGGGCTGGAATTCACAAGGACAGCACTTCCGACTGCGTTTTTTTTTTCAGAATAAAAGCTTAGAAATTCTAAAGGAAAAACGACGTTTTTATTTTGGAAATACTTCGGCGTATGGCCCATTGATTATGGCCAGCACATAAAGACTGGGATTTGGTCGGCTACCTTAGCCTGACTTCCGTGCACTGACATTTGTTTGACCAGCAAAGCAGGTTTATCTATAATCGCCGACCCTTTTGCTAAACGCTAGAGCAGAATAAACAGATTGCATTTCGTGGTGTTGTCATCGAGCAGCGGTTCGCTACGAACAGTCAGAGTAAAAAACGACACGAATTTAACCGTAATAGCCGGAATTATGTGTTTTTATTTCAAAATAAGAGCATAGAAATCTGAACAATGAAGCGTTCATATTCATTCAGTCACAAACAGGTTGTATGTTTTCACGGCTCGCATACAAAAGGAACTTGCATTGACGGTTTGGCGGCAAACGGTCACAATAGACAGTAAGAGAAAAGAGGAAAAACAAAACAAATCAACACTCATATTTCTAAAAAAATAATCCACAAAAAACAGTTTAAAATATACATCTATTTTTATTTAAAGGTTGGAGGACATAATGTGCAAAAATTCCACTGGAGATGAAAGCAACAAAACATGAAGTGCCAAAGTATGAAAACAAAGAGCACCACATATATATGTTTACATGAGCACAATCACACAAAAATAGAGTCTGAGCCGGTCAGACCCTCCCCTCAGCGTCCATTAAACCACCCTAAAAGCCTAGTTATTGATCTGTTCATTATGCTATGTATCAATTTAAACCTGTACAGGAAGCTTAGGCTCAGACCTAACTCCCTATGTGTGTAATATGATACTATGCCTAACTTCTTAAATTGCACTACACGCCTGGTGGGAAAGTGCTTTTTCTTTTCATCAATAGTGAAATCAAAAAATGGAAATGTCTGATGGGGTCATGTTCAACAATGAAAGTACACTTAAATGAACGTTAAGCAATGCTTCTGCAAGCCGGGTTCAAACCGATGCCATTGGCGGACCTTTATTTTGTAACTAAATGCGCTTCCAGGGGGGGAAACAGGAAACAGCATTATGGGACTTCACGTAAAGCTTGATGACACGTTACCTCATTTGCCACCGCAGCAGCAACAACTCGGATCAGATCAGATCAAGGAGCTGGAAAGCATCATTTCCCCAATGGTGATCAGCGCGTATCTCATTGGCTGATGTATTTGTGCAACCTATCATAGGATACATCTAACAAAAAGGATATCACACAAGGAAACATTAACAATTATAGAGAAATATTTTAGGCCTATTCAAAAAATGTCCATCAAGAGCAATTGGTTTACTTTAGCACCACAGATACACTGTGAGTTTACATTTGATACAAAAAGGTTTCAAGTACCATCAAATACAGTGAGATGATCATCTCCATCGCCACCACGGACTAACCCATGCAATGATTTTATCATTTATATTTATTATTGACGAGTGCTTTAGTGATTTCTAATGAAAGCAGCTTCTATGGACAGCACAATCATTAATATTTCACACAGTCTGATCCTGTATCTCCTCTTCAGGGTGGTGGCCACCGTTGAATGCAGTGTACTCGTGTGCGATGCGTTTTTTATGTTGCGAGAACATTTTGTGCAACATGGACGTCGTTGAATAAAATGACCTGATGTTACCTCTGGGAAAATGTTGGCCTTGTGACTTTATAACCACAAACTAGAGTCCTAGGACAGTACAGGCGAACATAAGCACTCACCATACGATTGATACAAAAATATATACATTATACATAAACACAATGTTTATTCTGGATTAATGGCTTGAGAGACATCCAGCTTTCAGATGATGCACGCCGCACTATGTGGCATGAACTTCTGAGCTGCCATCTCCTCCTCACATCCTCTGTCCCCCTTTTACAAAAAGACATAGTCTATGTAGGTCTCTCGGGTTAAAGTCAGACTTTAACTGAAGGCAGTAACATCTTTGAGCTTCTCCCCCCCCCCACCCTCCCCCCATCTTTCAGAATCTCCAAAGCCCACTTTGTTTTCTTTCTCCCCACCACCCGTTGGTGCCTCCCACACATCTCCGCTCTGCTCAGTATTCCTGTAATGGCCCCCCGTACATGACGGAGCGGCAGCGTCTCGGCTCTCCACTGAAGGAGCCATACCCCCTCTCCAAACAGCTCATTGGATCTGGTTCACGCCGGGGACATTGCAGTTGGGGATGAAAAATGTCTCGTTAGCATTTTTTTCCATCAAGATGGATGGGGGAAACCTCTGTCTGCCTGAGTGTGTGCTGACCTTGAGCGAAAGCCTAACCCTTTTAATGAGCCCATCAGCAGGCATCTGCTTACGTTAGCCGGCAAGCACACCCGAGGTCTACGGGCGCATCAAAACTAACCCAGACTTATTGTATATGCCGTATTTAATGCAGCGTCTGGTCTAAAGTGCTTTACGGGTCACTGAGCGCATACATCTTTACTGTGGATGTCCTCGATTTGAGGGGCTGAAAGTGATATGTTATGCTCACTTCCATCATGAAAACCCATCTGTTCCTTAAAGTAAAGTAATTGCTCAAAGGATCGCCCAGAAATACAAAAGTAGACTGTTGTGTCAGTGAAAACCATTAGGGGTACACAGAGATCTGATCCAACAAACGATTAATATCCAGCTACTCACATTCAAAACTCAAGGTCCACTTACTTACATTCGCCATGAACTTCTAACCATAACGCACACAAGCGGCGAAATGAAGCCAACAAACTTAACTTTGGTTAAAGGACTTCAAGTAAGATGTGTGGTTAACACACGCTTTAGAGAGGTCAATGTTTTGTTCTGCGATAGAAATGCTTCAACATAAAAGTCTCAATCTGGAATTTTGAAGCTTCATGAACATCTTAAAAAAAGGCAGTTGCTAACAAATGGTTAATCGGGACCACGGAACCTTCAGAAACAACAAGGCCCACTACCTGGACCACTTTTGGAGTTCGTCTGTGCAATCTTTGCCCAGATGGCAGATCCAACGAGTCAGATGTCGAACAATGTGGTCAAACCGTGGAACTTTTGTTGTGTGATGACGGTGGGCCGTAAACCGCAGGGAAATGGCCTCAATGGCCTTTTGACCTCCTTCAACCAGGGTTGCTGTTTTGGGTCTGACACCCGTTGGAATCCAAACTCTCACTGGCGACAGAGACGGGATTGATACGTCCTGATACAGTTCCTGTGTCGGCGTGTCCCACTCAAAATTATGTTGGGAGTATTTTTACAACAGGGGTGTGTGTGTGTGTGTGTGTGTGTGTGTGTGTGTGTGTGTGTGTGTGTGTGTGTGTGTGTGTGTGTGTGTGTGTGTGTGTGTGTGCATGCATCTGGTTGCTTTGGACTCACCAGATAAGGCCGACTTAAGTGGCGTGCAAGACCTGGAACAATAACAAACTATGGATTTATCGTTGCCACCAGCACTGGTGTTTACAGACGGCACCCTCCTGCGGGCGCTGATATGAGGCACAATTATACCATAACCACGGTGAAGTTATGTTTCAGTTGTAATACTTTGTTTTCCCTGTCAACAAGTGCTTTCTCACGATGTGGCTCTTCGAGAACTCCTTTTATGAAAATAAAGCAATAACCAGTTAAAATTGTCAGCTCGCCGGCTAGTTAAAACAAAAATACTTTATTTCAAAGTAACATGAAAACAGAATGTCAATAACCTAATGGGATATTGGTTGGAAGTGTCTATGCAGTGGTAACTATGGCAGGGAGTTATTATTTGGCATATGCTGCCCCCTTCTGGTGAGAGATGTAGGTCCAAGAAATACAAGAGTAGTAGTAGCTGGATTAATAAGAGGCTTTTTACAGTGTTTATTCAGATTTCTTGAACAAGAAAAATAAAATTGTATACAAATATAAATAATGGAAAATCATATTGTTATACTATATTCTGCATTATTCTGCTCAAATAATAAAACAATAAAACACAAAGAAGATAATTCAATCGAAAAGCTTGTAATGATGATTTCTAAATGACATTTTAAAGTGGCCTTGCAAAACAAAAGGGTTGGGAATGTCGCTCACTCTTTTTCAACCAATGCAGCTGAATGAGCTCCAAAAGACGCGAGTTGTGGCGGGAGTTGTTTTTCACGATTTTTTGTCAGAGGATTTTAATTTAACCAATTGCCGTCGGGATTTATGAATTTCAACAAAAAGACATTACCGAAAGTTTTTTTCTTCTGCTTTTCATTTTCCATTTTGAGACAGATTGGTCTTTGAGCATGGCCACTGTAATTCAAGATGTCTCTCCTTCAAGCTGTACGGATGCATGAGTAACAAACTTGTTGGAAATAAATAGCGAACTTTTGTAAAGTGATATGTTAAAAATTTGAATTCTGATTGATCGGTATTCAAAGTATGAAAGTGGGATTTGAAAAAAAATCCAAAATGAACACACAAGCTGCTCCTCGAAGCTCCGGCGCAATGAACAATGTACTTTTTTTGCGTGTGCATCTGTCCTTTTATTAGATGTTCTCAGAGGGGCCGAACGGTGAGGGTGATGTCCGGCCCCCGCTGTGGGATGATGTAGCGCTCCTCCCTGAGCAGGCGCAGCAGCAGGTCCTGGGTGTCCCGGGGCCAGTGGTAGATCCTGGTGCTCTGGAGCCAGGTGGGAACGTGTCTCTGCAAACACAGATGGACAGACATCAGCGTTTTTAATGTTCTTCACACATTAATAATTCTGTACTGCGACAATTCCTAGACTTTAAGGGAGCGACCTATTATGATCTGTATGTTTTCGTCACTTGCCTTGAATGCATTAGGAAACAACACGGGTACCAGTCTGAAGTTCAGGCAGCCTTGTTGGATGAACTCATGTTGGATCTGACAGGAACACACGATTATCAGGCCCGGGTTAGGAGTTAAGTTAGGAGTTTTATCGAATATAAAAGTTAGTCAATATGAGTTCAAAAAAATCCCTTTTTGTTTTTTTAAAGCTTGACTGACTGTATTTACACTATGGGTCAAGCGTAAGATCACACACGCTCACGCACACACAAACACTGATATATCCCACGGCCCTCAGTTGTTGACAGCTGCGTGAGCCTCACCTGATTGTGAATATACTTGGTGTGCAGGCCGTGCTCTTCGTCTCCATCTCCCTCCACGTCCTCCCTGTACTTGGGGCTGATGACCACGATGATGAGGACCGATTTCTGTGAAGTGACAGCACACCGTCGGCCGTTTGCAGAAGACAATCAGTTACACAATTTGGATTCAGACTCGGTGGCTCGACTTACGTCATTCAAAAAGCTGTCCATCCATTTGTTGATGCCCATCCTTCGGATCGGATTGTCAAAGATGTCGATCTGTACAGCAGAACAGGCGCGGTAATTGTGAGTGTTTGTTTGAATACTTACTGAGAAACATAACAGGTGATGAAGACATGACTTACTGCTGGGTTGAACCCCTGATCAGTCAGAAATTTTGTGAAAGGAAGGATTTCTTCGGCCGTGTCCACTGAATACGTGATGAAAACATTCCCTGACGAAGAAAAAGTCAGTGATACCTCTTTACCAATGTCATTACACATCCTAAAACCAAGAGAACAGGTGCATGTAGGGACACCGATGCGACTCACTGTACTCCTCAGACAGGCTGATTACCCTCCTGATCTCCTTTGTGGCCGGCCCCGGACTGGCCTGCAGGGAGCGGGACACGTCGACCTCGTGCATCACTTCTCGAGGAGGGCCTACGCGCTCAGGCATAGAGCCGTAGTGGGAATTTGGAGTATATTTAGGTTGCAGTCTACCGTGGTGGGGATTCCTGTGGAAGGATTATAATCCGAAACAAGATGAGATTCATGCATGACGTTTGTGTCAAATAAAAGTGTTTAAAATGTCTGAATATCTTTGACCAATGGGACAGGAATCGTCAGGTCGTACTGTGACTGTTGGTAGCGGTGAGGATCCTCGTGTGGATCCCCTGGGTAGTCGCGCTTAAAATGATAATGATAATCATCATTGTGACGTGGCATATTTGCTGGAGGGCAGCACGCACACTGTCGGACACGACCCCCCTGGATTGGATTGGGGCCTGCAGAGAGATAAAGAGGAGAAGCAGACATTACACAATTTCAATAAATACAACTGCTTCAGAGTTTCCAATTCAGCACGAATGAGGTCATGCAGACTCAGCAGAAACATCGGCGGGGAGGCATCTTGTCTAATAAAATCCATCACAGACGTACGGGACTTGTGTATTAAGAGGACGTGGACTATTGTGGGTAATCTTCAAAGGGAATCTAGGTTGGAGTGGAACATCAGGAACATTACATTTAAAACAACTAGCGGCAATGGGTTTTGACAAAAAAAACAATCTATTATAATTTGAATAATCACCAGACCTGAAACATACTTTTTGTTAACAATTTGAATACTATCATCAAAGTTCCCTTCACCTTCAGAAAATCTGTCTTTGTGTATTTTGACGATATAACTAATTTAGATATTGGCCCATTGCTAATAAGTTCTAAAATAAAAATGAAATATTAGCAGACATGTCAGGCAAGAAACACACTGTAAAATCTTGGAGTCAAATCTTATTATGTATGTGCTGTGTTTACACAATACAACAACAAAAAATTGTCAAATGCGAAACATTTACATTTTCCAACACTGACAGTAAAGGCCTTTGCACACCAAGTCAGTGATTTTAGTCATGAATTTATGAACGTCTAAAAACAAATACAACCTCTCGTTGTGACCTCACACCAACTCCAAAACTTTTCAGAGCAGGTGCAATTTCCTGCATTGTTTCCCAAATTGTTAGTTGTTTGAGCACTCAGAGCCACCATAATAAGAATGCCACCATCAAAAATGAAACCTGACAAGCTGATTCACTTTTAATTCAAAAAGGTAGATTGTGGCAGGTAATTAAATAACATCACAAAGGATGTATAGGAAAGATTAGACCGTAGTGATAATGCTCTCATAATAAAACACATTAAACTCAACATGCTTTACGTGGTTAAGGATTTAGAAAAATAAAAATAAAAACATACAAGGATATGATGTGCCTAAACAACAGACACATAATATTTCAATCTCACTGACCATTCATGCAGGCTGCTGGGTGTTGTGGTGGGACATTGTGGGTGCAGTTAATTTCAGACTTGAGTGAGTAAGGAGGCTCCAATGCCTCCTGCACAGAGTGACCATGGGGCCAGTCTGAAGGGCCAGCGATGCCCCTGCTGTGGACCCCCTGCTGTGGACCCTGTTCAAACTGCAGCGCCTGCTCTCTGAGACCATGAGGCCAACCACCTGCAGGGAGGAGGCTGTTTGTCTGTTCCGGACGTGAAGATGTGACAGAACAAGGTTGGGGGGCACCGCGACAGGCTGCTCTGGGATCCTGCTGGTGCTGGCCCCCAGGGGGTCTCCACTGGCTGTCGTTGTACGCTGTCCCACTGGCTTGACCATAGCTGTGCTTCTGCGGGCTGGTCTCTGGATGGTAGCTACACTGTTTGCAAGCGGGAGGCCAGGCTAAGTCCAGACTGGAGGATGTCATGCTCTCATCCATTTCAACAGGAGCCCTCTGGTGCGGGCAGGGCCCTGACAACGGGAGCCAATAGAAAAAAAGGGTTCACTCAGAAAGACTCTTTGATTGGCTGCTATGACTGCTATCTGATGATGTGTATCATCTTACCTTTAAAAGAGTCCATCCTGTCACTGAGGAAAAAGTGTCCGTTACCTCTGGTGAACTTGAAAATCAAAACATTGAAGGAATGCAATAGAGCTCGACAACTTAAAGAGACAGTACCTTACATGTGCACAGCGCGTACAGTACACTGAGACTCAAAGTTAATTTTAAAGTCGCGACCAAGAAGTAAAAAAAAAAAAGATCACGATTGAAAATGCACATTTTACAGAGTAAATAGGGGATAGAAAAGTGACTGAGAACGATCAAGTGTAAACAGTTTTCAAGAGGAGTATTAGACATTCCTGTCTGCTCGGAATAGGTGTGACACTGTTTACCGTCAGAGGTGTGTTTGAGTGGAAACTGGTACAAAGGTCAGAACCACGGATCTAAAAAGGTATGCCGAGTGTGTCTCCTTGACAAAAACCTGAACACGTTTTTAGTGTGTTTTCAGCACACATTTACATGTATAGAATAAAGCAGAACACCCCACCTACCTTCTCTCAGGTCTGCTTATCCCTCGGCCACAGCACAAACCTGTTCTGAGGGAAACAGGAAATATTCCCACTATGCAAAGCAGTGCCCTCGTGACCCATTCATGCAAATTATGCAGGGCATTGAAGAGACTGCAACTGGCTTTCTGCATCTTTACAGTTAACTGTAACTTTGAGAGGTGGCGGGTCATATTTACATTCAGCCCCTTATAAAGGACCACATGTAAATCTTCAAGCAACACATTCAAATTCGTTAGAAAGTACACAATTGACTCAACCTATAAAACCGCAGTGCTGCTCATGTGTATTCAAATGTTTTATTTGGAACAAATCATTAAGCTATTTAATGTCTTGTGGCAAGTTTGGACAACATTTCCACAGCTACATACATACATATATATCCAGTTCATCTGCATTCATATTTCACCTGTGGTATGTCAGGTTGTAGTTGCGCTACATGCCAACGTTATAGTGCTAACACACTCACAATGACAAATACTATCAAGCAGACGTGTAGCAGGTATATGGTTTATAATTTCCCCCAATGATAGCATGCTAGTCAACACTAAAAACAAAGTGATGAGTCATTAGTTCAGCAGTTATTTCATCACAAACCAACAAGTACTGGCTTGATTAAAATGTTCACCAAATGGTGGCACAAGAGGAAGAATGAAAGAGATCAAGTCATGAAGATATATCATCTGGGAACCATGAATGCCTTTATTGACATTCGTGCCAAATCATGAATGTTGGAAACTGTGTGATGAGGGAAAACAGGAGTCATCGGGATTCATCCTCTGAGGCCCATTAACGTCAAAACTTCATTGAAACACATCAAAACATTTTTTGGATACTTCAGTTTGGAATAAAAGGAATGAACTGACCACCCATGCTGATCCTGTAGCTACTCAGCACGGTGGCTGATAACAAAAAGGCGCTAAATTCCAAATTCAGAGCGTATCAGTGATTGTGGGGTTGACGCCACACCGCCCTCAACATGGCAACGACGGCTAGAAGCTAATGGTACGAACACTGTTTATCCGGGGGGAAATTCTAAGATTATATTGTCAAACTACACTTTCCATGGTCATGGATGGATGTTTACTCTTTCAAGGTAACAGTCTGATCCTTGGCCTTTCTTCCTGGTCCTTTCTACTGTCGGTTTGAGATTGGTTAGCACCACAGCCACAGGGTCACTGGATGGCGAGGCCTTATCGACTGCCACTGAGAAGACTTTCATGGTGGTGTGGGAGAGGATGGAGCCCAGCTCAAGGGCCTTCGCCTTACACGTTGCCATTTGGACCAGCTCCTGCCGGAAGCGCTGGCTGACCATGCAGTAGAGCAGGAAGTTGGTGGCGGAGTTGAGGTTCTGCAACATGTTGGCTAAGTCTCCGGCCACATTAATGGGGATGCTGTAGTCGTTTCTGTCAAAATCCTCGTAGTTGTACGTGGTCCTGAGGATGCAGTACGTGACAAAGCGGGGCAGGCTGAGGACGACGAAGGCCACGGAGACAGTGCCTAGCAGCAGGATGGTCCTCTTCAGCATGCCCCTGGTGCTCCTACCATGCATGGCGCGACGCTCTTCCTTGGTGAAGATGTTTGTGGCGCGGCACAGATGGTGCCCTATGAGGTAGTTGAAGATGATGACCAACACGATGGGGATTCCCCCCGAGAGGAAGGTAGTTATCCACACAATAACTGTAGTGTACACCTTGTTGTGGTAGCGACACCTGGGCAGCGTCATATTTACCCCGTCCACGATGAGATCCACCGGGGTGACGGTATTGATCCAGCCCAACGGCACGGAGGCGAGGTGCGACACCAGGACGATGGCAACACAGGTCAGTTTAGTGACCCGGGCCTGGGAGAAGTGCTGCTTGGCCGCCGTGCTGCGAAGAACTAGGTAGCGCTCGATGGTGAACACCACCACGATCCAGGAGGAGCTGTAGAGCGATCCATACTGCAGGAACCCCAGGATGGCACACCAGGGATAGGAGTGCCAAAAGGGCTGCAGTAGCCAGAAGGTGAGGGTCAGGTCGACCAGGATCACCCACACCAGGTAGAAGGTGTCCACGAGGGCCAGGCAGCTCAGGTAAATGATGGCTGTGTTGGACATCCCACATTTACGGAAGCAGATCATGTAGAATGTGAAGAGGTTGGCTGGGGGACAGGAACACATATTCTCACATGGGTACATTCTCCCCACCTGGTGGTACTTTATACCACAGACTTTATAAAATCATTCATTAACTGCGTTCTGGACACTTGAGATGTAACAGCAAATAAGTTGAAAGCTGGACTCGTTACCAGGGTGTCAAAAAATACTGACCCTTACTCGCCATTATTAGATGATCAGAGAATTCTATAAATACTGGGAAAAGACGGTTAGAGTCCAGTGTTCATGTTCCAAAATATAGTGGAGCTATTTTTACTTTGTTACTTTGTTTTCCGTACTAATGTTACGTTGTTTACGTTTCACCTTAAGTTCTCATTTTAGGCCCAACCATAATGATTACCATTGACAACTATTCCTTGACCTAGCTCAGTGGTTACACACCACATAGCTAACAAATAAGCTAACACAGAATGTAGCCCTATGATTGACACATTTTTACATTAGACACAGTGATACAAAAGAATAATAATAAGAATATTGGCTAGCCCCAACAAAGTATTTTAATGCTTAATAAATCAGTAGTAATTGGTTTCAATGTGTACATCAAAGGACATTTGGGGTTTTGCCAGAATGTTGAGTTCTGCTTAGCTCAAATACCGGAAACAAGAGGAAACCGCTAGCCCAGTCACTTTAATGTTGTCACAGCAGTCTGCAAACCTTATACGACGATGTATAGAACCATATTATGGTAATGCTCCTTTATTTACAGTTGTACATGTTTAAAACATGCAATGTGTAACTGAAACAATTTTTTGTTCTGGAAGTGTATTTTTAGCTTGTCAGAGTGGTTTAGCTAAGCTAGGCTAAACATGTACTTCCTTCCTACATCTGCAACGAATATCAAGCTTATTCTCTGAATGAGGGTTTTAATGTCAGTAGGCCCTATGTATCCCACATTTACAAGAATATTCTTTAATATGTGCAATTCTATTATTCATGTTAGTGATAATTAAAAAATGGTGACCGACCAGGATGCTTTTTGTGCTTTAGTGTGCAAGGGATGCTGATTAGTGCCCACAGGAGGAACTTACAAAAGGGGGCTGATTAACAAACAATAATGTGATTAATAAGCTATAAACACACGCCCTGATTAAGCTGATGCAAGCATTGTCTGGCCAAAGACTTGGGGAGAAGATACAAACCTGGAATGCCTATGACGCAAAGCAATGGGTAGTAGATCTTCTGAACGGCGACAAAGGCGGTGGTTTCCATAGTTCATTCACAGCCAGGCAACAGCTCACATGCTAATATCTGCAATAAAGCCATTAGAGAGGCGGAGGAGATGAGTAACAGTAGACAAACACTGGGGAACAGCTTTGTGGCAGATTAGAGTTTTTTGTCAATGCTTTAAAGCACTGGAGCTGTGGAGCTTTTATTACGTTGAACTACTTATGACCTATTCAGGTAAAAGTGGCAGGATGCTGCAATTACAGTTATCACCAAAGTGACTCAAATGTACAATTTAAAGTCGGGGAGAAAAAGAAAAACCTATGAAAACATTACAAATTTAACTTTGGATAAGGATCTAAATTATTGACATTTTATTTACTTAATGTCATAACTCGAATGCTATTATACCTCTTTAGCTTACTTGTTTGCGCACCGTTTTATTTTTATTTTTAGGTTTAAACTAGTTAAAAAAAAACTTGATTTGGGTCGAGAAGTAAGCCATTCAGCTGATGACTCCCAATAAACGGTGGATAGAAGCAGTGGAGGGGTTTCTGTTCAAAGGTTTCTTTTAGTTTTTTCAATCTCTAGCCCCATACAAAACAAAAGGACACTAATCCACTGTTGATCACACACAGATCTCTATATCTCTCTTGTCTAATGCTCATTTTTATTGAGGCTTACTTATCATTAATAACCTTTTCTGAAATTCCGAGCTAAAAAGAAGAAGAGTGGAATAAAGGTCAACAGAACAATGGGTAAAATCAGACATACCTGGTGTCTGTAGATCCTCCGTGCTGTGTTCTATACGGCTATGAAGGTGTTACACAGAAGTTATGCCTCCTCAAGGACAAGACCATCAGTGATATGAGGAGGAGCGGATGAGACAGCTCCAGCTGCTGCCTTAGGAGGAGGGAGTCACACCACCTGACCTACAGCTGCTGCCGAGATACTCAGTGATGACTACAACAAGTTTGTGCAGAGAGAAACAAAAATGAACACAAGTCGTTTGAATTTTTCCCTGCAACTGAAAATAAATTTCTCAAGGTATTAAAAATAATTAAACACTCAAAGGTTTGTTACAAATCTTCCAGCTGTTAGAAAACAATGATGCTCCATGATACTGTACTGCATCAGAAACAGTGTGGATGATTACTAATCTACGACTACTATACTCCATACCCCCAAAAGACTCGGGTTTAGTCTTGTGTCAGTCTTGCTATTGGTTTTATTTTTTAAATGCCAATTAATTAGGGAATTTGCACCACTAAAGTACTGCATCAACTAGAGGGGGTCCGTCATTATTAATGTAATACCTAGGACACCTGATATACGCACCAAAAATGTACTTTGAAACAACAAACTACACTGCAAGTACTCATAACATAACGTAATGCAGTCTGACACACACACGCACATGCACATGCACATGCACACACACACCCCACACACACAAATAAGTGTATTTCTAGTAGAAAGAGTGTAAAATGTTTATTGTTCTTTTCTGAATTCCAAACTCCAAGTCACTGAATAAACAAAACAACTTATCTAAAAAAAAAGAGGGAAGTTAGCGACACTTAAAAGCAATTACGACTAAACAACTTTTTCCATTGGCCACGAAACCATCTGCGTTAAGACCTGATAAGGTCTGACTCGTTTCTCTGTGAACTCAACACTTAAAATCTTCCGCTCCTCATCCTAAATTGCAACACAAGTTGGCACAAAAGGTTCCTCTGAACATACAGTTTGGAATACTTCAAAAGAAAGTTTAAACAAAAATCACACTGTAAAACCCTTCAAAACTGATTGACGATAACTGTGTCGGGAAAACACAAAAAAAGGAGGAAGTGAGCTGGTCCAGGTTCAGCTGCAGGTCCACGGAGACCACCGTAAGACACACACACTCCCTTCTTAAATTAACTTTCTCTGTTCCAGAAGCAACACGGTTCTTCTCCAAATTCTAAGCGAGGAGGGATATGTATTAAAAAATCCTCACACGTTCGGATGTAATCGACAAAAACATGTGACGTACATCATTTGTAAAAGAACTGTAAAAGAGCCATACGCAGCCTGACAGCTGTGAGAAAGCTCTCTGGGGCGCCTGGTCAGGAGAAAAAGAAAGAAAAAGGTTGACGGAGGACTGCGTCATGCTCAACTCGACTTGCTGGAATACTACTATCTGGAAAGTCAAGAATAAAGCAATAATCTGGGTTAGATTAGTTATTTTTTCCACATTATGGAAAATTTGAAAATATATATATGGAGGCTTTCGATCCGATCTCTAGAAAATAATACAGGAGCTACCGTACAACACATGTCCAGATGAACTGTGCCTGCTCTGACAGGGTTCTCTTCGTTTGCCTTCATCATTTGCATCATTTTCATATTACTTTTGTGCAGGAGAAAATACAAATCTAAAAGCAAACAAATAAACTGAAAACAAGCCTTTCTTATTTACATTGAATACATTTGCATTATCACGATCCCGGTTAACTCCGTCTGTCGTCCTTCCCCACCACCTCAACCTCCCAAACTATGCCATTCGCCAAGTTCAGACACTAGAGGGCGTGTCAGAGACGGAGGGGGTTGTGTTTTAAGTTGGAGGAAGCTGTACAGATCAAAAAAAAAAAAAAAGGGAAAAAAAAAGACCTGGCTGGGAAGGCTCCAGAGTTTTGAAACAGCGCTGATTCAGCCAGTCCTGGCCCCAGCCCGAGGTGGGGGAGGGGTCTAGAGGTTGTCCCCGGGCTGGTACTGAGGCTCTGTGGCCGTGAAGTAGTCTTCAAGGAAGGCTTGCAGGTACTCGAATGTGGGCCGCTCCTCGGCGTCCTTCTTCCAGCACTGCAGCATCAGCTCGTGCAGTGAGATGGGGCAGTCCTGGGGGCACGGCATCCGGTAGCCCCGCTCCACCTGCTCCAGCACCTCGCGGTTGTTCATGCCTGAGAGGTGAAAACACACACGCAAGATGACGGAAGTGCCGACACTAAAACGGATCGATACCGAGATCGGCTGCTTTCCTTTGGGCCTCGGTGACCTTTTGGGAGAAATATTTTCCTGAAGGGATAGTTTGGGTGTTGTGGGGTTGTTGGTTTGTACTGATCTCTGGTCAGTGGCTGGTGGGGAGGGTCTGCAGACACATCTGTCAGCAGGCTGCCGCTCCCCTAAGCTCGTTGCGTGCCAACTGTCCTCAGCTCACCAGTCACATCTGGACTAACATGTGTTTCCCTCCCGGTGTGGAGCTGGAACTCTACACGGTGTGCCCCCCTCCCCCCTCCGCTTTCAGGACAAGTTTCTGTCTGAAATGCATTCGTCCCACGGGCGAGCAGCAGTAATTAAGTGTTGTCTCATATTCTGGCAGAGAAAGGAAGGTTACCCAAGCATTAAATAACCACTTAATTCAATAAACTGCATGAGGGGCCTGTTGCCATAGAAAGAAAGCTGTGTTTGTTTTGGTGTGACACACACACACACACACACACACACACACACACACACACACACACACACACACACACACACACACACACACACACACACACACACACACACACACACACACACACACACACACACACACTCTATCAGGCCTCTTTATCGACGTGTCCCAAGTGTTCTCAAGGTGAACACCTCTGCTTTGCCCCCCCCCCACACACACACGCACGCACACACACACACACACACACACACACACACACACACACTCACTCACCTGGGTAAGGCACCCGACCCTTGGTGACCAGCTCCGTTAGCAAGATGCCGAACGACCACACGTCCGACTTGATGGTAAACTTCCCGTACAGCGCAGCCTCCGGGGCGGTCCACTTAATGGGGAACTTTGCTCCTGCAGGAGAGCAGAGAGGAAAGAAGTGTCGGTGATGTCCCGTCACCTCCTGACCCGAAATCTTCTCTGTTCTCGTTTTAATACACAAGTTTGGTAAAGAGCTGTGGCCCTCTAAGCTATCGGCTCTGTGTGCCTACAATACCCAGAATACATTCTGGGGTACTGGAGGTACGATTACCTCGTCATCTGACCCACTGCCGGGTCCCAGATATACAGTACATGCCATTTTCTAAACTTTCAAGCTACTGGATGGGGAAAAGTTCCGACGTTAATTAAAACCACTCCAACATTGGGTCATGAGAGCCTGGATGACAACTTTCAGCATCTGCAGCTGGAATTTTTTTTTTACTTTTCAAAGCACAGCTTTTAAAAACATGTGCGCAGCGAAATGACTTCATGTGTCAAAGGGTGAAGACCAATTCTTTATAGATGATTTCCATGAGCACGGACAAACTTCACGAAACAGGAACGGCTGTTGTGACCTCGAGCTCCTCAGCACTCACGATGTACAGGGGGACGACCAATACTTCGGAGAAACCAGTGAGTGTGCTCTAGATTAAATTGTTTTAATCCAGCCAAGAAACAGAACTCAGTGTCGCCGACTTAAGACGGCATCAGGGGGAGAGATGTCAAGGTCCCCAGCTGTTCTCAAACACGGTAAACATGTGGCAGCCTCTTAACACTCCACGCACCAGGGTAGAGTTAAATATATTATAAAAAACACAAGCAATATGCAAATAGCTTCTCGAAGAAGGATGCAGCTGTGATGGGTGGTGTAGGTCCACTTAGAGAAATAAGACCCTTTCAAACAACATAGTTCTTCGCTCATTTTGAGGATTGTTCTTGCATCCTGGCTTCTTTATTTTAACATATTTAGACCATTTACTGTTAAAAAAAACACATTATTTTCCAGCTTCCGTCTGTCTGAATTCAGCGTACTTTATTCTCTGTCCGGAATGCCCCACTTTAGGCGCATGTCTCTTTAAGAGAAGGGTTTCTGAATAACGAGCCAAGTGAATGGATTGTTTTGTGATACTTTCACAGTATTTACATGGAAGCTATATTTAAAAAAAAGAAGTTTTTTTATCAAAAACACATCTCACTTTCTACAACTTCCTACACAAGATTTCATCATCAGCAAGTTAAATCGTCATGACAACTGAGTATCTCCGTCTACCGACAGAGCCCTCAAAGACATCCTGGAAGTGCACAGGGAGAATGTTTTTATTCTATTTCCAAGGGGATGAATGCACTTTTGAACACTCCATATCTCTTCAGCCAACTTAATGACAAAAATCTAATAATAATAATAATAGGATGGACTGAACAGAAAACAGCTCATGAGATCTGATTATTAGAGCAGAAACACTGGGGGCAGCTTCAATGGCCGATAGTAGCAACAACATTCATAGCTGCATTCTAATTTCTGGGAGTGTCTTTCTGTTTCGGTGTTCCATTCCATTATCCAAACCGCTGTCGAAGGCAGAGTTTATCCTGGACAGGTTGCCATCCATCTCAGGGCATATATAGAGACGGACAATGCTCACATTCACACCTACGGGCAAATTAGAGTTTAATTAACCTGCATGTCTTTGGACTGTGGGAGGATGACGGAGAACATGCAAACTCCATACAGAAGGACCACTGTAACCATGGCCCTCCTGCTGTGAGGCGACAGTGCTAGCCACTACACCACCATGCAGCTTCCACACAGAAGGACCGCCCAGAACGGGAACCGAACCCGTGGCCCTCCTGCTGTGAGGCGACAGAGCTAGCCACTATGCCACTGTTCAGCCCTGTTTCGGTGTTGTAGTGAACAAACCATTTGCAACAGACTCAGATCGTTTCCCAGCTGACTATTTGCCGGGTAATTTTGACGTGGGCGTTTTAACATATTTTGCAGTTCTGGGAAAATGTCTTCCATTACCTAATGCAGTCACACCACATGCATTTAACATTGTGTGCGTGTGTGTGTGTGTGTGTGTGTGCGGGGGAAGCCCCACCTTGCCGAGCCGTGTATTCGTTGTCCTCGATGAGCCTGGCCAGGCCGAAGTCGGCGATCTTGCACACCTGGTTGTCTCCCACCAGGATGTTGGCGGAGCGCAGGTCTCTGTGGATGTAGTTCATCCTCTCGATGTAGGCCATACCCGCCGCCACCTGGAGCCCAGAACGCCAGCGTGGGATTGTTTACTGCTGAATGTAATTGTGCCTCTTCGTGCAGAGAAAAGTACTACTTTGTGTCCAACTTTGAAGCGCATAAAAAAAAGTGGATACATGTTTTTTGGGAGAGAAAACATATCAATCCCCCCCCAAAAAAACACCCCAAAACATATCTGAAGGCAAGTGATTCTGTAGAGCGGGAGAAAAGCGAAAAGAATAAAACACTCCTGTATGCCTTTGGAATTTAGAGATAGTTCATGGTAGTTATAGCTCAGACAGATATTTCCCATCCAACATGCATGCATATAAATACCTGTCAGAACATCATGTTTATAAACGTGTAATGTATTACCTGCCAAACTTTTGGGGTCAAAATAGGATGCTCTACTATGGACTTATTAATATTATATATATTAATATTGTGTAATATTACATTTTTTTTTTTACACACGTTTTAAATTAAAAGCCTAGTTAAAACAAGTTAAGTATGATATGCTTTGAGGTGCTGGAAGGCTTTTAATGCAGAATATCTGTGATTAAAAAACACGGAAAGCATTTCTTCTTCAGTTCAGCATTTCCATTGTAGAGGAGACACAAGTCGTGTTTCCATTCATGTATTTTCACCTAAAAATAAAAAGTTCAGCTAAATTTAATAATACTTAAATTGCCCAATTAAGTTTGTACGCTCACTTGAGGTGTTTTTTGCCTTTTGTCAAAAAATTGTTAAATTAGAGAGTGAAACCCATTTTGCCTCCCGAGTTCTGACGTAGCAAACATTTCGTTTTAATATCTCCAAACCAGTTAATTTAAACGTCCTGAATTCAAATTTATTTTTATTTGCTGTGGAATATATGAATCAAAAAGCAGACTAAACGATGACTTGATGAACAGAAAATCAATTGCCAGCTATTTTGAGAAGATTTTACCAAGTCTATCGTCCTCCGTTACCGCCATGCACCAGAAACCAGTTATTTTTTTCCTTTTTCCCTTTTCAAAAAATAAAATAAAATCAAGGTGTACCTGTGCCGCCATGTCCACCAGGTTTGGCAGCTTCGACCCTCGACCTTCTCCGTCCTTCAAGAATTCAAGCAGGCTTCCTACAGCAGATACAGACAGCGAATCAGTGGTGGCCCAAAACCGGAACGGTTTTTAAATTTGTCAAATTACCAACCGCGAGCAATAACCAGCTGAATGTTTTGGAAACATGAGGCATGTCATTTTTCCGTTAGCTTCTGCTGTATACCATCAACAATAATATATTGACTTTAGAAGGGGAATACGGGATTGGGGGATCGCCACAAATACTTTGACATTCATCAGATTTCACAGCGGGTTTGTTTTTTGAAAACACATTCCCTTCTCCAACTGGACCGGCTGACCCAGATGCGACAGCTTGTGCATGCAACAGACACAGCGACGCACATCAAAGTTTCTTTCCTTGGTGTTTAATGTGCGTCCACAGCTCTTTCTTGTGGGCTCTCTGAATTGCAGTGTTTTTTTGAGGATTGTTTTCGAAGGCCTTAATCATCTCCAGTCTTTTTGAAACAAAGGGTTTACCATCCCCCATTATTCTGACTGGAATGAAACAACAACCCCTTAGGTCTAAATTTAAAAAAAAGTGCCATTTGCTTAAATAGAAAGAAATCAGGTACACAAATATAGTATAGTACTGATTTAAACCATCGTTTACATCTTACTGGGGTATTATCTTTTTTGTTTTTTGCTTTTGTGTCAATTCAAGTCAAACAAAGTTGAGACCAAGCCTATTTTTGTTTTTGCTCGACAAGCAGCAGGGCCGTCCATCGACTACGAACCCCACATTAATGAGCACATTCGTGGTCTTCAAAGGATTATTAGGTTTTTGGGCACAAACATTAACATCTAACATGTCGATTGTAATGTTACTAAATGTACTAAAAGATTCAAGCTTCTAAGAGCCCTTTCCATTTTCAACATTAAATGAGCTTTACCTTTATAAATGCTCCGTCCCACTGGTCCAACTCAATGTGATGGACAGAAATGCATTGTAGAGGTGCACACTAAAAACATATTGGGTTATTTGGCTTGTCCCTATAGGAGACCCTTTTTAAGAATAATAATAAAAAAGCATTTTGGTTCCTGTGACCATTTCAGAGGGTTCTACCTAGAACCCCACTTTAAAGGTTATATATATAGAAACATATTCCACCCAGAACCGCCTGTAAGAGTTTCTACAGAGAATGCTCCATCTAGAGTGCACCATGGGGGGGTTGTGAAAAAAAGATACATTTCCGTGCCAAATGGAATTCATTAAGAAATGCACGTCCTCTGTGCCTGTATCTATGTGTGTCATGAGCGGTCAGGGCATAGATAACGCCACAGGAAGAGTGTATCCAAAGTGTTACATTAGCCTGCTATATACAGAGAGCAAACGGGTAGCTTCAGGACACCAAGTCAGAGTCCGGTCTCAAATTTAGCTGGACTAGTTGGGACATATCGAGTTGTGGTCTTGAGGTTCAGGTCTCAGCTCGAGACTCTTTTGTATAATTGAGTGCAACCTCATGCATATGTTGGCGTTCATCTACCTTGGCCCATGTACTCTGTGACGATGTAGATGGGCTCCTCGGACACCACGGCGTAGAGCTGCACCAGCTTGTCGTGCCGGAGCTTCTTCATGATCTGAGCTTCCTCCAGGAAGGACTCGGGGGACATGGTGCCGGGCTTCAGAGTCTTCACCGCCACCTTGGTGGTGCCGTTCCACGTTCCTGTTTACACACGCACATAAGCTGGCGTCATAAAGGGGCAACATGGATTCATATTCACATCACGTCAAAGTCGGACTTGCCAACCCCAAAGGCTGACCTGAAGAGAAGGTCGGCCGCTGAGGGGTCAAGTCTTTTCTTCAAAATGACAACGTGGTAAACATGCAGCACAGAATGAGATCAGGAGACAACACGAGAATCCGCTCATCTGTAATTCCCATGCACAGAGGTTGTGCTGGAGGATAATTAAATGGATATGAGATTTAGAGTGGACCTCAATTTTAAAATGGCTTTTAAAAGCCAGGAGAGGGATCCAGCGGGGCTTTGAGAGCCACAAAACGCCAACATTGGAGCAGATAATCCTTTGTAGAATGATTAACAAAAGCGAGCATGTAAGCTCCTCGCCTGTTGCACGCCAGGTTCAGCAACACAAGCATGGCAACGCCACCAATGTGCACTGCCTCCATGTCATGCGGGCATCATAAGAAATACGGATCACTGTATTCACTCCAATAAAGTGGTACTCCCTGCATCTCATTCTGTGACAGTACTGGCAAAAGGAATATTAGTAGAGACCCAAAGAGAACGCAGAGCACGTCGACTAACGTGGTCTACTGTCTTTGTGTTTGGGGGTCGGGGGCTTCTTTAGTGATGCAGCTGTGCAGACATTTTTGGGAGTCTGGACCGAGCTGGTGACGGTCCATAATTTACTTGTCTAAATATTGCCCATTTTGGAGTTCCATACCGCCTTCAATGCTGCCCTCAATTAATTACTGTAAATAACAGAAATGTGTATTTTATGGATAATTTTTTGCAAAACAAATCTTTCAGGAATGCTGGAAAGGGATAAGAAAGCATTTGCTTTCATCTCCAATTAGCGCACGGAATTTCTAAATGTCTCTTGGTGTATTTTATAATGCATTTGTAAGGATAAATACAAATCTTTACATGTATTTTCAGGTTGGCCCAAGGTGAACAGTCAAAATAGAGTATTTTTGGCAGGGCGGGTTGAATTTCCTTACCGTAAAACACCTCAGCAAAACATCCCGTCCCCAGCTTTACTTCCAACTTAAGTGCGTCTCTGCTGATCTCCCAGGCATCATGACTCAAGCCCATAGTGTCAGGGATGTAGTTCACACACACGCCCGTTAAATTAAAGCACAAACCATCCGCACTCTCTACATGGGGAGGGAAGGCAAGGCACACAGGGTTAACTACTGGAGAGAGGAACATGCAGTGAGGGACATGGAAGGGAGCCATCTCCAGACCGGGAGAGCAGAGTCTCCTGACACACTAGATGATTTTGGAAGCGTCCAAAACCAAAAGCATTTTTCCCCCAAACTGAAAATAATTTCTTGCCTCATTTTCTCATTTCATCCCCACCCTTCCTAGGTCAAATTATTTGCCTGGTGTTTTGGTCTGGTGTCTCTGCTGACTCGGCCCCTTCCATGCGGCCCTCATCTTCCGGAGGCGACTGGATCCGTACCCATCCAGACCTCCCCAAACTGCCCGTTTCCGAGCCGCTTGATGAGCTGCAGCGACTCCCGCGGGATCTCCCACACGTCTTTGGTTTTAACAGACAGGTCGGCGAGGCGAGGCATCCCTTTATGGCAGGGAACCACCAAGCGACAGCAGAGCCCGGCGGCTCGGTCTGCACGTGCCAACCCCGCAAGGCGATGCACAGATAAGAGCATAGAGAGACGTGGAGAGCGTTAGCAGAGCGGGCAAATCCCCAAAAGCAACAAAAGAACAACACGTACACAAGCAGGATGAAGAGCGAGCTGAAGATCAAGCTTCTCTCAGTTCAGGCCATCTAATATAAATCAGTCGAATGTGGAATCTGTGATCCAGAGTGAGTCATCAGGGTTCATTTTAAAGAGGTCATGGTTTGTTTTTTTGGTTTGAAATCAAAAATTCTCGAAAAAGAAAGCTATTTTTCAGACAGGACTATTGAGTTGAGTACACCTGATTATCTTCCGCACAGATTTAGACCGTTTTTTTTAAATCAGACCCTGGTGCGAATCTTAACCTTATGACAGTAAAACACAAAAGTGGTTTAATATATTAAAACAATTCTGACAAGTTCAGTGCAAGATGTATACGTTTCTTCACCAATAACTTTTATTACTGGAGGACCAAAGCAGCACAAAGGTGTGTGGGGTCATAGAAGAAGCACGGCCCTCTGTTACGACTCACTTTGGCTAATGGCATCTACGACTCGCTTACATTTTACGATAATGACGGTAATTTGAGATATTGCGCCGGGCCGTCGTTCACTCATCTGGGAAATGTACATCACACAGTTGTGGTTCAAAACGTGGAGGGCCGTGCATTGTTTTGGTCACCGCATGGCGCTCCCGCTGCTCCCCTTTCGATACTTGGCGGCCTCGCGAATGTTCGCCACTTTAGCCGATGACAACGTGTTCCCTGTGTCACGAAATCAAACAACTCTTGCTCTCAGAGGAAGCGCTCATGTTTGCCCACGATTGATTAAGCCAGTGGATTACGGGCAGAGTTTCCGTTGGTACCTCCAAGCTCGTAACTATTAAATCCCACCTCCCTTTCCTCCGCGCTGCCAGCGATAAGGCACCAGGTTGTTTGCACGAGGCAGTAAATACGAGATAAAGGCCCTCGTCTCCCCCCACCCCTCTCATGGGGGGAGTTCAACATGCAACTTGACCATCAAAGCCCATCTGGGCCGCCCAGCTGCCGTCTCAGCGGCTGCACTCAGACGTCGATACAGCTCGATGTTCATCCTGCTGGCTGTCGTAAACGATGTCGATGTAGCCGCCACACGCATCAAAACAAGCAGTATCTCCTAGATAAGGTTTGGAAGCTTCAGATGATGCCGGTGATCAGAGTCAATACATAACATCCATTACTGCACAATAAAGGCTTTTAAAATTTCTGTCAGCGAGGGTACAATTAATTAAATCGCTAAACAACAATTTGGCTGACATTTCTAACTTTGGCGCCGCCAAGTGGTCCTTTAACAAAAGCCATTGATCCAACTTCGGGACAAAGACTTCATGGACATAAACCGCACCGGTTTTCACTAAGACGGAGATGAAATGGCAATAATTTGGCATGCAATTGCTTTCTTAAAAAAAGTTAAAAAAACTTAAGCAAGGCTGCTTAACCGGAACCTTTTATTTGTAAGAGGGTGAATGGGCTACTTGTTCTTTCCAATATTACATCATCTCGATTCTCAAGGCCTTCCTCGTCACTTAAGTCACATCTGACGAATAGCTAGAGCACATTTTTGGCCAGATATGCTCTTTAGCGCTTTAAAGACAGAGGAAAGCAGAAAGCAATGAAGGCACACAGGTTGAAAAGAATCACGGTAATTGGCGAAGGCGCGTCGACGACGCCGTACGCCATCTGGGTCTTTGATGAATAAATGGAGGTGATGTCGACGAGCCATTATTGCGCCGTGACACAAACTAAACACAGTGTGGATTTTAGGGCTTGAAAGTCGATTCGTCAATCAGAGCTTGACGGGGACGGAAAACATATATCCATTTCTCAGTGGGGGGGGGGGGGACGCCGAGGAGGAGAGCGGTGAAACGGAACGTGGCGACGAATGAGAACACATCATCATCAAGCTCCCTAGAGTAGGAGGAGCAAAATAAGTGCCTTTCCACGATGACATCATGTTTCTCGTCTCTCAGCTGTGCTGTTCATTGAAAAATGAATGTAAAACTATATGAATAACAAATGTGACATCTAGTTTCCATTTGGTTTGACTTGCCCCAGGGTTTAAGTATTCCTCTGTGTTAAAAACTGTGCTGGGATGCCAGATGCAATTCCAGTGTGACAGTGTCTGCTTTATGCATTCTGGATCAATTCAAGGAAACGGACCCTGGGCGAGGAGAAGATTTTAACGTTGCTATTTAAGTTCTCCCCTGTTAATGGAAAGTGGGGGACGCAATGCTTCATGGGCCGTATGGATGGTTTTTAGGCTAATGTACATACCATATTATTTCAGAGGTGCAGGCTATAAGCTGCTACAGGCAACCATTTTGTGTAAATCACAAGTAAAGATCACATATTTTGAGGCTTTGCTTCAGCGATGCAGTTTATCAAATGTGCAGACATCTTTACTGTGAGATGTTTACTTGGCCTTTGCAGAATCTTTCTCTACTTCTTTCCAGAATGAATTATGCATCCTAGAATTAACCAGAATACATCTTGAAAAAAAAAGTAATTGAGAATAAATAACCTGAAAGAAAGTAAATAGATTCCATCCTATAAATAACAAAGATATGTCATCACATGAACAGGATTACCTTAACTGGAAATATATCCCAGAAATTTCACGGATACATCGTAAAGTGAATGACAGTCCTTAAATAAATCGGAATATGTCTGCAGGAAGGCATCGCCTCTACCTCAACAACACACACAATATAGTAGTATTGTATTATACAGCAATGCTACGGTGGACGTCCTAAAATCAAGAAAAACACGCCCTTAAACTTCACATCTCTAAATAGATTTATAGTGTTTAATACCTGAGTAGTGCTGGACCAGCTGCTGCAGCATGTCAAACTGAGCCCGCGTAGTGATGTAGTAGCCGCCACTGTCCAGCTTGCGGATCTTATAATGCTTGACGTGGTCACCTTTCACATCGTCCCAGTCCCGTATGGACAAGGAGAAGGCACCTGAAGGGGGGGGGGGGGGGGGGGGGGACAGGGTCGGGACAGGGTCGGGTCACTAAACATCACAAACCAGTCTGGTGTACTTCAGCAAAAAAAAAAAAAATCTAATCAAAGAATAATAACAAGAAAATCAACCATGCATTCAGAGCTCACTTTAAAGACGTGAAACAATTCGGTCGCCACTCAAAAAGCATAACGGTTCTGTATTTCTTTAGCTTTTGTTGTTGTTTTATAAACACACATCAGCCTGTGTGACTCCAGTGGGTTTATTACCCTTTGTGGTTTCACTCTCCCGGATGAGGTAGGTTCCTCGAGGGTTGCCGGTGGACTGCAGCTGCCTCTCCGCGTCCTTGCGGCCCAGTTTACCAAAGTACCAGCTACAATCGCAGGAGAGGACATGTTAACTCAAACACACACACACACACACACACACACACACACACACACACACACACACACACACACACACACACACACACACACACACACACACACACACACACACACACACACACACACACAATGATACAATTGAGACTTAATGGTGTGCAGGAACTTTGTGAAAAAAGTGAAAAAGAAAGCGATTCAAAGCTGCAAATTTTGGAAATGTACTCCCTGCTCCGTCGTAACTTATGCACAGCAGTTATTCTAATAGTGCTTTTTGTATTCCTTTACAGCTGTGAGGGAGTTTGAGAATACTTATATCATAAAAATTATAAAGATTTCGGCACCATATGTTAGATTAAAGTTTTCACGTGTGCGGCAGTTAGTCGGCAAACTAATCTCCAGCTATGTCAGAGCACATTCGAGATGAAAGTCACTAGTCCTGGACCAGTGTACTGTGGCTCTCTGGGGAGCATTCACACACACACACACACACACACACACACACACACATACACAACTTACTCCTCTGCCTGGATGGAGTCTACCGGAGCCACGTAATTACTGGGAATGTAGCCACTCCCACCGGTAGTGAGCGAGCGAGCATCCCACCAGTCCCCTTCGCTGAAAGAGAGAGAGAGAAAGAGAGAGTTAGAGGATTGGGAGAAAGGAGCGGGGAATTATCATCTACAGTACAGTAACCCTAACCCTCAGAGGCGTTGGAAGACGTTTTTGTCACAGCTAGCCGTTTGCCCCCGTTTCAGTCTTCATGCTAAGCTAGGCTAAACACGCCATGTACTTTGTACTCTGTACTCGTCAAGTCTTGAGGAAAAGTCTTGAGGAAATAATGGAACATGTTAGAGAGAGGAAATTATTAGACAAAATGAACTTTAATGAAAATGTAACTTTTGCTCGAGAGGCCAACTGTTTTTCCCTGCTAAGCTAGGCTAATCACTTCCTTACTATATATATATATATATATATATATATATATATATATATATATATATATATATATATATATATATATATATATATATTGTTCCAGCCTCTGCATTTAACTGCTGGTGTGTGCTATGACACAAACTGAAGTTTGGCTGCGATGAAAGAGGCTTTCTGATAGATGTTGAGGAGGTGAAAGTAAGGGAAGAGGGGAGGCTCCTTAAAGACCTCTCAGCTTGGACACCTATAGGACATTAGCGTCTCTCTCTGATCTCCTCTGGGCGTCTCTATCCGTCCCTCACTCCGCCTCAGACTCCTTTCATCTGTTCATTCACTCTCTCCCCACCTCACATTTCTCATATTACATATCTTCTTCCTTTCATATTCCAACGCTATTCAACACATCTCCTTCTCATAGATATCCATAAAAAAATTATTCAGCTTCAGTTAATTTGACCACTTTCATTTGGGGTAGATTATCACGAGAAACTGAACTTTCTCAAAGACCGATACAAAAAAGGAAAAGGAGATTAATACCATGCACCAGGTGCTTCCTATATGGACGTACTGGGTGACATCTTCCTCAATTATCACACACACACACACACACACACACACACGTTTAATTTGACCTGATCCTACCAACAGTTCTCTAACGTATCATACGTTCCAAACATATTGCCAGAAATATGTCAGTTTTTTTTAACTAATCTTATCTTAAAATATTAGGCGTTGGGCCCGTTGAGGCAAACAGCTGTTTCTATTGCAACTGTGTCACACTTTGCATTCAGTGATACAGCACCTTTTCCTCCTGTCCTTAGCCAAGCGCACATTTTATTAAAGAAAATTAGCTATATAATTGTAAGACATTTTCTTTTGTGCCACAGAGAGGGTAGGAGAATGTGAAAGTATCGAGAGAAATTAATTATTGTTATTTTTTTTTTCATGGGATTCCCTGACTTGTCTACAAAATATATAAATAATATCCCTTCAGTAAAGTAGAAGAGGATACGAGAGTAGTCAAACTGAGGGAGAACTTTTCAAATCTATTTATGTTTTATCACAGTCCTACAACCACATCCTCCCTCCCCATGTTTCCTTCTCTCTCTTCATTTGTCCACTCTTTTTCAGTATCTGTCTTAGAGGACAGATAGCAACAGTGGTTTGCCGTCATTACAGATGCTTACACGTAAATGCACGATAATTAATTGACCCCCCCCCCCCCACACACACACACACACACTTCCCCGTGCTTTGACAATGTCTCTCTGGCACACTGAAAGAGACAGGGGAGTAGAGGAAGGGGGAGAGGAGGCCTTTATTTATGCCAAGAGAGAGAGGGGGAAAGATGGAGTCCCGAATATCGGCCTTCTTCTTCAGGGAAAAGAATGAACGAGCGAGAGGATGCGTTTTGCGTGGGCAAGGGAGTTTTCATGGAGCCATGGGAAAGACTTAAACAGACGGATGAGGGGCCACGGTCTGCCGACTGCCACACACACACACACACACACACACACACACACACACACACACACACACACACACACACACACACACACACACACACACACACACACACACACACACACACACACACACACACACACACACACACACACACACACACACACACACACACACCAAAGAGCATCCCTCCCGTCTCCAGATCCTCTCTCTCTCGCTCTCCCCGTGGTGACTGCAGATGAAAGAATAATTAAACGCAGGGTCTGTGTAAACTGAGACGAGTCGCACAGCGCTGCAAGAGGCCACAGTCTCGTCTATTCATGGTCTCCACCAGAACGACAGTCAATTTATTTTGCGAGTTTGGTAAAAACAGGAGCCGCTTGCACACTCACAAAAAAGAAAAAAAAATAGTGCCTTCTGTCAGCCGAGGCTGGGATGTCTGGTGCTCCTCCTCCTCCTCCTCCCCCCCCCACCCCCTCCCCCCTGCTCGTGGACATCTGTCAACCACTTGCTGCAAAGCTCTGACAGGAGGATTTTCCCACCGAGCCCTTTACCACCTTTGTCCAGCAGGGGTCAGTGTGGCCAGCGGGAGGAAGAAGCCTCCAGGGTGGTTGAAGCAGAAAGGGGTGGGGCAGACAGACGGGGAGGGAGGTGGAGAGGAAGAGATGGAGGAGAGGGAGGAGGGGGTGAAGATGTCTGGCCCCTGCTGAGGAGCTCGTGGCCTCGAGGTGTGTGGTGGAATGTGCGAGAAGGCGGCTGGGACAGGATGCTGACCGGGTGTGGTGGTGAGGAGGAAGGCCGACCCCCGACCCCCGACCCCCCCCTAGACCAAAGGCTGAGGTGATAAGGCAGCCATATACTGTAGAGCGCTATACTAGCATTCATAATTATATAGTATGATTATTTTGGTGTGAAAGCACAGTGTTTGCTTGTTTAGAGGAAAGCAACTGTGAATACATAACGCTAAACACTGGTACAATGTACATGCATTGGCACTTATTTATTCATGTTTTATGAGTTATTGTGGATAATTAGTTTTCTCTTCATACACGTTGAATTGTGTGCTCGACTCCCTGATGTTGGTGACAAACATTGGAATTTAATTACAATTTATGGGCTATTTTAAACAGAGTTGCATTGCTAGGCAACAGCTTGGCTCCATGTCTACTTCCTGATGGCTCATGCCATTCATGCTTACACTGCGACAGGAACCACTCGGACACAACTGTTTGGAACGCACACAAATAAGATGGTCTTTTGCTTCCATACCAATGACAAACGTTTTCGTCTTTCCCCATAACTAAGAATTGTATTGTTCTTTATGGGAAATTTCGTGGGAGTTATTGGATTCAGGTGCTAATACACATTTGTTTTTATTTATATTACATGTATTTAGCAATCTGTTGAATTCTTTTTTCTTAATATTTTTATTTCCCAATGTGAATTCAAACCAGTTTCTCCACCCTTCTGGTTGGGAAATAACTGGAACCTTTATTTTTATGTTTGCCAATGTGAAAACACAAGAAATCCCCAAATACTCAAATCAGCCTGTAACATGACCACCATGTGTCCATGTCCATCTCATATATATATTGTTTTTTTTTAATCATTGTTACTTGGACAGTATTATAGTCACTTGCCGTCCCTCTGCAGTGCACGCAGAGAGCAGCATCATCATATATCATAACAACATCGAACAGACAACAGTGTTGGAGGAGCACAGACCCACCAGTCACCCCCCTCCTCACACGTCACTGCAGCGCTCCAGACAACCCAAACAAACAGAGGCAGCTCCAAGCAGCCTCATGCAGAGGGAACCACAATATGAATCCGAGACCACGATGGTAAAAGAGCTGGAATACACACACACGCACAGACGGAATCACGCACCCCTTCTACACTTTTGTTTTTATGTGTAAATTAATTCCGTTGGCAATGTTGGGCCTCCCCGGTTGGTTGATGTATGTTTGCTGCAGATTAAGACATCCAAACACGTATTTGTTTTCCCCCACGTACGAGTTGACACTTTTATCCGGAGATGACTTACGTGCTGTTGATGATCTGGAACCGCTCTCCTTTCCTGAAGCTGAGGTCGTCCTCCGTCCGCGCCTCATAGTCGTAAAGTGCCACAAAGAGGGTGACTCCTGCAGAGGGGAGAGGAGAGACACAGCGTCAGCACTTTGGGTAGATTAGCAGGAGAGAAAGAAGCTTGGAGTCACGGTAAAAGCAATCCCTAACTTTTTATCTGGTACCTGCATGTCAGCATGTTTTTTCTGAGACCCCACGTTTGTCAAAGATGTTTTGGTCAGAAGGGCGACAGAAGTTGTGGGTCCAAGACGCCATTGGTCCCTGACCCACACTGATCAAGTGTAGACGAAGAAAACTAAAATGCTTCGCCGAGGATTTCATGCGCATACTGCGATAAAAATTGCTTACGCCGGGGGGGGTTTAAGTGCAATCCACGTGTTCACATTTGATATTGGTAGACGAGTAGCGCCACGCGATGTGTGCATGGGAGCGGAGAAGAAATTAGCGGGAACAGTTGTCTGGCGGCTTCCTGCGGTTGAACTGGCCTCGTGGTCAGCAGAAGAACCTTTGCAGAATCATTCTCACAAAGTAACCTGATGTCACCTTCCCCTCCCCCACCGAGTCTCATCCCCTTCTCCCACAGCTCTCATCTGGAGCTCTCACCTTCTCTCACCGCGGCTCCCCCAGCCTCACACACATTTGGCTGGTTGGAGGACGCGTTAGCGGATCGTAGCGGGAGGGTGAAAATAGAAATGAAGATTGGAGGTGGATAAACGCAAACTGTTAAACTGCCCATTTAGGGATGCCTGGGTAGAGCATACAAATAGAAGAAATAGTCCATGATTAGGAGAAGACAGAGGAACAGCGGGGTGGAACATTGTTTTAAGCTATATATATATATATATATATACACACTCACAAGATCCTCTGGGACAAACTAAACCAGATAATAAGGCTCACATCTCATTAAGGCTACAAACTATTTAAAATTACACTATGAAAACATGAATCATTTATTGTGGCTTACTTTTAATTGGGGTTACGGGGTCACGTAGTAGTTTGAGGGCTCCGCCTGCGAGTGGATTCACGTTCCCATAACTGAAAGAGAAGCTGAGCTCTTTGCAGGTACACTCGTGCGTTTCTCTTTAATAAAAAAATCAGCTAAATCCCTACAACAAAGTCACGAGTCACGACCCCGTCAGTCATGTGAATCCAGGGTGGAGCCAAAAACGATGGACGGCCTAGTGGCGTAAACTGGGATTTGGGGGTACCTCAGTCCAGTTTGACTCCCATGAGGCGGGCAGGAAACCTCCATAGACAAAAACCAGGGGCCTCAAAAACACATTTTCGCTGACTCCCGACACGCAAAAGACAGCCAGAACCATAAGAGCTGAAGGGGTGAGGGGGGCAGGTGTACTAACAATAGTTTGTAGCACAATTCCCATAAAGCTGAGATGCAGAACAGCAGTGCTCCCAGCATAATTACATTACGCGTATTTCAATGCACACTTCGTTATTCCTATTTGCACACTGCTTTTTGCTGTTCAACAGGTCGAAGCTCCTTCTCATGCATCTACCTTAGATCGCATTAAAACATCTCCTTCAAACAATTATATATCATCATTCATATTGGTAAGTTTCTCACCAAAATCTACATTTTTAAAAGATTACATTTGAACATGTCACCATTATCTTGCTCACTTTTGACTAAATAGAGCCTGAACGCGTCACAACATAAATCAATGGCGCCTTCCTGGTAATGTTATCTTTGTTATTGAAGGACTTCTAATGGATGTGTGTAAAATTTACCAAAATCGGCAGGGCACTCCCCAGCAGCTATATTCAAACAATTGATTAAGTGACAACAGGGTTATACCAAACAATATGAAATTATGAATAATGCTATTAACTGGAGTTGTCCTTAAAGAGCTTCGTCTTGATCAGAGCTTCACAACAGAGCGTTTTGCTCCGGTCTGAGGCGACGGCAGGTATTAAGCCGTTTGACAAAATGAAGTCCAATGGGCAATTCTTCAAAGTCCACTTAAACTCGCTTGATCGCATCTTGTTTTCTTTCTCAGGTCGCTTCACTTCAGACGCTCTCACGGACCCGAGGCTTTCTGGGTAATCGCGTTAATATGATGAGAGGGTGTGTGAGTGAGGCTCTCGTCTACAAGTGGCAGCCGACGAAGCAAAAGGAGCGCACAGTGTACAAAAGAGTGTCTGATTGAAAATGCAACAAGACCCCAAATGCGTCACTGTTGTGGTTTTGCCCTGCGAATGTTCCATGAGGTCAGCGTTAGGTACACTGGTGTATTGATTCGTCCCGGAGCTGATTTCGAGAATCACACTCAATACGCTACACAAGGTTATAGGTCCAGCTGGGAATTTCTTGCAAACGGACATCAGCAAATGATAAACTGATAATCGATAAGATTCCCGACGCCAAACGCAATTTGTGGTCTCCGCAGTGCGACGGGGGACGGGACGGGACGGGGGGGTTTGATTGTGGCTGTCAGAGCTCACAATCGAGGCAGATGTGTGTTATAACAGAGGTTGAGGGAAGCGCCGGCTTACGTCCACATTTTTCCCCACCAGGAAAAAAATTATAAAGCTAAGACCCCCCCACCTTTCTTTTCCTCTGCCCGCCGAGTGGATTTGGATTATGCGGTGCGGAAAATAATCCGCACTTTGAGGGAGAGGACGCCTGCTAGGTCGAGTGGAAGCGCAGAGTTCCTCTGTAGAGCCGGCCCAGAGCTCAGTCGCAGAACATAAAGGATATCCTGAGTTGGAATATTCTCCTACATCAACAAGGACCCGGGCGCACAAAGCTGAGCTAATGCCAGCCGGACGTTCCTGACGGGGGCCGGGCTGGGGTTGGGCTGGGGTCGGCGGTGGAGTCGCATGTGGGGATTGTCAAGAGTTTGGGGTCTCTAACAAAGCACCCCGTAGAGCTTTGCAAATGAAGGTGTGTGTGTGTGTGTGTGTGTGTTTGTCACTGGGTGCATAAAATGCTGCAACTACTTGAGAATGCAGCCAAAAGAAATGGCCTAGCCTTGAACTTCTCTTTGAGATATCTAACGGCTCCACCACACTTATTTTTACACTTATTTTTACCTACACTCAATACTGTGCCTGAACGCATCCTGCATAGACGTAAGCCGCGTTTCAAGTCAATCACGCGTATTTTAAGTAAAGATATGTGTATGCTGTATTTTGGTGAGCAGAGCCAGAATAAGTGCCAGCAGCTGTCAATCATAAACACGACAGGGACACTGCCTCCGAGTTTAATTAAAAACATGTATGTATGTATGTATGTATATACACTACCGTTCAAAAGTTTGGGGTCACTTAGAAATGTCCTTATTTTCTCAAAGAAAAGCAAGTTTTTTGAATGAAGATAACATTAAATTATTAAGAAATGCACTCTATACATTTATAACATGGTAAATTACTATTCTAGGTTGAAACATCAGTTTTAATAAAATTAAATATCTACATGGTTGTATAGAGGCCCATGTCCAGTGTTCTAATGGCAAATTGTGTTATTGCCTTAGAAGACTAACGGAGGATTAGAATTTTAGAAAACCCTTTTGTTATGTTAGCACAGCTGAAAACAGTTATGCTTGGTCAGAGAAGCTTTTCAACTGGCCTTCCTTTTGAGCTTGAAGTCTGAAGAACACAATTCATATTTAAAATAAAAATAAAAATTGTCAATGTATTTACTATATTTTCTATTCATTTTGCAATTCATTGGATAAATAAAAGTGAGTTTTCATGGAAAACACAAAATTGTCTGAACGGTAGTGTATACGCACGCACGCATATACACACACACACACATATATATATATATATATATATATATATATATATATATATATATATGTCTCCCTCATAAACATCCCTCACCTGTCCCACCGCGGGTCCTCAGGGTTCCAGTGTGAGCGGAGGTGCTGACCCCTCCGAAGACGGTCATCCCCTGTCCGACAGGGGCGTGGAAGTTGTTGTAGTTGGGGATGGCGGTGACCCCGAAGCTGGGGTAGTGCTGCGGCGTGGGGTCGGCCCCATAGCGGTAGCCCGCTGCCTGGGGGATGCTGGTGTCTCGGTCGTCTGTGAGTTTGGTTGCTTCCTTATCCTTGCATTGCACACAGCCCATTATCTATAATCTGTGGATGACAGGAGGAGGAAAACAAGGTTGGTAGGTTTATAAATGACAGCAGGAAGATTGTGCGTGATAAAAGGAGCAGGAGGGATCAACAAAAAACACAAACAGGCTAGAAGAGCATTAATGCAGGCAATGAATTTAAGTTGTGTACTAAGAGCTGGACGGGTGGATCGATGATGAAAAACATTCTGTCTGGCTGCACTCGGCCACCTCAGCAAACCCGAAGCGAGCTGAACTCATCGCTCCGTTCAGATGTCTCCTTCCCACACTGCTTCCTCAGGCAGGGACATTGTGTTCATAGCCTGAGACACACCGCTTGTGTCCCCGGTGGAAGTGTGTCTCTTGCTTGCAGTGATAGCGACTCCGTTGACGCAGATTCGTGCCGTCAGCTTCACTTCGTCGGCAGTGATGGAGAGTGAAGGGAGGAAGCAGTGAAGGGAGGACGCAGTGAAAGGAGGACGGAGTGAGAGGAAGACGGAGTGAAAAGAGGACAGATTGAAGGGAGGACGAGTGAAGAGAGGAGTGTCGGCGGACAGATGCTGTTTTTTTGTTCATAGAGAAAGACAATCGGCCTTCGTCTGTCTTAAACATTTTGGGCGAAGTATTCTACTCCATTCTTTACCGTGTATAAAAGTTATCTTGCATCGCCCATTAAGATGCAAGCTCGGGCCCCCCTCCATTCTAATTACACAATGTTAGCTCAACATCTAAAAAGTCCTCCACCAAAGTGACCCGTCAAAGTCCATTTACACAGAGTACGATGGAAACAGCAGCTTTGTCAAGTGGTAACAATGACAGAAATTGACATCACCGAGTTATGCCGACTCGGGTGTGGAGATAGAGTTGCCTTATGGGAATTGAAGGATCTTGACTCAAACAAAAATCAGGAAGTCTCGGCTTTGCTGCCTTGATTTTTGCTCATAAAAAAAAAATGAAGAAAATAGATTTTATAAGCCATTTTAGGAAAGGGAAAAACTACCAAAGTAAGGTTTTGATGTTGCTTTTTTATGTTGCACACGTGTGGAGATATCGTTTGAGACTACAGCCTTAAAATTAAGTCTTAAAATACTTTCTAAATGGTTTAATTATGACCACAGTAGGATTGTCTTTCCCTCAGCAGAATGTATAGCTGATATTTGAAAAAAATAAATGACACACCACGGGGCTACAAGATTGCACGTGTGCTTCCAGAGGAATTAACACCAATAATTGTCTCTCCGAAAAAACAAGGACCAAAATATCAGCATTGGGCACGGACACACAACGGGCCATAAGTCCGGACTCTTCTCTGAAGACAAAGTATCAGTCTGTCCTCAGAATCACTTCAGAATATATTCGCCTCATCTGTCTCCGGCGAGAGGAGGGATCATCATGACACACGGTGAGGACATCGAGAGGATCGACGAATGAGGAGCGAGGGCTTCCAATCTTTTCAAACAAGTGGATGAACCCAGAGAGGCATCTCACTCCTCCGTGTTGCCGACAGAACGATAACAGCACTCTGAAACGAGACAGTCGCACTCCGATCTAACGGGAAGCCGCCAGAGGGACGAGGCTGAAAGCGGAGCAGCAACGCCAGCACACAATATCCATCATCCATCACAGTGAGATCTGCCAGAGGATGCTCCATACGGGGTTGTTTTGCTGGAGGCGTGGAGTCACACAAAAAAGCACACACACGACACAATCTCTTCTAACGTCATCAATCAACCCTTTCTATTTGAGAATTTCTCATTGTTATATCATGCAGTCACCGAGGACTCGGACATGTGACGGTAATCTTTCACTACTTTCAGACATTCTGAGCTGGTGGCAAAGGAACATCGGCGGAAAATGCGAGTGAGAGTTGGAGAGAGGAGTGCAGGTGTACAGAAAGGCATGGCTGAGGGTTTTCATGGTCAGATGTTCAATGCCATGGCTGAATATTAAGATGATGTCGAAGGGGCCCTCCTCGAGCGAGACTTGGTTAGACACAATAACAAGCAGACTGGATCAAGTGAAATGTGAAGAAATTATTACTCAAACCCTAACTTACCGAGATAGTATAACCAGGGGACCACATGACTGTGTGTGGACTCAAATTCACTGACATAACCCTCCAGATAGGAGGTTGTTCAAGTATTATACTATGAAACATTTATACTTAATATTATCATTCAATGTTATTATATTAGATTTGCACGGAAAACCCAAGGTAATACTAGGAGTGTGTGTGTGTGTACAGCAATAGACTCCCAAAAAATGGGAACATACGTAGGGTCGAAAAATACCAAAGAGAACATTTAAGCAACCAATGTCAAAATCATTCCCCCATCACTGAAAACTGGATTAAAACAGGACACTTGTGCATGTAAAAGTACCCAGTACTCAGAATCACTCCACTCCTTCGACCTAATTAATGACATGTGGTTCTCTCTTCCATTCTGATAATTGTAATAAACACCGTCAACGTCTAGCAAGTCTTTCCCCCTCGACATTCAACTTTGAAACGCTGGTCTTTGTTGAGCGACTTAGAGCGGGAGCTTCACACCGGCTGACACCCTGTGACCGCTCTCTTTCAACAGAATTACAAGCCGGTCCCTCAGACGATGCTGATGTCGACACGCCGTCGGCACCAATAGAAAGGTTGTCACAGGAAATGAGAGAAATTCATTTATTATCTGTGTTTTTCTTGGTTTATTTGTCTCTTTTCTAAAAACCAAAAGCAGAGGACAAGCCTTTTCACAGTGAACACGTCTGTTTTCTCTCTTATGGGTTAATTATGGGTTCATTCCGTGTTTCGTTTTAAATGTTGGCATACTTCAGGAGTCTCAATAAATTGCCTCGACGTGGGTAACTAAAGGCGACGACGCTCGGCCCGGGCTTCTCTAATCTTGTGTGTGTGTGTGTGTGTGTGTCTCACAGCAGACACTGGCAAAGGCAGGCTGAGTCAGCTCTGGGGAAGAGGTCAAAATGTATTGATTTGATCCCCTACTGAGCCAGATGGATGGCGGGTGAACTCTAAATCTTTGCAGTCGGGGAATAGGTGAGGCTTAGAATCACAGCTGGTTGGTCTGTGACCTTGATTCTGGGCGGGTCATCTCTCATGTGGAAAGTAAAGTGTTGGTCTGCTCCCAGATCTGCTCCCAGATCCCTGACGCAAATCTTCCACTGGGTGAAGAGCATATACTTTCACTGGGTGTTATGAAGGTGAGGATGGAGAGCACAGCACCCCCCCCCCCCACAATAATCCAAACAAATACCACATTCTGTATTTGCATATATATATATATATATATATATATATATATATATATATATATATATATATATATATATATATACACACACACACACACACATTTATATACACACACACATTTATATTTTATTTTGTATTATATATTTCAATTTGTATACTTTATGCACAGTCACTGTTTCTTTCTTTCCTTCTTATATTTATATTTTATTCTCGTGTGTTTAGTTTATTGGTGCTACTGTGTCGACAAATTTCCCCTTGGGGATTAATAAAGAATATTTCTTCTCCTGTTATACAAGTACCCTGTTTTTACCACCATCTCTTCCCAATTAGAACAAACCGTCTTTAGAAATCAGAATCGATTCAGATTCAGGCTGAAAGAAATCCATTTCAGTCTAAAGATGACCGCTGCACCAGTAACCCTCCGTTGGTCCAACTCCATCCTCCACAGGCCCGGCGAGGGCCGAGCTTGTCGCCGATTGCTCTCTTTGAACTGAAGGCTCTTTCATCTCTTTATTTCCCTCTTCCTTCCCTCAGCCCTAGCTGCTGATTAATCATTCCTCCTTCACTTAAAAAAAAAAAGAAAGAAAGAAAAGAAGCTGCTACCTGCTTGCCGTAGGGGCTGTTTTTTTCGCCGTGCACCCCCCTCCCCCCGTGTATATGCTTTCATAAAAGGAAAGCATGAATAATTCTCCTTTTGTTGGCTTCTTGCTGTCTGTATGCCGTCAGAGTGTTTCAGACAATTTCAACATGAAATCGATGAACCCTCCGAAAAAAAAAAAAAAATTTCAGTGCATTACATGAACAGGGGTGGAGTTGAATCTAATATTAGTTAACGCAAGACGCTATTCATGCAACACTGGAGCGACACAATTAATTTGGAGCTTTAATTAGTGCCAAAGACTGAAAGCATCTGAATGTGTAAAGAGAGGGATTCAAGGTGTGAATGGTGAGACAATTGACTAACTCAACTTGAAACAAGGTGGCGCTGAACAGTGTTTCATGGGAATAAAGAAGCGTGTTGAGGGTGGGGGGCCATGTCACCCTGAGTGAATAATTCATGGGAAGGAGCGGAGGTTATGTCATGGTGTGTTTGGGGTCAGCCGTCCAGGGACCGAAATTTGCATTTAATGGAGAGGTGATGGGGCTCTGGGTGGTTGTGGATGGGAGCACCTGGCGGGATCGCGTCCTAATGAATGAAAAGGCCTCCGGCTCCAGGAGAGTGGAAACAGGGTGGGTGGAGAAATATCCATAGAGCTGACGGGGGCAGGACAGAGTGAAAAATGTTGCTCATCGTTTGAAACCCACAAAATCACACGACAAAGGGAAAGCCGTTTGTTTGAAAAGTAAAGCCAATGCGGAAGTGCCTTAAAGCAACACTATGTAACAATTCCTACCTTAAAATAACAGCTTGAAAGAAACTGTGCCACTACAATGACTTTTAATATGGCTTAATATCGCTACAAGGGAAAAACTACATAATGGGGCTTTAAAGTTGCATTCTGGGGTGACCGATTACAAAAACATCTGTCAGATTGTATGTAAAGATGACTACTTCTCTCTTAATGTATTCCCTCAGTAAACACTGTAAACACGTGTTTATGGTCTCAATCTCAAAAGTCTAAGGGTATGCTTTTGGGCGGGGCTACACAATGATTGACAGGTCACCAACACGTCGGTGTAACCCTTTCACAGTGGGACTTTTGACCCTTAAGTGCAACATTTTGTTCGCCTAAAAATGTATTTTTCAGTGTTCAGTTCTACTCGGCTCCACCCACGAGGGTCACTAAAAATAATGGCGATGGCCATAAAACCAAGATGACCACCACCAAGAGACTTCACCACTATTGTCCACGTATTAATGGTTGACATCACAGCATGTCCACGTGTTACTTAAAGTCTCTGCTGGACCCACTGATATTTAACTGCTTTACTTCTGAGTCTTTGCAGTGTCATGTTACTGTTCATAGAAAAAAGGAGTCGTCGTTTTTGTTCCGCAGCACAGACAAAAACTCTTGCAGTGCTGACAGCTGTAATTTAACCCAACGTGCTTCGGACCGTCCTTTTCCCCCGAGCTGCTTCCGTTCACTCGTCTGCCCCCGTGTTTGTACCACCACACAAATGTCACCTTGAGCCCGTGCAGAGCGGCACGACTGCAGCTCACTCCTCTGCTGCTGCAGCTGTGGCTCCGTCTCACTGGAAACATGTCAACAAAATCTAATTCAATCTCGACCAGTAATCAGGACTGAGTGCCCCCCCCCCCCCCCCCCCCCGCCCCATGAGTCTCGTCAGAGCGAGCGTGATAATGGCAGGCTCCGGGTCGTCACATGCTGCGCAGGGGAAGGCCCTCCCCGCCGCACTCCCAGCATGCCGTCCTGTCGGTGGCGAGAGAGGAGGCGGCCCACGCCAGTCAGGCTTTCCTCTTCTATCTAGTCATGTGACACATGAGCTACGGGCACATGCATGCCTGCAGCCAACACCACCCTACCTCATCATCACGAGTCACCGCGGGCGATGGATCTAGGCCCTGAATGTGGGGGGGGGGGGGGGGGGGGGGGCGCTCAGGTTGGCAGGTTCGACTGCAACGTTTACTTGCGTCCAGTTACTCACCCTTCGTCACGTTTGCAGCATGGTGTGAGGGGACGCCATTAATCAGCATTCACCACGGGGTGGCGGCGCGTGGGAGGAACATAGGCCGCTGAAACAGTGTCAAGGAAAAGGTCTATAAGGAACGCCGAGCCCGGCATGCCGGCTTATCTGCTGTTCTTACAGAGGAGTGAACAGCGACGGCAATGCCACCGGCAGCAGCTCTGTCCCGCTCTGTGTCGCCACATGGTGTGGTAACCATGGTTTTAGATCAGCATCTGTTGGAAGAAGCGACTTGGGCCTGTGGTTTCCTTTCTCCTGTCATGTAAACTTCTTCTCAATTTTCACTCTGCTTGTTGTTCGCACATGACAATCAAATTAACACATCTACAATTTCCTAGGCGGGACAGGGTTCTTTACCTATAAGTCGTGAGCTTTGTATGACAATATTCAGTGTCTGTCTTAGTTTGAGCAGCTCACAAGTAAATATTTGAGCACAGAACTTCGTTACGCTTGGTCAGTAAAGGCGGCCAGTCGCTATTGGAGGGTTTGGGATGGCGTCTAATATGGCGGATCTACCACAGTTTCTAAACTGCAAATATGTCATGTTAAATTAGTGACTTTGACAGGTTAGCAATGTTAATAACTAAGGGGGCTGTGGGACTGTTTTTACAAATATTAGTATGAAATGCTAAAAATGGCATGATTAAAATGATTGGCTATCAGAATAGTGTGTTACTTACAAAAATCTCAAAATAACAATAAATCATAGAAGTTGACATATTCTCATAGTTATTTGCTTGGTATTAAATTAAAAAGAGACCCCTCTAGACAAACAACCTCAACCAATGTCCTGGCTTCACGCGGCGGGGTTCCTTAAGGGTCACCTGGCACATCAGAGGAAAAAACGCCGCCGACACAACATCACTGATGCGACCGCTGTGGTCCTCGCCTCCAGGAAAAAAACCTCCCCTGCTGACCAGAAGGAGACAAAGCGCTCTCCTTTCCAGGGATAAAGACTGCTGTGGTGGAGGACAGGAAAGGGACTAGAGGGAAATATTTACAACCTTGGGACGATGTCAGTAAAGGAGGAAATGTTCAAATAAGTGGAGCAGAAAAAACTAAAATACATTTAGAAAGATAGTTAATAAGAGAGGAGTAGCTGCCAAGGGCTTTCCCGAGGTCATCATGAACGCCTCAAGTAAGCACTCAAAGGCTGTAGCTCTCCTGCACCCCCAGGAACCTGTGTATTTCAAAGAAGCCGGGTGGAGTTAATAAAGTGAAGGATCTGGAATCGATTCTCGTTTTCACAGCTTTTCTTTACAGCACGCATCGCTGCAGGAGGCCTGACGATACAACGACGACCTTTGTAAAAAAGAAATCTTGCTTTTATCCCTCTCAGTGTGAGCCCCTTCAAAGCGAGCAGATCGCCCCCTCAAGTGTGTGAATGATAAGAGGCCCGCCTGCGCCACCTGAGCCTGCAGACGGCCATAAAGAACAGAGAAGACGGTTGTTACTGGAGATACACTGCTGTTTTGGGTTAGTCTCCTGTCCCCGGTTGGGGATTATGAGCTGTCAAAACTGGAAATGGCCCTTCCTCTTGTTGCCCAGCTCGTCTGTGGGGGGAAGCGGAGAGGCCACATGCTTGTCTACATCTCTTCCTGCTGGCTGAGCGTGGATCACAACAACATGGGCCCGGCCTCAGTGGAACACAAGCTGGGCGGGACCAGCGGTGACACCATTGTGTCAGGGCGCCTCAGTGTCAGCAGCACTGGGAAGAGAGGGATGATAGCCTGCGCCTAGTGGTCGGTCCTCCGAGGTGGAGGTGCCGGAGGCAGACAGCGACTCAGGACTACAGCTGCCGAGCCTTCGTGAATGCTGACTACTAACTTCTGACTTTTTCCTTTTGTACCTTCGTGCCTCGCGGGGTCCATTGGACCTGGCTGTGTCTGGATCCGGTCCTGGCTCCTGGGCCCTGCCCCGAGTCCTTGCCTCTGCTTCCTACCCCTGGCCTCCTGCCTCATTGGCCTCGCCTCCTGCCTCCATGGCCCTGCCTCCTGCCCTACTGATGCTCCTCCTTCTGTTTCATGGATTGTGGAGGTCCATGCCTACTACTCATTATTCAAACATTTGTCATATTCATTAAATGTGTTGTAACTCTGTAATGCTCTTCAAATATTCACATGACATCTATTGCTTCTGCCCATCCAGGGAGAAGGATCTTCCTCTGATCCTCTCATAAAGGTTTCTTCCCTTTTTCCCTGTGAAAGGTTTTTTCTGTTTCTTTCCTAAACCGATGTGAGGTCCTGGGTCAGAGATGTCGTGTGTGTACAGATTGTAAAGCCCTCTGAGGGGAGTTTGTAATTTGTGATTTTGGGCTACACCAATAAATGAATGAATGCTACTGCATTCATCCTCTTCCCCAGTAAAACCGAAGGGATAGAAGCTAAATGATCAGCTGATCGATAGATTGGTTAATTAACAGAGAAATGTATAAACTGATAGCTATTTTTATACTGATTCATCATATGTTCAGCGTTGAAGCTCATACTATATGAAAGGACAATGAGCAGCCTCTATAAAGAATATTCTAAATATTTCAACACATATTTCCCCGCTGCAGCAGTATCGGATGAACCTGCGTGTCGTAAATCCTTTCGTCCGGCGCCGCAAGGAATCGGACCAGATGACAGGCGTTAAGAAGATCTTTATAGAATCAGCCAACCATTCTCTTTGATGGTCTCATTCACGTCGTTGAGGCTTCGGTGCAAAACGTAGACCGTTTCAAAACGAGCTAAAGGTTCCTCACAGTTTGTTTTTTGTCGCAGCCATTTCATGTTTTTCAAGTCAGTATGAGCAGCCTCTCGCCCAATATATCTTATCCATCTTTTTTTTACGGTGGAGGTAATATATCTCGCTCCAGATGGTCCGTGTGCTCCGGCTCCGTTTTATTGGAAGAAAAAACCCGCAGAAGGCTCGTGAACCTTCATGAGATGGCCCACAAGGTTACAAACATGTCAGGTTGTGCTGCCGCTTGATGTGAGCCCTGCAGACGTGCGCTGACAGCTGACCTTCTGTTGATAATGTAGCCGTGTCCAGGACTTGACCCGGCAACCGCTCCGCGCATGCAGCGCTGGGCTTCGGCTCCGGAGCAAAGCAGCACACAAGCACAGAACAGAGAGGACACCTTCAGAGTAGCTCCACAAACACCCCGAGAGGGACGGCTTGACGTGATGCTTGTTTGTCTTCACCAGGCTCTCGTCACGCTGGGGGAACCGGGAGGTTTTCACATGTTGTCCTTCAGCATCGGGCAGAAGAGAGCTTCTTTCTTTAGAAGCATTCAGTCTCATAGACGTCCGATGTTTCATAACAATTTGTTTTAGATTGACAGGATGGTGTGTATTTATATATATTTTTTAAACATTTGAATAAAGCTTTGGTTGGTAAGATTGAAGAGTGAAAGAGTATTTATGAAAGGAGTCGGGAGGAGCCCGGTGTTGGAGGAAGAACTCTCGAAGCCAGGGGTTCATTTTAACATTAGTAATCATACAGTCCCTGGTTGCCTTAAGGGCCGAGGCTACGGTCAAACCGGACGCTTCCTTGGATCTTTAACTCACAGTCCATCTCAAAGATAGTTTCCGTCAGTCGTGGATTCGCAGAGGACCCATCTAACGTCTTACAAATAGTTGTTAATACTCGCATTTATCATTCGTTGAGCTCAACCGCTCCCATTAGTTGTGGCTCCTCATCCTTCCAGCATTCAAACAGAGTGAGCTAAGCGGGCTACTCCCATCAGATTTCTACTTCCGGTTCCAAAAGACTCTTCAAACGCACTTCTCTCTTAATCAAAACATCTCATTCATAAAATCAACAGCCTCTAGTTAATGATAACAATAAGACATCATACAATTAACATTACAGTTAAAAATATAATACAGTGATCATACTTTTCTATGCTTTATAATATATAATTCTTCAGATTATTCCTCATAATATCCCCTATGCAAATTATCTTTCTAAATGCATTAATTAAAGACATAAGACTTCCTTGTTTACATGTGCAAGTGTACATAAAATCCACTACAACCTAACAAGAGCCAGAATTAAAAAATAATTCTCAATAAAACGCCCAGTGCCAACTTCTTTCCAGATGAAAGCAGTTAGCAGCACTAGCTCCAAAGTCGGGCCTTCCTCTAAAACCACTCCCCCAAAATGTCATCATAAACGTAAACAACGAACGCAGCTATTGTAACTCACCACTGTCAATCTAGCTTTCGTTGTATTCATTTTATTAGAAAGAAGACAGTTTAGACGGGAAGAAGAAAATGACATGCGACAAAGGTCCTCGGGCCGGGATCGAACCCAGGACGCACTGGCGTGTTCAGGGAGTGGCCTAGGGTGGCACGGCCACCCCTGAAATCTGATGGGCCAGCCCAAGTGCCACTTGCCCAGTTCCTTCTCAAACCTGAGAGGCAGAGATGCGCTAAAGTAGTTTTCTTGTGTGTGTGTGTGTGTGTGTGTGTGCATACGTGAGTGTATACGTCTGTGCAGGCACTCCTGCTCACACTTTATGCCACCCCTGCATATGTCAGTGCCCCACTGGTGTCACTCCTATCAAAAATGTCTGGACACGCCCCTGCCGGGACGTTGCATTTTATTTATGGCATACGCTTGTATCCATTCGGGAAACCGCAAGTTGAGCAGACCCAAAGTGACGTCTTCCAAAAGACCAAGTTGCTCACATTGAAGTGACCCATTTGCTACCTTCCAAGGTGTGACTTTAGCTGTAGTGTAGTCTACTCGTGCTGTGAGACGGCCAACACACTGCACTGCAGAGAAGCTCGCAGATCAACACCGATCGGAGACTTCCAGCTTGTTATGAAGAGGGAAAGATGGAGGACAGTCCGATTGTCAAAGCGTCTTCTGAGAGACGCAGGAAACCGTTGTTGGAACGCTTTTCTTCGGTTTCACTCCGGGTCCTCAATAAATCAGGAGTAGCCGAGAACAAAAACGTTCACCGGTACTGGCTTGGGGCTTGGCTTCTTACTGGGACACACAGGTTTACAATGGAAACACCTTCATCAAACTAAAACTACAAATCAAAAAGAGGAACCAATTGCACGCTACAGATTTTCAGGTGCTGCGTTTTCACGCAGATGTGCAGTGGGTGCAACACCCTGCCGAACGCACACTTATCTCATCGACGGGATGTGGTTTAAAAAAAAAAAGAAGGATGAAATACACCTTGAAAGGGCGTTCAAGTTCCATTCAACTCTCAGAAAATCTTAGCTTCGGGAAGACGGGGTTCTGCCTCCCCATGAAAAAGAACAAAACGCTGAAAATAACCGCTTGGTTCTTCCATTTAGGAAGAAGACAGTTTTGCTGATGAAGTACCTCATCAGAAAAAATCTCTTGTGCGTTTCATCTTTGCAGTTTTACTTTCCGAACCCGTTTTTTTTTTATGTTCTTGGGTGGGGGTGGGATGGGGGGAGGGGGTTGACTTCCTCAAGCTTTCAGATTTGCTTTTAACATTTACACCTTGTGAAGGGGGTGATACAGGTTCGAGAGAGAGAGAGAGAGATAGAGAGAGAGCGAGAGAGAGATGACCACACACACAAAACTTGCATTCTACGAGTTTGATTTTGATAACTATTGTTTTTTAAAGTGTTAAATAAATTGATAAATTCTGTCAATTAAAAAACAAAATTCACAAAATGTTAAACAAGCATTAATGTTGAATATAGAACCGTGTCCAAATCACTCCCTGCTTAGATAGACAGCACTGCTTCAAAACCCATCTCTGGAATGAAAACTATACATGTCTGTTTGTGTGCGTGTGCGTGTGTGTGTGTCTGTGTGTGTGACTTCAGTCATGAGAATGTGCTGTGTCTCTGAGGAGGGGAGCGTGTGCAGCTGTGCCCGGCTCACTACAGCACGTTCCCACACACGGAGCTGCAAGAGTCTAGACGGACTGCAAAAAAATAAAGAAAACCCTCCCCCACTGCTCAGCACCTCCAAAAGAGGATTGTGTTTCGGCTCGGGGATCATCTTCAAGGCTCCTCGTTCTTTGTCCCAATGTGGACGCACGCAAACAATTATTATAAAGCAACGTGAACAGAGAGAATACCAATTCTCACGAAGTGACGACTGAAATATCACGTCTTGTTGTTTCTTCATCACTGAAATTAACAAAGAAAACGGCAATATAGCAAAGCTAAAAACGTAGAGAGAACTCAAAATGGCTTTTATGCAGAACAACACATTTTTAATGCCACAAAAAATAATAATGGAGTCTATAAATGCAACAGCTGTTCAACTGCCAACAAGTGTTACCATTATTAGGGAGGTAGAAACAGAGCCTCCACCTGCAACGATTTTCTTCTACTCACAACCCCACCACCTAAAAATGTCTTTGTCATGTGACTGGTTTGTCCTCAGTTGATCCCGGAGTTAAAGATGCAGTGGATGAGCAGCGGTGGGACGAACGGGACTTCCTTTATGATCGACTCCAACCACCGGTTGTTGGTTCAATATCGGCGGGATGCAAAATACAGTCCGTCAAAGGTGTGACAGAAGAGCTTTCTGGCCTCAGGTGGAGTCAACCAGCCCCGATTACATGTACATCTATAAATAAATATGACACATAAGATTAGAGCATCAGAAATCGCTGTGACAACCCTTCAAACGCGACGCGTCCTGTCCAACGGGAGCACTTGTCCTGGCCAACCGCAGACCACCCAGAGCTGCCAGTCTGTATTTTATAACTCTCGCGCTTGATTACGAACAAGGCTGACTTTTGCGAGAGGCTGGCCTAATGCAATTATTTCAATCCCAGGTCTTCAGCACTGAACTGAGTGCCTGCTCAATTGTTTTGGCCCTTGTGTTTCTAACCATTTTCCAGCCTTAGCAATGAAAGATTGTAGTTTTTGAAGAGATAGTTTGGACATTTTCAAGTGGGTTTGTATCAAGGAACTTAACCGTAGTCATGTTGATAGCTTGCGGTGGATGGCGGGAGTAGCAGCGCAGGAGCAAAGCTTTGTACGGGTGTAGTTGGGGGCAGCAACAAAACCTGTTTTAGACAGAAAAAAAAATATTGTGTCCAGAGAATTTTTCACTAGTTTAACTTCAACATTAGACATCTACCGAGTCTATGTTTCTGACCGGAGCCGGTGTATCCCCCTATGCTCCCGCTAAAGCTGCCAGACTACCTTCTGACTTAACCCCCCCCCCCCCCCCCAAACACACAGTTATTTTAGAACACGGGGGGGTCGTCGGTCGCCGGACTGTCTGATGGCCAGATTAACCACAGTACACTTTACTTTACTGCTGCCCCCATCTACAAGAGTGCACTGTCGACCCTCCACTTCATCCGTGGCTGTAAATCATTTGAGCAGCGGGCTTCTCCCGGCAGTCAAAACACAGAGGTTAAAGTAGCACTAATTCCTGCGGGGCTGCTCATTAAGCCGCTGGCTTACTCCTTGGGGACCCGAGGGCGGCATATGGAGGCAACCCAACGGCCACGTTATAATTAAAACCACGTCGCAGCTAAACCTTCAACATGTGGATCGCTGGTGGAACCTGTGGCTGATTATTGACCAGCCAACCTTCCCCTGAGTGGAGGAAGTCGGTGCACACATCAAAAGTGCTCTCAACTCTGAGCCGCTACCGCCAATCTCAACCGCTTCGACAACCCTAAATAAGATGACAACGTTGTTATCCCCGTGGGATGTCACGGCATTTCGGCCCCAGAGGGTTTTTCCTTTGTGCGATGTGATTGCGTCTCGCCCTCCGGGGAGAGTCGGGATTAGCACTCATTTGCAAACCAGAAGCATGTCTGAGTGAAAAGACTCCATTGTTGGCCTCTGTGCATCCGTGTCCAGTAAACCGGCCCAGCAGAGGGGGAAGCCACTGGCGGCTCTAGAGACTGTGTACCCGTCACGGCTCTAAGTGAGTCCAACGCTTCAGTCCATGAGGAGCCATGGCTGCTGCTGCTGCTGCTGCTGTTGAACCATCTGATTCCCGCCACCCCTGCTTTTTTTTTTCGAAACTAGAAACAAAAAAACAAAAAAAATTAGGGCTCATTCTGTCCTCCCGGGCCATATGGAAGCTTCCACGCTTAATCTGCATGCATTATAGACGGGGAGCTCACTTATTCTTTCTTTAAGGGGCTTTTCTGCAACCTAGTAAAGACAAAAAAACTTTGACCGCACAAGTAGAATAGAGTCGAATTGCAGGATTTGTGTCAGAACCCTTCTGAGGCAAAACATTTCTTAAGAGATATGAAAGTTCTTAGTGTGCTGCAGCAGACGTGCTGAAGTCAGGAACAACAGGATGAGGTTAAACTGCGGCGCGTACACGCCGTCGAGCAGAAACTGTTCATGAACTTCAAAAAACATGTTACTTTCGCCCGGGTAAACAAACCCAGAAGGCAAGCCGTGTATTTTCAAACAGACAAACTTCAGCCTCCCGCACGTGGCCTCCACCCACCCGGACGATTACAGGCAACAGATGAGGGGGTTTGGTGACGGATCGTTAAAGTGCTGTGGTTGAAAACCCCCCCCAGCCAATGATCTGTCCACGCCCATGCTGGTCCCATTTATCTGAAAGTGGAGGGAGCTCTTCTAGATGCACCACTACTATGGCGCATGTACGTATGGTTAGCAGGGTAGGGCAAAAGAACACAAGCTCAAACCCCAACGTATAAATCTTTTTTTGTTGAAAAAAACCTTGAAAAAACAAACGCTTCTGGCAAACTAACCTGCATTTTTGGGCCCAGTTTGTTGCTTGTGGTGCATATTTTTATCTTGGGATATTTCTAGCACATTGTTCAACAATCATGGACAAGAATAATCCGTTACAGGACCGCAGACAAAACAAACACTGAGAACGAAAAAATATTCGCGATACATGAGATTTATTTTCAAACTGCTTTGTGGGTAATGTAGGAAAAACAAGAACGGGAAATTGAATTACAGGCAGGTAACTAAATTGAAACCCTAATAATATAAACAGAACCAATATAGATGCTTTTGTTACGGTAACACGGTCTCACTGAATGCTTCAAGGCTGAAACTAACAATTAAATTAAATCCTCCATTAAGCAGATTTATTTTCCCTTAATTACTTGAATAATTATTGTGTTTATAAAAAGTTCATTAAATAGGGCCAATTGACAAATCACGGTTTTGTGTTCACAGAAGACCTGGAACCAGAATAGTGTCTAAGAATAATAATGACTGCGGGTTAATTTTCTGTGGACTGTTTTAACTCTCGATGGACCAACCAACCGAACGACTGTAAGCATCCTTTAGGTCACCCAAACCAACGAAGAGGGAAAATATATTTCAGAATAATTTCCTGAAAACATCAAACGTTAGCCGGGGATGAACTCGCCGATACTCTGATTGAAGGACGACCCCGCTCCCCCACTGTGCCACAGTCACACTCTTTAAGGCTCGGTAACAAGCACGGGGAGCCAACACACAATATGGTGCCTCCTTATCCAGACAACTTAATTGGGCGACAGGAAAGCATGCTGAAGACGAAAAGAAAAAAATGCCACCAGACGTGTCAACGTAACGGACTGGAGCCTAACTAGGGGTTGCTGCCCACTACTATTAGACTTCATGGTAAATCACCTCTGGCCAAATTCATCAATAAACCTTGCACCGCTTCCACTTTATACTTTATATACACTTGTATAGACTGCATACACTTTAATTTTTACATTCTCATTTCCTTTATCATTTAAATTCTTAAACATAATATGTCCTGCACAGCCCACGCCGTCATTGTTGCCGGAACCGACAAGCTGGTGGGGTTCGGCTCGAGGGAGGCCTGCATACGATTCTAATATCAATGTCTGGGATAATGTGAGGATGATTAGCACTGTGCCGTTTATGTGCACAACGCACTCTCCATAATCTGGAAGCGGTGACTCATTTTTGGTTTCTCACTAGCCTACAATACCGCCAACAGAAGCGCTGAACCTCGCACACACACACACACACACCCACCCACCCACCCACCCACCCACACTGCACGGTACCACAGTAAAGCGGATGTTCATCACGGCTGTGGAGAGATTCTCCTTCTTGACACTCGCCATATCTTAAAAAAAAAGAAAGAAGCTGAGTTAACTCTGCAATGCGCCCGCTCTTTTCGGGTATTCTCGATGCCCCTAGTGTGTAAAACCCTGCCCAGACCCCCCCCCCCCCCAAAAAAAAAAAGCCTCATGAGGAACCCTGGGTGGGTTCTAGATAAAACCCTTTGGGTGGTCGAAATAAATATGAAATATGGAAAGCACTCGTGGGTTCTTGGTTGCCCCCTTAGAAGATGAAAAGGTTCTGCATAGAATCTCCAGAGATGTCCTGGGTAGAGCCATAACGCCATTTAAGGGTTCTCTGGAAAACTTATCAAAAGGGGTTCTGGGTGGAACCTTTCATTAGGTGGTTCTAGGTATAGCAGTTTATGTTGGCCTGGGACAGCAGGTTGGTCTATCAGCATGGAGGGTACCTGTGCATGGTTTAATATATATATATATATATATATATATATATATATATATATATAATATATATATATATATACATCCTCCAGAACGAGCATGTTGCAGTTGGTTGTCCACGTGAGGTTATCGCAGCACGCCTGCGTAAACGCACCGTGAATTCGACAGACGTAGTTTGAGGTGAGAAATGAGTGAGACGAGTCATACCTCTGGTTTTTCAGCGTATCAGGATTTTATATTTCGGTCCTACTTCCTCCACATTGCTTTGTGCGCCGCTGTAAACAGAGGCCCTGCGGGGAGGAGGAGGATGGAGGGGGGGGAGAGACAGACAGACACACACACACACAGTGAGGCTCAATTATTCATCGTCACATTTAATAAAACATCAATATGAACCCGCACGTGGCAGCCGCCATTCAAACTAGTCAAAGATGGGTCAAACTTTGCCTCAAACTTTCGGATAACGCCAAGGGACTAACAACCTGAACTTCGTCTTCTTTTTTTAACCTACTATTGTGATAAAACACATTACGGTGTGAATAAAAAGTAGAGAGGAAGAGCTACGATACACACATATTTGTCCAGGTGGAATAAAGGACCCTCCACATCCATTTAGAAGAATTTAGAAAAATGACATGGAAACATGCAGTCATTGTGGGCGAACCATTTTAATGAGTAAACTACAGGTTGCTGCAGGTTGTGCGATGGCTTTTGTATCTTCAGCACTCATTTATATTAAACAGGGTTCGTACGGTCATGGAAAAGTCATGGAATTTTTAAATGGTAATTTCCAGGCCTGGAAAAGTCATGAAAAAAACTTAAATCATAAAAGTTTTGGAAAAGTCATGGAAATGTGTTAGAATCACATGTTCATTTACGCCGAGTTTGAAATAATTAATATGTTTTTTAAAGAAAAACGCCCAAAATATAAGCCGTCGTACGCAACATGTTCTAAATGTTTCATGTTTTTACCGAGATTTCAATTTGGTCATGGAAATTTGATTTAAAGTCATGGAAAAGTCATGGAAATCCATCGGTCAAAATGTGTAAGAACCCTGGTGAAACATTACTTATGCTTGTTCCATCATTACAATATAGAAATCAACTTCATGTCACACGGGCAGTCGTAGAATGTCTACAGTAATTGTGAGGTTTTACTTCCTAGTTTTTGTTGAAAGCATTCATTTTAGTTCGATATGCTCTCTAACTTGACTCTCTACAACCCAATACATGTAAATCCCACGACTGTACGATCTCCCTCCGGCGTGGGCAAACTTTAATGGCGGAAGCACAATGCGGTCATTGTGCGGCAGTGACCTGTTCACCGCCTCTTGATTTACAAAAGACGCGCAGTCACACCGCTGCCAGATACCTTCGAGCCTCACTAACTGCTGATTTGACTTCTAGAGCTCAGCCGCGCTAATCGAATTTAATCTTCCTCTTGGGCTCGTGCCAATTTTCGCGGATGGCGGGGTGCAGCGAGGGGGCTTCGCCGATGTGTCGCAAACCTGCAGCAGCAGACGCCCACGTGGAGAGCTGCTGGTGGTTTGTGTGTGTGGGGTCTATAACGCGATCGTTTCCTGTTATTGGTTAGAATTAGGCCACCGCAGACCAAACGGTTCAATCGACAAAACGTTTTGTAATCAAAAAAATCAATGTGTGCGAAGTGGGGCATGCTGGGTAACGTGCTGAAAAATGTACATGAGTGGGTGTATATAGAGTCTGTGGCTGTCTGGAAGAAAAGAAAAAAAAGGAACATTGTAGAAGAGACAGAGGAAATGAGTAAGAGATGCAAAAAAAAAAAAAAAAACGATAATGAGGACAACAGGATACAACACTCTGTTCCACTCTAGTCTACTTTTTTTCAGAGAATTCAATTCAGGGCGGAAAGCTCGGTTAAAACAGAACAACAACACAACTTTCCTACATAGTGGGATGTGACAAAGTATTCAGTTGTGCTTAATTGCTCAGCAAGAAAACAAAACTGCTTTTTCACTTGTAGGATTTGCTATTTTGAGTATTCTGTGCACAAGAACTGGAGTTACCCAAAATACTCACGCTGACCTCAGTGCGTGTGTGTGTGTGTGTGTGTGTGTGTGTGTGTGTGTGTGTGAGAGAGAGAGAGAGAACATGTGATTTAGGTCTTCTTTACCAGCAGATAATTGCCATTTAGCTGCTCTGCATTTCTGCGTCTGCTTTGTGGCAGCCTCTCCTCTCCTCTCCTCTCCTCTCCTCTCCTCTCCTCTCCTCTCCTCTCCTCTCCTCTCCTCTCCGTCGCCTAATGCAGTCATGACGACAGGGCTCCCAGCAGGCTTTGGGCGAGTATTCTGCGGAGCCCCTGGTACCCAAATTGATAGCTGGCTCTTTTCATCGGCAGCTCCCTACCAATAAAACATAACGGGCGCTCAGGCTGCGGTGTGTGTGTGTGCGTGTGCGTGTGCGTGTGTGTGTGTGTGTGTGTGTGTGTGTGTGTGTGTGTGTGTGTGTGTGTGTGTGTGTGTGTGTGTGTGTGTGTGTGTGTGTGTGTGTGTGTGTGCATGTGCATGTGTGTGCGTGGGGGGGGGGGGGTATTCAGCTATGACCGGCCCGGGACACAACGGAATCAGTCATAGCTCGGCTACTGGGAGAGATGAGTGGGCTACTGAAGTGAAGGACACGCAGCGGGATCCACAGAGAAGACACTTGTGTGAGCGACAGTTGGCAGGAAGGCACGGCATGTGCTGCGCTGTGCAGCCAGAGGTCAAGAAGAGACATCAGGCTTTGTGATGAATATTTAAATTCATTTTCCACTATTTACCTCATAGAACCACGTACCGGCCGGGATTGCTAGCTGCTAACGTTATCAAGATAATAGTCAACGTTCCTAGTCTTTAATGAAATAAAATGGGAGTATATCGTATTCATTTTAATTCCTATTTAAAAAAAAATAAAAACATGTATCAAGTGACTGAATGTATGCCAAAGACACACTGCACATATGAAAATAAAAAATGACCGAGCTCATGTTATCAGTGATCGCTACGCTAACTCCTGCACAGCTGAAGCCCATGGTGAAAACAGAGCTGATGGAGTGACAGCAAAGATGTACAACAGTGCTGACAGAGATGGTCATCGCATGCATTCTTCTTAATGGTCAAAAATCTGGCAACCGCATAACTCACAACGGAACTCAACTATGGACTTGGGATTCAGGTGCTTTATGCTTGTAGGCCAATGTAGCCTGGAGCAGTGGGCCACAGAGGTCTGCCACAAAGCTCACTGCTTTGTAACGGCACACCTCAAGAACGTTAAAAGTCTGAAGTGCTCACTCCCAACCGACTTGAACGACATCACTTGAGGACTTTCGTCAAGGCTTCGCACAAAATGCTTTATACTACTTTTTTTCCTGGCAATTTCTTGGACTAAATGATTCTTCAATTGACAATGTAAACATTAAACACAGTAAAAGAAAAAAAGACGAAAGTATTTCTTAAAGTATTGTCTCTACTTCATCTGTCTCTGTTTGAATTCATATACACAAAAAAGAACTTGACAAAACTTGAAAAGGAAAAATCTGACAAAGGGTCGGTACCCGCCAAGAAACTGCTTGATGGAAGGCGTGCGCCAGTGCCGGAGGAGAGGACAATAACACAAGCAGGGAGGGAGCCTCTTTCAACGGCTCTGCAGAAGCCTCTATCTTAGAGATAATGTCCCGCTCCCTCAGCGGCTTCCCACCTCAGACATCCGACATCCGAGCGGGTCCCCGGGGCCACTCTCTGGAGGTGCCGCTGCTGGGAAATGAACCTACATATCTCTGGTGGTGTGCGACTGCTTTACACTGCTTACACACATCAAACCAGGCATCAGGCACCTACTTCTGGTTCATTTCGGGGCTAGTCTCTGAAGGGTAAGTAGGGCACTTTCAATAATAGCTGCATTTGCAAAGCTAACAGCTGCGGGCTGCAGCCTTTGCATGGATTTAAAGCAACCGTGCCATTTAATGAGTATATATTCAGCCGCTTGTGTTTTTGTCATGGTGTTTGTGTTAAAGATATGACATGCAGGAATGCTAATTAAATCTAGAATGTTTCATCACCGTTTCCATGAGCCCTGACGTGTGTGATTTGATTGGCAGGTCAGCACGGCCAGTGGGCTGCAAGCTGACAGGCTGACAAGAGGATTAAAATGGACTCTTTACTCTTTCTGCACTGGATGTCTGCACACAGGCCTATACTCTGAGAGAGAGAGAGAGAGAGAGAGAGAGAGAGAGAGAGAGAGAGAGAGAGAGAGAACGAGAATAAAGCATTATGGAGGAAGTGAAAAGGTTGGTGTTTTTTTCTTCATCCCCCAGATCAAGAAGGAAAACTTCAGAAACACTACTAAAAAGCTTCTGTGTGTTAGCAGGAAGACAGAATTCATCAGATTTTCGATTTCCATGGTGCAGTTTATTCCACTCGAGTGAAACAAAAAAGCTCTCTTATGAAATTGGGGAACCTATAGAACGAGACACTTCTAAAACCGACGGCACGATGCACAGTTTGAGTTTCGCGCACATCCTTTAAAACTCCGCCGGGTAACTAAACTAGTGTTCCCGGGATAATTTAAATGCTCACGTGCGCTTCAGATCTCTAACTTTCTGTAAATCGCCCGCCTGATCCGTACTATGCATGTGCAGCTCTCAATAGAGATGCGAGGGAAGCGAGATGGCAGCTACTTTCATCTTCAGCTCTAGAAAAATAAATTAACGCTGTGTCCAACATTTTAAGATGGAGGAAGATAACGATGAGCCGTCTTCGCTTCTCTCTTGCTGCCCATGTGCGGTACTGATCGGACAGGTGTTAGCCGAGAGTGGAGCAGAATCTCAGCAATCTGGCGAAAACATGGAACATCCATGTTATCTGCGGTATTTAAGGTTCTGGTTAATCTATTTGTTCATTTACAAAAAAGGAATTAACATGAGCCAGGTCACAAAACGACGACAAACAATGTAATAACGTCAAAAAGGTTACCGATGGAAACACCAAATATCCATAAATGGCCAACGTAGGAACACCTTTTCCAGCCTTGGGGGTAATTTAACGTGACAGAGCATCAAGAAGACGAAGTCCTGTGATGGCGAAGGCCCTCTCTGGGTCTGGCGTGCAACCGAACGCGCAATTTTCTCCTTTTTTGCCGTCGCCTCGTAGCTGCATCGGCGCTGCAGGGAAAGGCGTGCCTGCACAGCGGAACAGCAGCGTTACACAGAGGGAGGAAGACGGCCAGCACAGTTCAGGAGCTGCAGTGGAAAGTGGGCCATAATAGGAGCTCCCAGCAGGTACTGGGGCATGCTGCACGTAAACACTTCCACTGTGTCCTACGTGGACATCTGGGTGTCATGGGAAGAAAAAAAAAAGAAAAAAAAAGAAGAAATACTGAAATATGCCCATATTGAAATTCTTTGCGATGCAGATTTTCTAACCAAATCGTCCACGTGCAGCACAGGGGGGCTTTGTTGGGGGCAGAATACAGCCTCCGTTACTCACACACACAGCTGGAAAACTGGCAATGAGGTCACCACGTATGAGGGCCTATAAATGTGCTGCCATTCTGGAAACAAGGAAAGAGGAAGCTTAACCAGTCAATGTCTTACAAAATACCCATTTACCAAAATGTGTTGTTTCCGTTTGGATCCCTTTGAACTTTCCCTGTTAATAGAAAATCCTGCATTTGTGATTTGCTTGATGCATTCTGGGAGCCATTTTGCAGTGAAAGTACTTGATTTGTGTGTGTGTATATAACACAGACTGACAACAGCCAGTGAAAGAAAGAAACTCTAATCATTGGTTTGTGGACAGAGACACAAATTGTCTGCGTCTCACGAGCTACCATGACGCTGGGCTGGCGTTTGATGCCCGCGCTTTTTGCGTTTTACCATAAAACGGTGTGGGAAAAGTAAAACACTTGAGGGGTGAGTGACGCCAATATGCTGCCATGTGCTTTGCAGAATTCTTCAGACTTTGCTTTTCAAACACTATCAGTAACATACATCTGATAACCTGCTGCATTGCATGCTGGTCTATTGACACTGCTGTGAGCAGAGCTGTCTTTAAGAATATCTTATACCGTAGAGCTCACACCAAAGGTCCCTGTTAACGTTTGTCACAGCACTGCCAATATAGTATGTTAGCATGAATATATATACGATTTGTTTCATCCCATTCACAACATACCATATAGAGAGTATAGTATATACTTCAGACCGCCAAATTCAAGTAATATCTTTAAAACGTGTAGAATTTGGACAAAACAAAGAATGCAACAAAGGTTTTTCAACCATTTCTGGCATTTCATATACTTCATTTAAAAGAACGACCGACAGATTAATAATAATGATTTAGAAAGAGTTGATGCCCTAAAGACAATGTCTGATAATGGCAAGAAAACGGCCTTCTGTGCCGTATTGAATACTAAATCTTTGATGGCATAAAGCATGCAGCCAGTAAGCTCATTCAGCTGCTTCCCTAACCACCACATGATGCCTTGGATCTGTGGCGAGCTGCTCAGACACCCGCACAGGGAGGAAGTCCGTTATAGTAACCTACCATTGCCATTCCACTGCTCCAGCATAAACTTTACGCTGGGGCAGAATTGAACTTGCTCCATTTTATTCAGCGGTAAGGTTTTAAATATAGGCCGAGGCGCTCCAGTGCACTATTGAACCACTGAAAAAAAGGATAAATGGACGTGACAGCTAAATGGAATCAAAGAGATTCATGAAAAAGGAGAAAAAAAGCAGGGGGATTAGAAACGGAAAAATGTTGAGCAGGATATATATATATGAGAGAAAGAGATATATACACTACCGTTCAGAGGTTTGGGGTCACTTAGAAATGTCTTTATCTTTCAAAGGAAATCACTGTTTTTAAAATGAAGATAACATGAAAGTAATCATAAATACACTGTAAACATTGTTAAAGTGGTAAATGACTATTCAAGGTGGAAATATAAGCTTTTTAATGAAATCTCTACATAGGTGTATAGAGGCCCATCTCCATTGTTCTAATGGTACATTGCGTTATCTAATGGTACATTGCGTTATCGCCTTAGAAGACTAACGGAGGGGTATACAACTCCATTACCATGGAGTTGATATACCATTTTTATGTTGGCACAGCTGAAAACAGTTATGCTGGTGAAAGAAGCTATAAAACTGGCCTTCTTTGAACTTTAAGTTTAAAGAACAAAAATAATATTTCAAACAAAAACTAACCTCGTCAATGTCTTGATTAGATTTTCTTTCATTCATTTTTCAATTCATTTGATAAATAAAAGTGAATTTTCATGGAAAACATGAAATTGTCTGGGTGGGTGACCCCAAACTTTTGAACGGTAGTGTAGATAGAGAGTGAAAGAGAGAGAGAGAGAGAGAGAGAGAGAGAGGCGACCGACTTCACAGATTTCTAACACAGAGACGAGCCATGGAAGTGTCTGATAAGGGGTGCGTGTGTGACGTCGTATCAGCTCGACGGCATCGGTTACACCTGCCCCTTGGAGCGAGACAAACAGCTCCCGCTAATTGAATCCCTTTGAAGGAAGCACCCGAGGACGCCCGACTCCGCGGGGGCCGCGTCTTGACGAGCTTTCATGCGAGTGTATCGCTTTCACGCATCATTTCCTCCCTTGATTTCTCTGCAGCGATGACCCAGAGACATATGCCCGGCTCACAGACGTTCAGATTTGTTTTTTTGTTATTTTAATGAAGAAGTTGATGGATCGTGCACAAAGCTATAGGAGAAGCGCGTGGTGGTAAAACTGTTTGGGTTTTTAATTAGTAGAGTCAAAAGAAAACTAGCAGTTGAGATATGGAGATGCTGGAGGGATCGCAAGTGTCACAAAAGAATTAAAACGTAATGTTTTTGTTTTTTTTGCGAGGCGCGACTGTCAAGCTGTCAGAGCGACGTTGGCGCGCACATCGTCACTAACTTCACCACCGAAATACATATAATCAAATGTTTTGGAAAAGCAACAAAGTGTTTTGAGAGAGAAGCAGACCGGAGGGTTTACAGAGTGCGTACACACTGGTTACTGACAAAGCAAAAAATGATAGACGCCGTGGAGAGAGGCAAGGAGTCTTATCAAAGGCCGTTAACATTTATGTACGACATAAAGTAAACTAGCCCCAAATGCTCGACTCTCAGAACAGGCCCTTTGGGATTAGGGATGGATGTAAAGCAAAAGAAGATAGCTTTTTACATCACAGTTTCTATTACATTTGGTAAGAAGTGTCAACACTGTGTGTGTTTCACATATAGTTTAAAGCTTTAAAACATGTTTAAGTGCATATTGTTCCTCTTTAACCTACATCCCTGATCTGTGGTTCAACTTTACTCAACTGTAACAATAGCCCCAGCAGGAGAGGAGAGGGAGAGAGAGAGGACACACACACACACACACACACACACACACACACACACACACACACACACACACACACACACACACACACACACACAGTTCATCCCTCTCCTCTGGCAGTGTGACACAAAGGACAACACTGTTGTGATATCTTTCTGACCTCTGAGGTTCTGCTGTGACGTGGAGCAGCAGCTGACTGCTCGCCCGGTCCCAGACGTATGAGCCGGGTCCATCTGACCCACCGCAAGCTCCGTGTGATGTCATCAACTGCTCCACTGGATTCCCCCACAGAGGAGAGGGCTTTTTGCCTTATTCTCCCCCCTCAACTTGAATGAATGAGACCAGGCAGGGGCTACATTTAATTAATTGCGTAAAAACACAGGGTTTGATTTGATCTGTTTTTCTTTTTCACTGCATTTAATTGGTCATGCTGGTTTTCACAGTATTCCGGTAGCTGTATTTCCAATAACAGACACATCACCTAACAGTATACTGAACTAATATACTATTATTCCTAGAACTGCACTTGTAGTAGTGTACAATATCAAGTGAACCGTCTCATAAATGCTGTGCTGTTGTTGTTGATGTTGTTGTTTTTGTTGTCGTCTTTCTGGCTCACTTGTAGTCATCGCTGTGCACATGGAAATGAATGACCGCTATTCAGCATTAAAGATTTATCTACCAATTCACTTCAAAAATGGATAATGTTGTTTATTCCCCAGGATCCCAGTGGAAATACTCAAGTGGATCTTTTTTCTACAGACCTTCAGTGTAAAATCCAAAAACATACATTTTAAGTTAAGACCAAGGTAACCATGAAATATCGAATTTTTATTTTTTAACAGAATTAGTTTAACAATTCATTTTATTAACCGTTTAGGAAAAAAAAAAAAAAGTTTAGTACTGATGAGTCTTTATGACTTCCAGAACCAAGGCCGAGACGGGACGATGGGTGTAATTTTCTTACTTATTTTTAAAGTACTCTGGCCCTTGCAAACACTATCACTTTCCTAATTAGGTGTCCAGCATCAGTCGATTGACGGGTTGAACGGTGATTGAGAACACAGTGCTTCGGCAGCGACTCACCAGCAGTGTTAAGAGGATGACAATACGTTTAAAGCTGACTGGCATGCTAAACACAGGGGACTTTCATCAGCACCGATAAAAAATAAAAGATAAGCAGAACTTAACTAATTCTGACAATAATGGTATATATCTGCAATAAAGAAATTCCCTTTAGGATTAGCAGATTTAACACAAACATGGCTGGAAATACTTTTTTTGTTTTTGTTTGATGTCTGTAAAATCTAGATCTTAAGACCTTGAGAACGTGATAAAACAGTGCTTGGTTTCCAAGACGACCAACACTCTGGCAGAGATAACGCCGGCAAGCCTGGGGACGGATCCATCATACTGGGCTTCCACACACAGCACCTGCAGCACTTGCATGCCACAACATCACATGGTGGACAAACAAACGGCAGCTTTTGCTTTCTTGGTGCAGAAATCTTATACTTAGGTGGAGCAAGCGAGCTGGCAGCCAGCTGCACGGCCCAAGGAGCTGGCTTTCTTAAAATAGGGATAATAGCACTTCCACAGCAGAAGAAAGCAGGGAGACATTACAACTGCAAGTCTAGTTGTACCACTCCCCTGCGCCCTCCCCCCACCTATGGAGAGCCACGTAAAAATTAAACTCATTCCAAGTGGCACATGTTGTAAATAGAGGCTGCTTCATTAGGAGACACTTCTGAAGAGAGAGTAAATGGCTGTGGTGAGGCTTTATAAGCCAAATTAAAAGGATCGGGAGATGCCCATCATTTAAAAAAAGGTGATTGAGGTGATGGGAGCAATTAGAGGAAGACATGTCATGTGCAACGCACCGACTGAAATAATGCAAAAGTGTATGTGTATGTGTGTGTGTGGGGGGGACACTTTTTTCAAAGGACGCCGACACGTCGTCAGCATCACTGCACACCTCGCTGTACGCGGAGGAATGCGAGCCGGTCCTTCAGTCAGCTTAGCTCTTCGGGTTCCTTAACGCCTAATGCATCCCCGATATACGAGTGAGTGCGTCCGGGTGTGTGTGTGTGTGTGTGTGTGTGTGTGTGAGAGAGAGTGCGGGAGAGACTGCCAATCACGTGGTTGTCCTTCATCTGACTCTCCATTGAGCATCTATAGGGAGATGCTGATGCTGCTGATGAAGGTGGGGATGTATGGTAAACAACTCGAGCAGAGGACCCTAAAACCAATGCGTCAAGATGCGTTCAGGGGGTAAAAGCCTCCCACGCGAGAACAAACAAACTATTCCGTGTTTCGCTACAGACCACGGACGACCGACTCGTCGGACGTGAACTACCCCCCTCGGCAGGGGGGTGGTGAGGGCACCGTTTATTTCGCCTCAACGTGAACACAGACTCGACGTGCGCTGTTGTGTTCATTTCCACGAATGCAACACCGGCTGTCATTCAAAAAAACAACCGTCGCGTGCACCTCCCAATGTCGATGAGCGGGAGAAACGCAGAGCAGGCTTACGTGCTAAAGCCCCGTTTATGTTCAATACATGTCAACAATATTAATACTACAACGAGAGAGAGAGACATAGAGAGAGACAGAGATACAGAGAGAGAGAGAGAAAAAATCAAAGTAAGTCATTCCGCTTCGGCTTTAGAGATACAGAGCCAGCCGAATGAGGTTACAAAAAAGCGGTGTGTCTTACCTGTTCAGACGCGTCTAGTGTCCCGCAGCTCTGGACTCCATTGCCGTGGTGGCGAAGTGATTTGACAGTGAGACGAGGCTGCGCTGCTGCGGTGGCCCCCGGTGTCGCGTGTGATGGCGTTAGCTCTGCAGGGCCCAAGATGAGAGCAGCGCCGCCTTCACGGGCCGTCGGAAGTAACATGTCGAGAGAGGAGAGAAGCCGAGGGAGTACGCGACCTACGAGGGAACGAACACTGCGACGTGTTCGGCTTCCATGGATGCATTTTCTGAGGAAACGAGACGCGGGAATGTGTTCTTCGGAGCCGGGCGGTCGGGTGGGATGTTTTGAGGACAGAGGACACAAAAGCCAGGATGTCATTTGGTGGCCGATTCTTTTTCTGAACTCCAGACCGTATTATTGGTATTCCCTCCGACAAGGATTGATCTCGTTAAATGTCTCTCTTATGCTCTATGTTTTCAACAATAAAATAGCTGCATTCATTACAAATAAATAAACGATATCAAGTATGTTTTCACTCATTATTTATTGGCTTTTATTACCACAATTGATTGTTTAGACACTCAGAATACAGAGCTTTCCCGATGCAAGTGAAGGAGGCCTAACGGGACCTCCTTTGACTGACAGGACGCCCCTCCAATCAAATGGCAGTGAGGGGGGCGGTGGGGGGCATGGGGAAGAGGACGGTGAGCTTGGATTCAACACAGATGTCACAACACAACTCCGAGACTTTTGTTACATTTTAAAAAGCTTAATGGCAATAAAGTAAATTAAATACGGTATCTACGTCTCAATCGAAATATAGTAACATATAAACTACACAAATAACTTCCTTTTGATATTTTGAGAAGATACATGTATGAGAAGATGACTATTTATTACAGGCGATGCTGTAATTATGTTCGACTTTTAATGAGGTTGACAAACAGATGCACGAGCTGCAGAGTATGTTTACTTTTTTACTTGACGTCAAAGCGCCATCTTCTGTCTGCACGCGGAACAGCTTCTCCTCTTGGAACATTAAGTAATGGTGCACTTCTGCCTCCTGTTGCCAGAGTGAATATTACAACAACAAACCACAGACATTCCCTCCACTCCTCGGCAAGGAACGTATTATCCCTTTTTAACGCCATCATGATGCAATTCACATGTAATCTTGTAAAGTGTAGTTTTTGTTGAGAAGCTTAAAAAAAACTGTTGTTTGAAGGAGATATTTTTACGGCTTTGCGATAATGGCCTGTTTAACATACTAACACTAGCTCTAAAAAAAGATTATACTACACGATCATTACAACTACTAATGACAAGATTAAAAAACACATTTATTTCCAACTAATTTCAATAGTTTAAATGCTAATAACCAATAGATCCCAATAACAAGTAAAGAAGGGAAAACATTTAGAATTTAAGAATAGATATTTTGCTCGAGCAATCTTTATTGTACAAATCAAGTCAATACAAATAGTTTTCACAGCAACAATTGAAGTCACAGTCTTTCGTTCCGCATCATTTACAATTAGAAGTATAGTGACCCATCAATATGATCAAATTACACAACATTAAAGAAGAGAAACACATATTTTACTGCTTGAACAATTCCTTTTTTTCCAAGCATTTGAAACCGAACATGGCATTGTAAACAAAACTTATACGACAACCCGTGAAGACTTGCGTTACTGCGTCACTAGAGAATCAGCAAGCAGCAATGAACTACACTGGTATCACCAACTGACCTTCAAATACTTCCTGTTTGTCGAGCTACTGAGCGTATGCTCTAAAAGGGTTTTGCATAGAATACTGATAATACTGGTTTCGGGAGTGATTCGGTTTTATGGGCTTCCACCAGCTGGGCAAAGCAGGAGACACATAGTAGCCGCTTTGTCTCTGCAGCTAGTTTACATCCTGTGGCAGATCAGGGGGAAAAGCTGAGCAAACAGCACATCGGAGGCGGATCCCAAAGCTCAGGTTGGGGGAAGTGATCCACGGAGCGTACTTCCCAGTGCAGGTGCTACAGCCAATTGGCACATGGGAGTGGTCACACCTGCAGCCCATCAGCTAATGAGAGACCGAGGGTATATCTTCCCTCCACTGGAAGGCATGAGGGGAGAGCTGCCTGAAGAGGAAAGGAGAAGGAGCGTGGAACCTCAGGAGAGGAGTTGCGACAGACCAGAGGTAACTGGACCCTCTCACCTCTCTGCTCTGCTCTGCTCTGCCCGTACAGATTATACGAACCGTCTCACAGCAGGTGTGAGACCAAAGGCCAAAGACCCCGACCGGGAAGAATCCTTTGTTGCTGTTAGATGCCCATTCCCCTTTTTCCCTACACGTTTTATTAAAAGACCCTTTATTTTGCACCACGTCTCTGAGTCTCCCGATTTTATTCCGAATCTCATCTCCACTTCCCCCGGGTTGCCACAATCCGTTGAAAACTGAAAGCTAAAAGGCAGAGGAGAGATCCCTAAAACATTCAAAATGTTACATGAAAGAAATACGGCATGCAAGTTAAACATTTTCAGAGACGTACACGTAGTCCGGAGAGAGACTAAAAGTTACTGCAGCAAAGCAGGCGTCGTCTCTCTAAATTAGTGCTTTATTGGGCTATAAAGGCTGCTTTTGACTTTGAAGATTCACACGTGTGTAATGCTGCAGCGTACTTCAGCACGAACAGTACATAAAGTCCATTTCACTTCACTTATATACATTATATCTAATTTGATGGTCTTTGACACACTGGAACAAAAGCAAAGATGGCACAAACAACTTTGTATAAAAGATAGTGAAACATTTATTTTACTTCCAAACAAAGAATCTGGCAAAGACCCATAAACCCCCCCAAAACAAAGTCTAATCTTGACTCCGACTGGAAGCGTAGATGATTGTCTTATGGGACAATCTTGAAAAACACTGACTGTCTCGCAGGGATGTTGTCATTCATCAGTCCACACCAGATATCTGCTTTATCCGAGAGTTCTCAAAGACGGCCGTCGCCCTCCTCGCTGGAAAAGAAAAGATGAAGACATGTGATGGATGCATTGTTTTGAGACTTGGTGCAACTGCGGACTTCAGATTAAAAAACAGTCTGGTACTGAATTTTAAAAATTGACTTCCTTTAGAAGAGTAAAAAAAAAAACTGCCTCCTGTCGGCATTACAGAATTCATCAGTTGACATTCCAGCTGTAGCTTTTCGGGTTCGGGGTGTCTCTTCGAGGGACGGTGATTGTGGGTCAATGAAGTTCATGACAAAGTCGAGGTGCAGCTTCACACCTCTACTGTATTCATTCCCCAATTATAAATAATTTGAAGTAACTCCAGGGGACTTCTATTTGTATATAACGTCAGATTTGACCGCAGCATGGGTCTGACTCAGTCCTGGTTCTAGCAATCCTTTAGTCCCTTTCTTTTTCCTTCTCTGGTAATTAAGTGACGCGAGTGAGCCTTGACAAAAAAAAGAATGGTCTTAAAGCGGCGGCGTCAAACCTGAGCTCGGCTCCCTCCACATCTTCGATGGTGTCAGGCAGCGGTTTATTGGCCGTCTCGGGTAGCAGCAGGGTGAGGGCGGAGCCCAGCAGAGGGCAGAGTCCGCACAGGACCATGGGGGCCTGCGGACTGATGACCTTCAGGGAGGTACATCATGGGAGCCAGTGCCCCTCCGACCCGAGCACACATGGAGCCCATGCCGATCCCGTTCTGTCTGTGGGAGACGCACAAACCGGGTCAGAGCCCCAAAAATGTGAAGCAACGCTTCTTCTATTCTCTGGCATTGGCCTGACCGAGCCTTTAAGTGAGCCGATGTAAAGTGATTTAGAATATAGGCTACATGTGTTTTCACTGTGACTGTTTGGTGTGGTTTCACAAAACCTTGCTTTGCATTACATAGTGTTGAACGTCACGATTCATACTTAATCTGGAACGAAAGCAACAGTTTTTTGGAGGGTGGACACTTTTTCAATGGTTCAAACATGTACTTTAATGTTAATAGGGTGCCAGAGGCAATATGCTCAGATCCTGTAAAGTCCCCCGAGCTGCACTATGAAACATTCTGGCTATCCCATTATCTTATTCGTTTCGTTGGCTGCTGTTGCTGCTCAGTTATGCAGACAGCCTCCTTGAGCCGGAGCACGGCGGATACATCCAAGAAACACAGCAAGACAGAGACTTAGAGAGACAGACGTCGTCGTTAAATCACAGCTGCCAGAAACGTGATCTAATGGACGAGTGCTTTGTGTCATGTGACACCTAGCTGGCCTCATTTCAAAATGATCACCACACGGGGGGATGTAGAGCGCTGGATGTCGGACAACCTGTCTTACGTCTTTACATCCAGTACAAGCTGATACTTTACGGATCAAATGTGGCCCAGTGACCTGTTTTTAAATGTGTTTTTTTTTTGTACACTCGGTAACACCTAGGGAAGTGTTTGGGAGGGAAACTCTCACCTGATAACGGTGGGGAACACCTCGGCTGAGTAGACGTAAATGATGGAGAGGGACGCCGTGATGCCAAACTTCCCGATCATGGCCAGCACTGTTTTGACAACGGACAGCTCTGGAGAAGAGGTTAAAGAGAAGTGTGGAGGGGAGGAGGGGGGGGGGTCTCCCATCAGTTTGTAGCACAGAAACCATTTAAAAAAACTAAGAAGTGTATTTTTACCATCATCCGAAAAAGCACATTGAATCGTTGGCATATCTAATTTTTTGCAGTTTGCATTACATTCTGCAACTGCTTCACGCATGCTGGTTTGTATAGTGTATCATGTTGTCAATCCAGTTTATACATGAAGATATTAGTATTTAAATATTTTCTATAATCAAGCCACCATAAAGCTATTTAAAAGGCAGAGTCATGCAAAAATAAAACAAACTGTGCATCGATCTTTGGTCAAAGCGCCGAGCACTAACAGAGTATGTTGTTAGCTGATCTCTGTTTGGACCGTCTGCGAGGATGTCGACAGGAACCAGCCTATTCACCACTGGGGATGAAGATGGTCAGCAGGCAGGCCATGCCGCCCACGGCCAGGAAAGCTAGCTGGGAGATCTTGCGGGAGCGGTTCAGGGTGAACAGGGTGATGGTGCGCGCCGGCATCTCCACCAGGCCAAAGATCATCTGGGTCAGGTAGAGGTTCATTCCAAAGTCAGAAATGTTGAGGGACAAGCCGTAGTACACAAGCATGTTGGCGAACCTGAGATGGAAGGTGGGGGGCGAAGGAGGGGGGAGTAGAAATACAGCATCAATTCTGCAGAGCGCCGTGGGGGATCTTTTAAATAATTGCTAACATTTTAGTTTGGGTGGTTTTCAAGTGGGGTTGTATGAGGTACTTACTCATCGTCAGTATGTACCTGCACACGGTCTTATCCATCAATGCTCTTGCCAAAGCCACCAGACTCCATTGAAAAGTGTAAGTACATCCTAAAACCACACTTCAAAACACCCACATTTATCCCTTAAAAAAAAAAAAAGTCCACAGTGCTGTTCTGGATTCTACCACCAGATGGCACTCAAGTAAGGCAGCTTTGAAATTAGGTGAGAGAGACTGTGTTGTGTGGTGCAGTAGAGAACAATGTCCTACAGGTGGATTGTGGGTTTAAGTTGAGAGGTAGTCAGACAAGACATGTATGGTCCTGCGGGCTTCTCTGTCCCCTGAAACCTGCTTCTCCCACAGAGGAGCGAGTCGATAAGGAGAGAGGGAGGGAGGGAGAGAGGGAGAGAGGAAGGCGGGGTTGCATCGGTCTTCCGAAAGTCAAACGTCATCCTTTTCATCTCGTTGCCGTTGATGTTGTTTACCCACCAGCGTTGCATCTCCCGCAAACTTATTATGATGATTATGATGAGCCGTGTTTGGTGGTCGAACATCACAGGCCTGGGAGCACAACCCCGGCATGGGGTCGAGTGAGGTGGGAGGACGGGGATTGTGACACCTCCAGGTGGGCGTGTCGTTCAAAGCAAATTTGTTAAAAAAATATTTTTAAATGTATGTCATATATATATATATATATATATATATATATATATATATATATATATATATATATATATATATATATATTTCTGTATTGTTTCCTCATTTATTTCTTGAACGGATTTCTGTTCTTTTCTTGACATACGTTTTGATGCATTTTTGTAGCATAGTGAAATATGTTATGTCATATGTCTTACCGATTTGAATACAACTGTCTCCATTTCTTATAATTTACTTTGAATGTGTGTTTAAGGTATTTCATGTGTTGTTTCTATATTTGAGAGCGTTGATCAACTGTGCACATATTGTGAAGGGTGGAAAGTGCTATTTAAGAGAGGGGTGTGTGACGGACAGGCGCAAACAGGATATGCTTGCTTTAAACGGGAAAGTGTTAAATAAAAGTTGCAAAACAGAAGAACGACGTGTTACTGAACAGTTCATTTTAAGAGTGCAACTGAAATGTTCTGCTCATACTCACCAGAGATAAAAAACAATCAAAGAATGCTTCCTCATTTTGGGGGTTCGAACGAGGTCTAGGAAGGAGTATTTTTTCTTCAGTCCGATTTTCTCTCCAACGTTATGGACCTGCAAAAAACGACGAGTACGACCGTCAGCAACAGACTTTGGAGGTAGGTGGAAAAGGAGGCCGAGCGCTACTGTTTGAGTAGTTTGCATGTGTTCATAACGACTGCTTCAGAGTGATACTGGAGTATCTATGTCATAAAGTTAGTGCACTCTCACCGCTACTAAAGCAAATTGGGAGAATTTCAGTTTTGGCTGCGATGGGTATTTGTTATTAATGTGGACATTTTGGAAGGATTAAATAAATGACTGGTATGTAACAATTATCTATAGACTCGGAAATAATAAACCATGTTGTGTTTCTACCTGCCATATGTCCATATCTTTGCTGAGGGGCCTTCCATTCATCTGCGCTGCTTTCTGGATCAGTTTCAATGCTTCCTCTTTTCTGTCATTGGCCATTAACCAGCGAGCTGATTTTGGCAACACCCTAAAAATGTAAAGACAAATTGTTTGTGTGACCTACTTACAAACACTTTGCTGGAGGGGGCACTTTGACAGTCACACTGTGGATAATGGATTTGAAAAAGGACATGGACTACTCTAAAGGAAGGGTCCCCTCATTGCCAACACTATGCATCCATCCCTTTTCTTTCTGGCTATCCCTCTGGTGTGATACAACCCTCTACTTCTCCCCTTGCCCTATAAGTGCCACGACTCACAGATCGTGGATGAAGGATATCTTCTATAGTTTTGATTAATTTCTTTTAAAATGTATTGTGAATTCCCAGTATGTTGCTTGATTGTCCTCCAACCACACAAACCTATCAAAACATATTTCCGTCAGCGGTTGTCTATGATTTCTTATTATGGAGTGTGGATGAAATAAATCCAAACGGAGGGTTCATCTTATCCTGTTTGAAGGAATTGATATTCATGCTCAACATCACAGAGGCGAGAGATGCCTACACCATCAGTGACCACAAATATAATCCTAGACTCCTGATCAATAGCATCCACCATCTTGTAAACCCTGCCTATCCTGCTGCACCTGCCTCCTCCCCAGAAGATTGTGAAAGCTTTTTGTCCTTCTTTGTTGACACAATCAATAAAATTCTATCCAATTAAAAAAATGCTCCCACTTCTCATCACGACTCATCAGTCGACTGTCCGACTCGGTCCGAGTTCACCTCTATCTCTCTGCAGAGTCCTATTGATATTATCTCACATATGCAGCTATGCCCCCCCCCCCCCCCCCCCCGCACCCACCGCCATATTTGTGGCTCACAGGGTAGAGTGGTCGCCCTGTAACCACAAGGTAGCAGGTTTGATAGGTTGATTGTGTCTCTCCACTATATGAGCTTCAATGGAGATGGAGGGACGGGACCGGCAGAGCAGTCACTTATAAAGTATCTTGCCAAACATTACGATACGTGTGCTCATTCCTTGTTTCTGTGGGGTAAGGCCGTGTTATTGTTACAAGTCCTGTCACGCAGACAGAGGGATAATCCTCAAAGAAGACCTTTGCATTACCCTCTACTTCTACACTCCAAGTATGAGAAGAATTTGGGTCCAATTGTGCATGACATCGAGCATGCGCAATACATTTTGTTTTCAATCACAGGGTCTAAAAAGGGATCTCCTTCATGATTACAAAGCCCAGCATGACTCGGACAGTCACTTTTTTTGTTGTTAAAACTACTAGGAGAATAGCACACACTGCTGCCCACTCACCAGATGTAAAAGATGAAGAGGAAACCGGGTGCTGAGATAGCCAGCTGGAGTTTACGCCAGTCTCTTATGAGGTACGCCACTCCAGCCAGAAGAATATAGCCAAAGCCGAAGAAGTAGTCAGTGATTATACCTGCCAACATCCGCTGCTTAGATCCCGTCCATTCTGTGCCTGGATGAGACACAAACAGGACCAGGACACGTGGATGACATAGAATCATATACACTATGTACTTAATAACTTGAGAAACTACATTTCTATTCAATTGTGTTGTATATTGTGCATGATTCTCATTCTATTTTTTTGTTTGTTTATATTGTGCATATTTTATATTATTTTGCTTACCTGTATGTGTAAATACTACTTTAGTGTAAAATGTCCCCTTGCAGGATTAATAAATGAACTATCAATCGTCGAACAATAAGTGCATTGGCCGAGGCCAGTCTATAAGCCATCATCAGGGTTATTTCCTCATACCTACAATATGTTTTCACAGGATTTGTAGTCACTCATAACTAGACTTTCTGTGTAAAATAAGTTGACAGTTCTTTCATCCATTTCTAGTGTCTACAGTATTTAATCTTTATTAACATATTATTATCCTTATTGTCAAATATGCAATAAAAGCAGCTATCACCTGCTTCTGTCCCACAACATTGTCTTCAGTGAAAATGAAAATCTCTAAATGCTTTCTAAGTGATGTCTGTGAATTATCTCGAGTACCTGCGACATTCTCTCTGGGGAGACATGTTGCTATTGTTGGGAAGTTGGAGTAGACAAAAAACAGACTTTCTGTTTTTGTCTTTCCGTGAGACACTGACCGAGGACAAAGGCATTCATGATGACCCCAGAGATGGATGTTCCAATCACAAAGCGAAGAGCAATGTAGACGTAGAAATTAGGGGCGAAAGCCGCCCCGACCCCAAAGACAGCCTGGACAGCCAGGTTGACGAGAATGACGATCCTGCGACCGTACCTGGGACGAGACGAGACATTTCAGAACTCTCATTCCATGTGAACAATACCTTAAATTGTAAGACGTGATGAATTTTAAGTAAAATTAATTCAGAGGGCTTATCGTGGGAGAAAGTAAAGAGTCATGTCATCTGTTTTGATAGTGCTCTGAGGATGGATGGGTGTGATCAAACTTACCTATCTGCTAAGCTCCCAAACACAACAGCTCCTACGAGAAGACCAAACATATATGTGGAGGAGCCTATGTTGTTCAGGCTTGCATTATCACAAACCAGGTCCCACTGCAAGCACAGACATATGAGATATTCTGTATATTCATAATACCCATAGGGTAACTTCATTTTCCATTTGTTCCCCTCTCTCAGGTATCCCCAGGGCCCACTTTAAGAACACAGACCCTCCGGATTCCTCAGCGCCATGGAGTCCTCATGGTAAACACATTCGGGGGAAACGTAGATATGTGGTATATTTAAATCCTGAATTGAGAAGCAGCCGGTTGGTTTTTCCACTGACCTCAGTTACTGTGGTGCTTTGGAAGGTCTCTGTGCTGTACTCCCAGCCCCCCTGGCAGCTCCCAGTAGCTACATCACTGCTGTGGTTCAAGGGAGCCGAGCAGGACGGCTCATGCCGGCCATCAGGGTCGGCCAGATGGCTGAAGTTGAATTTCGAAGAGGCCGGAGTTCCCGCCGAGGGCCACGAGGGGCGGCATAGATGCGGGGGAACGGCCCCAGTGAAAACGGAGACCAACATGTGGAACGCCAGAAAGATCTGAGGCAGACAGATCCAGACAAACAGCATCTTCTGGAACTTCCCGAAGCCTCCAATGAGACGGAGAATGTCATCGAAATTCATTTTTCCTTAAGAGGCTGCACTCTCAGATTCAAAAAGTACCAAAAACTTGTCCTGGAATGGAACCGGCCAAAGATGGACGAGCAGACCGAAGCAGAGGGGGTGATGTCGGTACCGCGCTGATGACTAACAGGTGGAGCGGGTGTGCGGTCACACAGGTGTTGCGCTGCAGTGTCAGTGTGACCTGTGGGTATTTGTTGTGCGTCTGTCTGAGAGTGACTTAACCTCTCATGGGAGCGGTGGGAGTGAACAGGAGGGAGGGTGTCTGCTCTCTGTGGGAGGAGCTGCTGCTTCTCCCTCCTCTCTCTCAAAAGGTTCAAGTTGTGTTCTTATTCAACAAGCCTCACTCAGTGGAAAGCGTACAGACTGAAGTAAAAAATTAGACTTCAAAGCACCGCAGCACTCACAAACTTCTAATGTTTAGATTGTTTTTCATAGGCCGGTGAAGAAAGGACAATGTCCCCCCCTCCCCCCCTTGAGTCCAGACCTGGTGGTGCTGATGAGCTCATAGAATGATGAGTTGATGAAGCTGATGAAGACCGGGTGGAGATGGGGACGTGGAGGGGTGCGTAACAGCAACATGAATGAACTGAAGAGAGACAGTCATATTTAAATATTTAAATTCACTCTGTAGATGGACATCTCCAACTGTTGGTATTCATCCGAGTACTATAAACATGTTCCGATATTTGATCAAAGTAACGCAACGAAATGATCTAATCCCATTGAGACAGAATCGTTGTGTGTTCCAAACTTATTTTTAATGCACATATGTTTTAATGGAAGTCAAATCTTACACTGAGTTTTCCCTTTGCATGTGTGCTTTGTGTTTGCTTCACAGCTGCAGAGGTTTTCAGTCTCGATTCACCAGAGTTGTCACACGTTTACCACACGTGGTAGAGATCTTTATGCCACATTGCATGTCCATTGCGGCGATTACAATTGTATAAGTGAGCGCTACATCACAACCACGTGTGAAGAAATACATTTAATTAAAACAAAAAATGTTCTAAAGAAATCTGTTTTGTCACATCTCTTCTGGGTCCAGGAAACGTTTGGTCTCGGGGATCTGAAACAACTGCTTACCTTGGGCGGATATTAAAACACTTCTAAACATATTTAGCGATGCCTTTTCGTGAGGCTACGGCCAGACAACCACAACGCATTTGACAAAAACAAAGATACTTTTGTGACGATTGTACAGTTAAAATACACTAAAAACATTATGAACACTAAGCCACAGCAAGGATGGAATACTAGTAATGAAGAAATGGAGTCTCTCTGTAATTGTGTATAATAAAGGGCTTTTATTTTGTTACTTTGATTATCTCTGGGTGATATTATAAAGTAGTCTACCATTAATCTGAAATTTAATTAGTTTGTAATTTTTGAACATTTCCTCCCAAATCTAATCTGAAATTAGACATATAATGCATCATGAAGGACATTTTGAAGGACTTTTATTTTGTTATTCAATATCAGAACGTCAATGTTGATTATCTCTGAGTGACATCTTGACGTGGTCCACCATTATGATTAAGTGAAATTTGTTTGTAACTGTTTTTTTTAATCTCTAAATACAATCTGAAATTAGAGGTCAATTGTTTCACGAAAAGGTGATTTGAAGTTAGCTCATGAATGAGATTTTGGCGGGCTTTCATTTTTTAAACCCTACATCAGAATGTCTTGATTGTCAACAACATGCCACCTTGGAAGTTCCAATATCAGTTAATTGTTCACTCATTTAGTTTAATTCATTAGTGTATCTGTAGATTTACAGACGTATTGACTTAATGAATGTGACATTTACTATCACGTTCACCGGAGGTTTCTTACACGCTCGTACCGTTACCCTAATAATCCTCGTACATACGCTTACCGGAAAAAACGGTGAGGGCTGGGCAGGCTTGACTGTGTTTGGAAGTGGAAGCTGGCTTGACTCCAGGGTGTTACTGAGGTTTCAATGTTTTATAGCGGCAGATTAGGACTATCTTTTTCGACTATATCTTGATTAAAAAACAAATAAGCACTTCAGTAGCATTGAAATGTCACTTAATTATGGTACTTTCGTAGTTCGACTTTCTTAAAGAAATGTTACTTGCTGGATTCTTGTTGTTCCAAGTTTGTAATCTTGGTAAGTCGCTTTCGATAAAAGCGTCTTCTAAATGACATGTAATGTAATGTGATCAAGCGGGTCCAACATGAATTCATATAGGGATCTATTCATTTATTATTATGGTATGGTTAAATATTTTATAAGTAAAGTATAGTTGTATTAAAAAATTAAAGTCAAACTATAGTGATTCCTCTTTAGAGTAACCACATCTGGGAGTTTCAACATGGCACCAAAAGAACAAGAAGAAATGGCTTGAAGTGCTCACAAATGCAACAGCAAGAGAAAAACAACAATAATTAAAGAAAACCTTAGGAAAAAGCAGATGATAATGTTCTCTAGCACGAAAAAGACATTGTGAATTGGCAAAATATCTCTCATCTGAGATAGAGAGCAGCAACAGATCCAGAACTGAGAGCAATCGGCTCCGTGACCGCAAACTGGCAATAGAAAAGACGAAAATAATAACTAAAACAGGAAACACCACTGGAGACCCTTCACACTCTGGACACCACCTGTTTGGGAGGCGCGACAGTACATAACCTTCCTAAACAAGTTACTCTGACGGACACTTAAACATCAGTGTCACAGCAATCCACCCAACAGGTGTAGAGATATTCTACACCTGAAAATGAAATAACAGTTTCTATATTATCACCAGAACGCTCAATAATCAGTATTATTCACCTAGTATTGGTTGGGCTCTTATGGCTGGTAGTTCAAGCAGTCCTTACTGTATTGGCAGTAATAAAAAACAAACATAGAAATGAGTGCGTTTCATTCTGGTCTGCCCATGTGACCTCCCCAAAGGGGCGTTGGCTGTACGTGGCCGGAGGGCGGAGGGCTGAGAGGGACCTCTTTACTCAGTGTAAATAATGATGGAATGTGGCCTCAAACACATGTCTGTGAGCATTAAGTGGGAGCATACAGCCGAGGAACCGCATTAAACAAACAACATACAGTGAATGCCTTTACACATCCAAACTCGACTCGGTTCTTTTTTTTTTTTTTGGTCCATTAAAAAGAATGAACCGGACCGTGTGTTCATTTTGCCGAGTGCTACGTAGCAACCTGCTGCGCATGGCTCAGATTTAACCCGTGAGCGTAAAGCAGGTAAGCGTGCGCCGGAGGTTCGGCCCGACTAAGATTAAACACGCGTGGGCAGGACTTGAAGGCCCTGGAGTGGACCCGGCAGTTATGAAGACAAATATTTCCCCACTGGATCAGTAAGGCGGGGGCAAAAAGGTGTGTTTGGAGAGGAGACAGAGGGCTGCTTTGTCCCCCTTCTCCGACAGGTCAGAACTCCCAATCTCTACCCCCCTTATTCCTCTCTCTCCCTCTGCCAGTCTTCCTCCCTAAATCCCACCTTCCAGCTCCCCTCGTCCCCCTGCGCCCTCCGGGAGCTCACACAGACCTTCTCACTTAAGAGATGCTATCGCTTCCCTGCCGTTCCCTCCTGCTCATCCTTGCTCAACAGGTAAGACGAGCATACGCTTTATTTGTTATTTTTTTTCTATTTTGACATTGTTTGAGGGGGAAAGAAAAGATTTTTGTTGTTGTTATGCTTTAGCTTTCTCAGTAGTAGGGCACCAACTGAATTTGCTTTGTCTTAATTAAACTCTTGGAATAGATCTAGTTGAATAAGTATTCAGAAACAGTAATCAGTTTGCCATTTGAGAGGAAAAGGGGAGCAAAGGTCTTTGTATTTAAAGTTCCCATGGACACATTTTCACACCATGAAATGAGCTCATTCAGTAAACCTGGCAGACAGGCTTCAGATTTTTGGCATAGTCTGCAGTGACCCTCGCGCAGCAGTCAGTGGAATTGGAGTACAAGTGGCAGCATGAAGAGATTGCATCATAGTGAATAGCAAGCAAACAACTTATATACGACTGAACACCTGCAAGATTTATAAGCTGTCGGGCTGTTACTGGTCCGAGCTGACTGTCATTTTCCATATTTTAAATGCCATTATTGCTCCATGTGAAGCTGGGATTGTAGCCGATTGGCCTTAAAGGGCCAGTGTTAGCAGGTTTTGTCATCAACTACTGGCGAGTTGGCAGATTGTAACCAACGCTAACTTCTCCAGCGTGCCACGTGAATGGGTGAACTACGACGGGCCGAAAAAACTGTGACAACTCAAAATGGCTCTATATTAGAACCAGTGTTTGGTTTATCCGCTCTGGGCTACCCTATAACTTGCTCTGTATGTAGATACCGGTATATATTTAGATACGGCTCATTCTAAGCTAACGGCCACTGTACTTCTACACACTGGTCCTTTTAAAATGGCTCAAACAAAAGTGAATAGTGTATGGGTGGGGGGGCAGACTTATTTTCAGCAGCAGATTAATCCACATTGGCGTTAAGTGAGCATATTTGGGACAGCAGGACTGTGTGAGAGACACGGAGTCAAACATAAATGGCAATGTGTGTTCATGTTAATGAAGAAACATGTCACCCAGGGCAACAGTGCAGCTCATTGATGCATTTTTAATAGTTTTTGGATGGAGCTCTATGGCTTGGTTGAAGGCGATTCATCAGGATTTGAAATGATGGTTTAGGGCTTTAACATTTTTTTTTTCAAAGAGACGAAGCAAGTAAATATTTCTCCAACGTTTCCTGGTGCAACTTTCATGTAGATTCATCTACCCAGCTTTCGGACTTTGAGTTTTCAGATCTCTCTTTCTGCGTATCCAACCAATAGCCTTGATTTTAGGAATAATAGAAAAAAGATGGCACAATGTCAGCTTAAATTATTATGTATGCAGGTTTGATGCAATATCAGACAAACAGAAAGGCAGATTGACTGACGTTCATCGAATTGATGAATACAATATTGTTCCTGTTGTCTATTCAGCATATCCTGCTGCGTACCGACATTAAAAAAGATGGCACCGAGATGTGTGGGGATGCCGAATGAGTTACAAACAGAGGTGCAGAGTTTGACTCTTCAGGCATGTTTTATACAATTCCCAAAGCCACAGCATGCTTCAGTCCCCACTCCAAGCCACAATAAGAATGGTGTTTTGCAAAATCATCAAACCAGGTTCCAGTATTGAAAAAAAAAAAAGAGAAAAAATGAATAATTTCCAGATCTCTGCCCTCTTTCTCCCACAGTGCTTCAGCTGGGCCCAGAACAATGGGCAGCTGGCTCCTCGAGATGGACGGGCTGCGGTCGAGAGGCGGCAATTCTGCCAGTGGCCCTGCAAGTGTCGGCAGAGACCCACTTGCGCCCCGGGGGTGAGCTCCGTCCTGGACGGCTGCGGCTGCTGCAAGAGCTGCGCGAGGCAGATCAAAGAGCCGTGCAACGAGAAGGACGTCTGCGACCCGCACAAGAGCATGTACTGCGACTTCTCGGCTGACCGGCCCAGATACGAGGTCGGAGTGTGTGCATGTGAGTGGCTCTCATCTTTTCTCAAAGTTGTTTTTTGTTAAACTTTACATAATGCACATCCAGGCAACAGATACTTCAAATGTGCATCTGATTTATTGAAACGACAGCTGTAGCCTAGCTAAAGTTTCAGACCGTTCGGCAATCCCTTTAGACTCCAAGGATAAAATGCCCAAATGTGTCAATGTATTCATTAATGTATACACATTGCAAAACCAATATTTACTTTTATTGTATGAATTTGTACATTTGTGTATATAAATTAATGTCAGATTGTATTTTTTATCATTCAGTTTGTCAACATAATTGGATCGTCACAAAAAGACAAAATGAAGTAATGCACAGATCTTACACAACCTTTAAGATTCACAGTAAACATCATCAAGAGAGTGAGCGATTGACACGTTCCCCTCGTTCTCTCAGACCTGATGGCAGTGGGTTGCGACCTGAATGGGGCCCACTATGAGAACGGAGAGGGTTTCCAGCCCAGCCCCCTCTATAAGTGCACGTGCATTGCTGGAGCCATCGGCTGCACCCCCGCTTTCATCCAGAAGCCGGCTGCTCTGTTGGGCCCGGCCCCGCTGATGGGCAGCATGCCAGCCGGCCTGGGCGCAAAGAAGCACCAGCAGGACACGACCTACATGTCAGGTGTGTGTTTATGGAGTAAACCAGCGAGTCTGGCCTGGAATGCTCATCGCATGTCCCGAGTTAGCTGCTTTTATGTACCAGTGCAGTTGCTTTGCATGAAACTCTTGTAGAAATATATCTATATCATGATCTATTGTGGAAAACAAATATGATATCTCACTGAGGAAAGCAACTGAACTATAATAGTTTCAGCTCCCTTTTCTACTCTACTCCTTAACTTGTGTAAGTAAAGCTTTAAAAGGGATATGCAATGGTCAGGGTGAAATATTAATGGGTGGGGCCTAATCACTACTCAACAGAACGGCGGCACACAGACTAGTTCTAGGGTGTTGTTGACACAGTGCCCTTTAATTGTAATACTGAAAGCTTACAGGGATCCTCCTTTAGCCTGGAAGAAGAACTGTCTGATCCAGACCACCCCCTGGAGCCCCTGCTCCAAAACCTGCGGCCTGGGCATCTCTGCGCGAGTCAACAACGACAACGGCAAGTGCGAGATGAGGAAGGACCGACGCCTGTGTCTATTGCGGCCGTGCGAGAAGAGCGTGATGAGGACCGTCAAGGTGACGACCGTCAAATTCTATTAACGTTAAGAAAGTTAAAGTCAAAGAGAGAAAATTGTTAGGTTGTAATAGTTTATTTTGATAACATCGGCAGAGGTCTTATGTTTTAAATGAATACATGTAGAACGATATTTAGAAAATATTAGGGAGAATATTGATATCGTTATTAATGTATTATGAAGCATAAGGGTAATGTTTATTCTATGCAAATGTAAATGGCAAGAATTAATGTATGTTCATGAGAGTGACTGTATGTTAGTATTATAGATCGACGAAGCCGGTTGAAATCCGTGACGTGACTTACAATATCAAGGGACTTTTATTGTGAAGGCGACTTTAATACTGCAACTAATAGGCGGGGAATCTTATTGTGAAAATACTTCCGGAAATACGACCAGAAATGGTGTTTTGACCGCCGGCTACAAAAAGAGCGAAGAAGAGTATAGTCATAAAAACCTCGCCCTCCTCTCTCAGGTGCCAAAGGGAAAGACATGCCGGCCTAAATTCCAAGCAAAGAAAGCGGAGAAGCTGACGCTCTCGGGCTGCACCAGCACCAAGAAGTTCAAGCCCACGTACTGCGGCGTCTGTGCGGACAAGCGCTGCTGTGTCCCCAACAAGTCGAGTATGATCAAGGTCAACTTCACGTGCAAGGCGGGCTCCAACACGCAGTGGAAGATGCAGTGGATCACGTCCTGCGTGTGCCAGAGGAAGTGCAACGACCCCGGCGACATGTTTTCTGACCTGCGGTTACTCTAATGGGTCCAAGCAGGACGCGATACCTGCTGTGGCCGATAATGGCAGACACATAAGCATCCTCTGCTCATTACGTTCTCCTCAGCGGCGTCCACGTGCCTCCAGAAGTCTCAGAGAGAAGACTGAAAACTACAAAACCTGCTTTCATAAGGACAAGTGGCTGGGCTCATTGAATTAAAGGAAGATTTCTAGTTATGATAAAAGCTTTCATGAACCCTGTCTTCAGGACATGCTTGTGCAATAACACCAAGGACTATGGTCATGTAACAGCAGATGTTGACACGTTAACAGAACCTCATAATACTAGTCAGGGAGCCAAGAAATGGCAAATCAGGTCACAGTACAGATTGAGTTGTTGTTGTTCCTGCTCCCCCCCCCCCCTCAACATTTTAATTGGGTTATAAATTAGACAATGTTGATAGATAACTTATAAAAAAGGTATATACAAAAGATTTGGTTGTGTGAAGTCCTTATTAAAAACATAATCTCTGCCTTAGAAGGAGAGGGATAAAGATGTACAACAGAGCGGACCTTCATGTGGCGATGCTGAGTCTGGGTGCGTCAGGCATAAGTCTGCTCTTGGTGGCATCCAGCTCGTGGTACTCTTCAATCAGCGAGCTGAGAGAGCCCAAAGCCTCTGAGAAGAAGCTCTGCTCCATTCCTTCAACGTGCAGGTAGTGGTGGAGGTGAGCCTTGAAAAAACACAGAGGACGTGCTGGTAAGTTATAAAGTCAGAGGAAGCTATTTCTATCGGATTCCTCTCACTCTTCATTTATATATCCAAAACCAATTTCCACCACAAGAAGCCACAGTAACGTCAATCTGCTTAAACTTTTAAACTAATTGTACCAAAAAAAGAAAAGAAAGTATTCTATGAAAAGTAATGAAGGAAAGGAAACTTCAGATAAACGCAAGACGTACTGCGAAAATACTTTTTTTTTTACTTCATACATCCCTTGGCTGAATCCGATCTTGGTCAAAAACAACAAAAACACCCATACAATAATGATGCACCTTCTTCCTGTAGAGCTTGGTGAAGCGTTCCCTCAGCTCCATGAACGTGGCCTTCACACAGGTGTTGTTGGCCAGGGCCAGCAGGGAGTGGGAGTGGCCCACGGGAGGCACCGAACACAGGCCCGTCTTCCAGCCCTCCTGGTTCCACGAGACAAAGGGCAGCGAGGGCTTCAGTCTAGAGCAGGGAGAATGAGAGGCGTTAGTCCGAGTGTTCATGGAGCACCTCAGGCCATGAAAACCACCCAGATGTCTCAGTGATGGTGTTTTAGGGCCATTGTAGGAAAAGAAAGAAAAATAAAATCACAGAGCCACAGGAAGCAGTTAATATTCTAAGAATAAACAGAGATTAAAGAGTACTTGGATATTCTCTGAGATATAGCATTCATGAGAATTATATAAAATGATATATTCTCTCAGATTATGAAGGCATAAGATTTTGAGTAAAAAATCTGAAATTCTCTCAAATTAAATTTTCTTTTTTCAAATTAACTAAATAATAACTAGGTAATAACACGTCAAAACATGGTTTCCTCCAATTCCGAATTGTGGAGCCCTTAATAATGATTCATCAGAGTTTTGTTTCGTCAACACTTCCAAAGTTTATAAAAGTATCCTGTTTAAAAATATATATAGACGCTGTGTGACGTGTCCAGTGATAATGTGTGGCCCTGAAGAGTCTTCTGGTGGGGTCTTATTTTGGCCTTATCCTCCCCCTCCTTTTAAAACTATGGTTCAACACAAATACGTGCTCTTGAATGGACTACTCATGAATCGCCGCCGTCGTGGCTGAATGGGGGCACTATCTAGAGCTGCTCTGACCTCTCGATGTTCCTGCGGAGGTCGGACACCTGCACGTTGCCCCTGACCATGAGGGCGCAGGCCAGGTAGAGGCAGCGTTTCGGGTCGGCTCGGATCAGCTGGTGGTCTTTACTGAAGGCGTCGCTGAACATCTGATCCAGTCTAGAGGGCACAGAGAGAAAAAAGTAAAATTATGACAAACACTTTGTGGTTTGTCACAATGCACATTTGTTTTCCCCCACATTGTTTCCCCTCATATTATTGAAACACAGCAGCCATATTGGTCGCGGCATTTAAAACATGTAGTGTACAAAAAGCTCTGCGTTTGGTAAAGAGGACAGAAACTAGTACTTAAGACTTCCTCATTGCGCTGAAATAAAACAACACAAAAAGGTAAACAACATATTTTGTTAATTCCTTTCAAGTAGGTAGGGAATACAGTAAAACTAGTCTCCATTTACTGGTTGGAGCGGGTGTAAGGCGGAGGAGGGATTTATGGTAGACTTGATTTATACCCGGGGGCCAAGGGGGGCAATATTTGAGAGGAGATATTTTGTACCTTTATTTGTCCAGGCAAGTTCTGCTGCGCAAGCAAGTGTTTTTTTAAGCAACACCCTGCTCTGCATTCATACACACATTCCCCCTTTGTGGGTTTGCCCAGTACCACCGCCTCTCTTTCAGACTTAGGAGTAGATGACGTCTCACACAAGGCCACTTTCATGGTGGTTGTTGTTGTTGTTGTTGGGGGAGCAGGTGGGAGGGTTACATGTTATCATTTCACATCTAAATTAATTATACAAAAGGTCAAATAATGAGTTACAATGTTTTTGTTTTGCAACTATGAAGAGGTTCTCAGTTTGATTGTTTAAAAAAAATATATTAGTACAACATAATATAACTTGATAACGCTTTAGCTTTAACCGTGTTGCCCAGCACCATCTTTACTACTTTGAATGGGAACACCACCTAAATTAAGAATTATATTATGTACTACATCCATGGCCGAGCGAGATTTAATCCATATCTGTGGACATGAGCTTCTCAAAATGGTGATGTTATGAAGTCTGAAGCTGCTCCATAGACAATGAAGGGGAGACTGACGGATATTTTCTCTTTCTTAAAAATCCCAGAATATTTTACTGTTGCCTTTTCAGTTGTTGTTTCTTGAACATCTTTTTCTAGTTCAACGTCTATTGAGCAGCTCCACAATTAATACTTGATGACATCACAAACATTTTTGTTTTTGCACTCTGGTTTTCAGATTTGGGAGGGAGACATGTTCTATTATTCAATTCTAATATTCTTGGAATTTCTTAGACCAAAGCAATAACATGTATAAAAATGGGTGTACTTCCCCTTTAAGTCCCGGCACTACATCACCAGCATTGGTTCATCATGTTTCAAATGGCATTATACACATTCTCAATCCGTGAGGGGAGAAGGGGGGTGGAGGGTTTCCTTCTCAGGCATAACAACAGCCAACACGTGGAGAACGGAGGTGGTGGAGTTCATGCAAGCTCAATACTAGGAATTCAAAACAAATGTAATGTAAAAAACACAGTAGCAGTGAAAGCCACAGAGCAGACCTTCTGGTGGGGACACTGACGTCAGCCAGCGTGTAGAGAGGGGTCAAGCTGGGCACCAGGTAGTGCAGACGAGGGAAGGGGACCAGGTTCATGGCGATCTCGTTCAGGTCCATGTTTAGGGAGCCGTCGAAACGAGCGGAGCTGGAACAAAGGGAAACCGAAGGCAACGCATAAGCAGCATTTATAAAAAGGGCACAGAAAGACGGATTTAGTGATTAAGCAGGAAAAATAGTTTTTGTCTCACAATGCGTTACATTATTCAATTCAATTCAATTCAATTCAATTCAGTTTATTTGTATAGCCCAGTTATAATCAGATTAGATTTAAGGATGCGTCTGATTGACCTCCATACTCATAGTCTCTCTCTCCCTCTCTCCCTTGGCTGTGGGTGAGTCACTCCAGTCCTCCACGGGTACCAGCCTCTCCTCATCTCCTCATCTCCTCATCTCTCACTCTCACTCTCACTCTCACTCTCTGAGTCTTGCCCTCTTGTGTGAGCGGTCTACTTTGCAGGTTCCGTTTGTCGACACTTGCATGGTGCCTCAAACCACCAACTTTATGCATTATAGAGGCAACATTTTCAGAACCGAGGTCCGAGACAAAGAATGTGCGCTGTGTGTGAGTGTGTGTGTGTGTGTGTGTGTGTGTGTGTGTGTGTGTGTGTGTGTGTGTGGTTGTGGGCTGCGGGTTTGAGGGGTATTTGTAAAGAGCTACTGAGAGAAGGGAATACAATGTAGAGTAACGTACACAATGTGTTATTAATAAATTACTCTTATGCTTCTTTGTCAGCTCTTTTTCCCCTCTCTTCTCCTTATCAGAAAGCATCACAAGGTCAGAGGGTGACAATACTGATATTTAAGGGTGTATAAATACATGGACCTAATAAATACGGCCCAAATACAGTGTTTCACTCATATATGGTTAAACTTAGAACTGGAAACTACAGATGGGTGCCAGATTGAAGAGGAACAAAATAAATACATGAGGAAACAAAACAAAAACAGATGCTTCCATAGAACACAAGGGTTTAGTGAGTGGTTCAATGTGCTAAAGAAATAAGTGAACCATATGTTACGGTTTTTACGGTCTCCAGATCTGAGCCTGAGATCAGTGTCTCTATTATACTATTTCGTCTGCTTAACGGTGAGCTTTTAGTTTGTGTTCTGCTAATAATTAAATTGTTTTGAGTTTTAAAAAGTGCATTTGTGATTATAGGATGCTCATATGCAGAGAGTCAATCAGCTGTGCTTTAAACAACATTTGGATACGATTAGACACTGGGCGCAACCACTAATATATTAGGAAGTATTATAACTATTATTGTATTTTGCTTATAGTAGCACCATTTTGAACATAAAAAAAAGTTCACACATTAAAAACACCAGTGGTCAAAGTGTGGCAGCGTGTTCCGCAGTGAAACACAAACTTAGTGAGACAAGGATTGTCTGTATGAGCAGACAGAAATACTACACCTGGTAATATTGAGCAGCAGGTTAGCCACAATATTATTCATAGCATCGAAGGGCTTCTCCGCCCCGCTGAGCCCGCCCTGCCCGGAGATGACGGCGCTGTCCCTCTTGATCGCCGACCCTGGCCTCCCACCGTGAGACATCTGCCTGATCTTGTTCACAATGTCAACCAGAGACTGGAGGAGGAGAAACGACTGCCCGTAAGTTTTTTTCGACCACGTGCGTGCTGCAGCGATTCTTGCAGGAGGAAGCGGACAGGGAAACACACTTGGTTTTCGACCGGCAGGACACAGTCGGCGTGCTCCGTGAGCTCCCTCATGGCCAGGACGCTGTTGTATGGGGAGGTGACGACGTCGTCCTCCGCAGACGGATAGATGGAGGAGACGATGCGGCATACCTCGGGGAACTCCTCCTCTAGCAGGCCCAGCACTCTGGTCCCCAGGCCGGAGCCTGTACCTACAATTCAGAATTGGCGCATTAACTTTCTGCCGGAACCAGACGTCCTCAGTGACATGTAAACCAGAAACCTTGCGTCTGGTAATCAGGTGAAATACTGGATTTCCCAGCTCAATTTCCCCTCAGGGAAAGCACGTTTTCCTGGGCATGTATACAGACGCTAAGGTATTTGTACAACAGAAGATGTGCCAGTCCAAAGCTTTGATACACACACCAAATACACAAATATAATAATCAGGAAGCAGTCTTTTATCACATATATTTTATACCTGCATGAGAAAGATTGGATTTACGAACGCAATAAGTGAACGTCTAAAGATTACAGATTACAAAATAAAGGCCCGTTGGAGCTGAGATGTAAAGCAAAACAAGAGGAATGTGTAGATGCAGTCAGTGTCCTCATCTCACCTCCTCCCATAGAGTGAATGAGAAAGAAGCACTGCAGACAGTCACAATGTTCTGCTGCCTTCCTCAGCTTGTCCACTATCTGCTCCCTGTAGGCCGAGCCATAAGTCATGTGTCCGACTGCCCTGGAGAGAAAGAAGAAGCATTTTAATGTTGTAAAGATGAGGCCTTGGTTTTATGAAGCAAGAATGGGCTGCAGTTCTCTGAATGTGGCATTAAGATAGCACACACTTTGAGTTGGTGTGGTAGCTGCAGGATCAAGGTTGTTTTATTATCAATGCCTAATTAAAACAAACCAAACAAAGAATTATTTCTCAAATAGTTGTTGTTTAATGGACGGTGGCACCATAGACAAATAAGGTGATGATGCAACCAATTAGTGGAGGGATTTAAAGTCATTTTACAATGCATGTGAACTTCTGAATGAGAGGCTGGACCAGGTCTTTGTTGAGGGGGGAAATGGATACGCTGCGATAATCACGGCTCTGACATTATTCAGCCAAAACACATGTCTCTCTGTGTACTGCCTTATATTCTGCTGCAAAGTAATCTCCCGGTTTTTAAACAAGTCTGCTGGGTCTTAAAACACACAGAGGGAGTATTTGCAGGGAGTATTTGCACCGGCCCTAACGAAGGCTTGAGTAGGGCTTAAATCGGGAGTGGGCGGACTACACCCACTTGTTGAGACTACTAAACTTATCGGGAATTTTCATTCTTTCAATTAATATTATGAACTTCAAGAACATTTATTGGTAATCCAGTTTCATTGACTCAATCCCTGAACACTACACCATTACAACTGTCTGTGTTCTGTGGTTTAAACGATTGTGGAACAGGTAGAATTATGGGTCGCAACAGTTCTTGCAGAACCTGTGAGCACCGTGGGCAGAAGCCCTATTGATAGTCTGCCGCTCACCAGTTGTTGCCTGAACCTGACACGTCTGTGAGGAGCTGAGTGCTGTCGAACACCTCTCTCAATGGGCCCTGCAGGATCTCGTTGACCACACCCTCTTCCATGTCCACCAACACTGCCTGCGGATTGAAATGCACACGTATGAGGCCCGCACATAGATTCCATTCCCATTATATGCCGAGCGCATGCCTTTGACACTCTGGCCTCTTCGGATCTCCACGATTCACGTGGACGACCCATTTTGATTTAAAAACGGTGAATTTCACCGAAAGGTGACAAGTTTGCAGGTATGTGTAACCTTAGCCAATGTGTGCCAAACATGAAATGCAAAATCCAAGCTTGACCATGCCCCTGACTGTAACCATTGGAATTTTTTTTCTTTCAAGTAATGAGCCAAAACTCACCCTGGCCTTCAGACACTGGATTCTCCCACCAATCCCACAGGCTCCCCCATCACTTTCCCTGGAAAAATAACACCAAATAAGACACGGCTAATACATTCTGACCACTGCTGGGAGGATGATGTCTCAACTCATGTAGACGTCACTCAGTAAAAGAAGGTGTGATTACCTTGAGTCCACGTTTCGGAAAAAGCTACCGAGTGCCTCATCATACAATCCATTCTGAATATGGGGGGGAAAAGAAGAGGATGTTAGGGATGTTCTTAAAAGTTGTAGGTCGGGCATCAACATCAACAGGTTTAAAGGGTTCAGGGCATAACAACAATGAGTTTCCCTCAAAGGTTAGTTGGTTTTATTACATGCATATGTTGTATTTTCTGAAGTTATGTCCATCCTTCCGGTTTGTCTGACTTTGTTACAGCAATGACATTGTGTTTCAGGTTCTCTCAACTATTATTGTAGTTAGTACAGTAGCCCTACTTGTCCTGTGCATCTTATTGCAGGTACTTCAATAGATGGACAATGCTGTGTGATAAATCCTAATGAAATAGTTATCTGCTGTAGTGTGTATATTTGGAGGATATTATTTGCGAATGTCACTGTTACAAACGAAGGCCACAACAACTACAAAAAGGACACACGTTGTAGTACACTAGAAGTACTTTGCTTATTTATTTGTCTGTATAATCGAACAGATAGTCAAGTATGAAAGTGTGTATATACATAGCCTGACTTACTTTATTGACATGGGCGTGTTCTCGCAAAGCAAGATCCCAGAACCTGCAGCCAACCTGGTTGCCGCACTGGCCCACTGGAGATTACAACAACGTTGAGTCAGTGCAACTGTAGAGAACATTACTGTGCGCCAAACCAGCTCAAGAAACAAAGAGCTTATATATGTGATTTACCCACTGCGCTAACCGCGGGGCTAGCCCGTAAAGTCAGGAGATGACAGCTAAGCTAGAGGTTAGCTCGTAGCCTGAGTGCTAACGTCCACTAAGGTTACGTGTTGTACTCACCCTGGACAACAACGGACTGTGTCATGGCGGCAAAAACACACAGAGCCCTTTCTAACGCGAGGCTCCGGCATACTTCATGTCAACATTTCGCCATAACTGTCCATGAAGAAGACTTTCAAAACGCTTCGTGTCTCGCGCCTCCACTTGTGTTTGGTCGACGGCTGATGACGTCTTGTGTTACCATGGAAACGGCGTATTGGGCGATGCTGAGCGTAATTCATCACTTAACAGTTACTCATCTCTTTGTTTCGTACATATTTAAATAAATAAATGAATACATTTTATAACATATTAATTGAGCCTCTACAACAGCAGACAATAGCTGTGCTGCTTATTTTTCACATACTTCATACATTTTCATTTATGGATGAACTAAATACCTAAACAAATGTGTTCCAGTCCTCCTAGACTTTTGCCATGGTAGCTTTCTTTATAGAATAAGGTTTTCTTTTTAAAAAGTCACAGTTTAACTTGTTGATGGCCTATTTTAGATTTGGAAAGAGAATGAGTTGGATGAATGCACCTTGAAAGACTTTCCATCTTGCGTATCATATAATGGGAATACCACATACTGCCACAAGGTGGCAGTCGTGCATTATTAATAATTCACCGTTTGTTTCACCCAAATTCAGTCTCTGAAAGGCTCAATATCTGAACTTCTTTTCGAAGAATTGAGGGCATTTCTGTTGATAAGAGATTGAGATATGGGCAGCCTTGTTTTCTGCCTCAGTTAATTGTAAAACAAGTGGAAGCAGCACCTTCATTGAGCTATTGGCTTAATGATTAACATAATTGAGATAAAAAAAGTGACTGCTGCACATAAACAGACCAACATAAAAAAGATTCTGAACCAACGAAAAAGCCATAACATTTCATGAAACATCCTCTGTTTTAGCAACAATGCAATCAAAACCATGACATGGATGTAAAATATGTTTTATTCATTAGAAATAAAACTGTACAAAAAGAAAGATGAGCTTTTACAAAAAAGAAAGTGACATTGTGAGTATAAGGTGGGATGGCGGAACATAAAATGCATTAACATCAAAAGTCTAAATCATGCATACACTGTTGCTCAGGATGGTTGTGAGCATGACATTTTTCGTCTTATAAATCTTTTCTGGTTATTTTCAAATCTTGGACAATTTGGTTGTATTCTTTACATGACACATTGTCACACAAACAAAACAAAATCATACAAAAATAAATGAACAAAATGAATTACAGTAGAAGAGAGAAACAAGGACGCGCAGTGACGCTAATTCTCTTATCGGTTATGTTGGACATGAAGAGCGTCTTGTCACGTAATTTGGTCAGTGCTGTATTGGGGATGGGGATGGCGTGGACGGAAGGAAGGTAGGGTTACGCTGCGGGACAGGTTCCAACGCTGACCGCCCCACTGACCAGAACGGCTTTGTTGAAGCTCACTCGGCTGTTATTGATGGTCAGGTTCCTCACGCAGCCCACGTAGGGCTTCCTGGTGGCGATGCTCTCTGGGAGGAAAAGATCTGAGAGATAGGGAAAGGAGGAAGAGTGTGTCAAATGATTAGAGAGATAGTGGGATGATATAGATGAGTATGACTGGATGGAAATCTGAATTGTTTTCCTGGGTTCACCTGGAGCTCCGCCAACGAACACTGGCTTCTTGGTGTCTGTGGAGCCGGGGTCCAGTGGACCCACCACATGGTTGACCTCAGAATCCACATCCAGCTGGACAACGTTGGCGTCCCGGATCACTAAGGTCAAGCAAAGATGGAGTGCATCGATTGAACAAAAACTAAATCCAAACAAGCTTTACAAAAGTTGTTATAATGAAAACAAAGCACTCTCTAACTATTGAGAGTCTTCAGCAATTTTAATAGTATTTAACATATTCAGATAAGTTACTTAAGAAAAGTACCAACAACTACACTGTACACATTTTCAGTTCCAAGTTAAATTGTTGTATTTAAAAGTTTACTTTGGTAGATGTAAAGAAATGTAATAATAATAATAATAATAATAATAATAATAATAATAAAAAAAACATACTATACAAATGTGTCAAAATGTTTTCTGATACTATTTTTCTTTGTTTATCAAAGTTACCAACTGTTGTTTTCATGAATCATTTCTCACCAGTGATCCTGTGCCAGTTGCCGGCACACAGACCCAGTCTCGGTGACACCTTCGTGAAGAACTCATGAGATCCATCGTTCACAACCACCACCACCTGGAAGCACACAGAAACGGTTTGATCAACACCATCCAACCCTGATGCGGTTGTTGTTCTTCCCCTCTGTGCCAATGACTTACTGCCCCTTGATGGATGTACATGGTGAAGTAGCCCTCCGCTGTGCGCACATTCAGCAGCACCCCCGATGCTACACGGGGCCGCACCTCCATCACCAGCTCAAACCTAAGCCCCAGGTCGAATGTCTCATCTGAGTGAGAGAAGCAGAGTGAGATGGAGTGAGCTGTGGGTTCCTCATCCTGCTCTGGGCATCACCTCTTTGCCACTTTAATCAGCCGTGTTTCTCTGCGGTGCATCCACGTGTGAAATGACTCCGCTCGTTCAACAGCTGAAGCTCGGTTTCCCAAGTTCCTTGAGGCCTTCCTAACACCACCCCCTCCCCATCCCTTCTTCCATCTACTCTCCCCTCTCAGCAGAGACACGATTTCACCACATGCAGTTGCACTGAGTGTATCATGTCCCCCCTGACCACCAATCATCACCTCTCCATTTAAACTTTATAATAAATCTCCTATTTTAGAGACACTGTATACACTTACATTTTTAACACTTTAATTAAAATTGTATTTAATTACATTTGAATTTCCTTTATTATTTAAATTCTTAAATGTATTATGTGTTGATATTACATTTTATTGTATTGTATATTCGTAAAAATGTCCCGCTTTTTTATTTCATTTGATTGTATATTTGTAACAATCTCCTGATATTTTATAGTATTGTATATTGCTGCAACAAGAAATTTCCCCCTGGTGATGAATAAAGTAAAATCTAATCTAATCTGATCTAATGCACACCGAGATAATGAGAGACCAGCGAGTGTCTGGGAGATTTTTTTCCAAAAGGGAATCTAATGATCTGTGTAACGTAACAGATGTTCATTTTCGCAAACAGTTGCCCAATATGATTAATGGTGAGAAAGATTGCACAGAATCAACACTGCAATCTTTGCATTCAACCAAAGCATAGCGTTCCTTATGGTCTCCCATAATAAACAAACTAGTGGAAAACTATACCCAGCACGACATATCCTCCTTCCTCTGAGAAGTATGTTCCCGCCTCGTGGAGTCCATCGAAGCACGGGGTGACACCGAAGTTCTCCTCCACGGAGGACAGCCACTGCCCGTCAAGCTGAAGGTTCTTCAGGCAGCCGGTGAAGCTGAAAGCAGAGTTCTTCTGAAGGGACACATATCAGAAGGTTAGAGCAATATTATTGGGTTATTCTTGTGAAGACCATTTAAGAAGAAAAATGTCAATTTCAATTCCTCTAACAAAGAAAAAGTTAGAATTCTTAGTCAATAAAAGATAGCATCGCTAAGGGTTTTAAAGACCAAATGACAAGGGCATTTTGACCAAGCATAACCGGGGGAAATGAGGATTCATTTTTTATTACTTCAATAAAGTCAGATTACTTGTATTAGTGCCAGACCTTTTCAAAATTCAGCGAATAAAATAAATTATATCAGAGGGAGATTATTTGTTATACATTTTTAACATAAAGTTGAATTGTTGACAATACAGTTGAATTATAATACTGAGAATGAAGTTGACATTTCGGGAACAAAGAAGAAATACCATTTTCAAGACTAATGTGGAACATTTAAGTCGAAAGGCTAAGAATAAAAAAAGTCAGAATTAGAAAAGTAGAATTTTGACTTTATTCTCGAAATGCAAAATGAAAGAAAATCCAGCTTGTATGTAGAGTTTTGTGCAAAGTTTTTTGAATTTTAAAAAATTGATACTGCTCTTAAGTTACAAAGATTTGTAAGAGAATACACTTGTATTCAGAGCTACAGACCTTCATACAATATTTTTACATTTCAAATGACCCCCATGTATGTCTTATTTGATAAACTTGAATCCATACCTGAATATTCTTTTGGGCCTTATCTGGAGGGACTCCTCCGACGTAGAGGGGACTGCTGACGTGCCAGGAGACATTTCCTCCCTGAGCTCTGTCTTCCAGCACCGTGAGACCATCAATTATTAACCGCCCCATACTCCCATCACGGATAAAAACAACCTTCAGCAGGAGAAGAGAAATAAATCGTCACCACAGAAATTGTTGACATGTAACTGAACGTGCATCCACTCAACATTGACAGATGGAATAAGTTTGTGAACTTACATTGTGCCACGCGCCGTCGTTGAACTTCTCCTCGCTCCTGATTTTGACTCTTTGGTCGGCTACGTTGAAGGTGTATACAAGCTTCCCATGGGCCAGGAAGAGAGCCATGAAGTTGTCCTCTTGGACATCCGATACATAAAAGATGAGGCCAAAGGACGAGTGGGTCTTCAGGGACAAGGAGAAGTGGGACCTGGAAGGAGGTGGGTGCATTAAGTCGTGCGTGCAGGCAAAAAACACACTTTCCAACACACTTGACCTTGAGGTTACTTGTCAAGAGTCCTTTGTGTGATGTACCTCTCAGAGAGGGAGTCTGGGAGGTCTGTGTAGTGCTGCCTGCTGTTAGCGACGCCGCCATAGTGGAAGGCTTGGCGGGCCGCTCTGGGACTTGAGGAGAGGTAGCAGGGCTCGACCTTTACCTCTGATGACTCATCACTCTTCAGTTCCATCAGGCCAAGAGGGAGGCTGGTCTCCTCCCTGCTAACCTATGGAAGAATTTATTAAATGTCAGGAAGATGCAGATCATTGCAACTACATTAATATCCCCCCAAAAAGCCAGTTTTGCAGCACTCTTCTCTATACCTTGTGTGATTGGACCTGTTTGGATCTAGAAGAGGGTTCCCTGTGCCTTGACAATAGAGCAGCAGGGGGCCGCTGAACTGGACAGTCCTGCAGGGACGTCTGGACTTTCTCTGTATATCGCTGGAAGTCCTCTGGCTCAATGTCCCGGTCCTGTCTACATAAATACAGGAGGAAGAGTGCTAAACATTTAAGAGAGCTCTGAACACACTAGTATGTATCCATAGAGACAAACACTATGTCCTTAACTACTCAGCTCACAGTCTAATTTGTGAGTCTTTTAATCTCAGAGGCAGAGAGGGTAAAGGTCCGACACTAAACAGCAACCATCTTACAATAAACAACAACGTTGCTGCCTAGGACCATATTGGGTTCTTCGACTTCTTCCCATCTGTAAATCCTATTAATACTTCTACCTTCTGGGGGTACTAACAAGTAGCTAACCAAGGGTTTCTACCGAGAACCCTTTCATATTCCAATTGTTTCATCTAGAACACACTTTACATGAGGTTCCTAAAGGGCCTGGGCTGATTTGGTACAGTCCAAACACACAATCACAGTTTTTGTGTGTGTGTGGACTTAAAGGATCTTTTAACATCCATGCTTTCAATAATCCTAAATTAACTCTTTCTTCCAAAAAAGGTTCTTTGGATGAAAAGGGTTCTTAATGTAACCTTTAGTCTTACAAAGAACCCTTGATGTTCTTTTTTACAAAACAGGTTTATTCAGAAGCAAATGGTTCTGGGTAGAACCTCAACCCTGCAGGAGGAACCCTTTTAGCCAAATCCTTGATTAGAAAGTAGGGGAGGGTAACCTTTGCATCCCGTCTTACTTCAGGCTGTAGTGACGGTTCAGTAGGGATCTACCTGTTGATGTAGGCGTAGCTGATGCACCCTGTGAAGTTCTTGAAGCTGCTGCTCGGCGACCCTCCGTAGTAGAATGTCTTCACAGCAGAACCTGATGAGGATCTTGCGGCAGATGACGGACGTTTCTTTTCCTGTTTGTCTTTGTCGTCCACCAATAGTGAATACCTAAGGTGAACAGTTCAACCAGTCAGTCAGTTAATTGTGACATTATTGTTATATTGCTATAGTATGGGCCAAATAAACCAAATTTAAAACATACCAGAACTAAATAAAATTCCTCTCAAACTATCTTTCTAACATGGTGGCTCCAAGAAGAATATAACACCCTCCATCCATCTAAATTGATGTTGAATGTCATACAGTGGAGAGGAGACGGGATGTAGAGACGATTAAACTTTAAACCCAATACACTTGTGCACAAAAAGGCAGCTGTCGGCAGGACACAAAGTTGAATTCTTACTTCTGATTGTTTACTGAGGCCACTAAGAAGTGTGTTCTTCCGTCATTGTATTGTTTCTTGTGTGATTTAACACGAGTGCCTCTTGAGTTCATCACCACGGCTCCATTCTCCAGAGAGATACTGAACTCATCAGGCTGAAGCAGGAGAAAGTAAGTTAATAGCTTTCACATAGCAGCACAATGACAAAATATTACATCAAAATCCAAGGTAAAATTTCTCCCAAATCTTCAATTTTCGTATACCCCTTCACTGAGATAGAACAGAAGTCCAGCAGGCTGCAGCGTTCTAAAGTTGAGTCCTCCCTCAAACTTGTCGAAAGGTGAAATCTTTGCTGTGGAGCCCAGGTAACTCTCTCCGGTGAAATAGGCTTTCCGGGACATCTGTCACAACAAGAACACATCTCACTTTCATCACCCGTTACCTTTCACTCTGAGTTCAGCTTACAGTTCATTAATGCCCCAATGGGAGAAGAGTTTAAATCACGGGAAAGCTGTTTACCAACAACTACAGAATAGTTGATGTCAATGGAGACTGAAAGTTTGTGTGCAGATGTGTGTTTTACTGATTGTTGGACTACTCTCGTCATCAGTGTTTTGGTCCCAGGGGGATGCATGCAGTGCATTATCACTGACTGTGTGTGGTGGAGGGAGCACTTACAAAGGACTCCTCCGGGCAGCCGCTGCTGATGCCAATGGTGCCGGGCTCCTCCAGCAGATTGAAGTCTTTTTTCTGGAACTGGAAACCTTTCACGCAGCCTTTCAGGCCTACGACGGCAGACAGCTCAGGCCTGTGGTGATAAAAAAAAGCAAGCCAGCAAATTAAATATCAAATTAATGAAAGTCCAAAAAATGTCTTATGCTGGCAAATTGCATCGTCCCCACCTATCCTCCTCAAATGTAGATACAAGGAAATCTCTTTGAAGTGATATCTAGTCTTCCTTTTTCAAGCTGTTGTAATACTTTTTGAAAGACAAAAAAAAAAGACACCGGATAATAATAGGCCTTTAAGGTTGTTATAGCTGACATGTTGGCAAACAGTTGCCTTTTCACCTCCAGCAGACACTGCCCAGTCATTTGGAGCCATCTTGCGGGCCAGCTGTCGACTGTTAACTTCCCTTTTATTTCATGTTAGCTATGACACCATGCTAATTTGTGTTGAAAAACAGGCAAAACGAAATGTTAGTGGCCTGTCACTCAAAGTGGCCATGCTCATACATACATACATACATACATACATACATACATAGTCTACATACATACATAACTTTAAGTCTTGATACAATTGAAACAGGTTAATTATATAACAATTCACACTCATACAGTCATGTTCTAGATAAAGACTGGGTCTGGGTGGATTGAATCACTTTCGGAGCAAGGCTAAAGTGTCCATTTGAGAAACTGAAGCTTTTGGCCCTACCACGTTGGATTAATTTCTCAGCATCTGGAGGTTGCCTTTTGTTTAAAACCTGAATGCTATTGACTCATCTATACCTCTAATGCAAAGCTACCTCAAAGCTTCAGCAGAGTCACAGAGATAGTTTACGGACTGCTCTGTGTCTGCTGGTTGTGTAAATGATATGTAATGATGTAAATTAAGTAAGAACTGTTAGAAAACTGTGTTTACAGCTGGTTCCTACTCAGTAAATAGCAGTTTTGACAGCTGTGAGCAACTGTCACATTCAGAGAAGTTGGAAGTTGCTGTCAGCTGCCACTTGAGGCTTCCAAAGGGTGATGCCCAGTTCAGCTGTTGAATGATTTGGTCACACAAGACCACACATTTCCTGCTGAGAGCAATATTGCAAGTATATTTGACTTACCTGGATTTAAGAACGCTCGAGGGGGCCCCTCCGATGTAGATATCGGAGAACGGCAGCGTGGTTTTGGGATTCTCTAATGATTTAACGTGGCTCTTGTCCACCAGTAGGATAACCTTCTTTGACTGATGGTAGATCACTGACACCTATGCAAATGGCCCAGCACGACAGTTAAAATCAACACATAACTTATTCACAAGCTCAAGATGAAATTGAAATTGTCTAAATGAGAAGTGGGAGTCTACCTCATGGTATCGCGCATCATTTATTTGCAACTTTGGTGTGTTATTCTCAATAAGTTGTGGCCCTTTGCTGAAGCCAAAGTTGTACATTAGGCGCAGGTAGCCGTTCTTTAACTCCAAAAGGAAGAAATTATCCTGAAAAGAAGACGTTAAAATACATTAGTATTTGCCTGTGACATTTAAGTTCTAATGAAAACTAACTATGTTTTTACAACACAAGGTATTTGTCAGTGTGCAGAAGCTCAGGCTGCAGGCTAAATGGACGACTGTGTCATTCTCTGCCAGCTTATGTATTTGGCTATCACAATATTATCTTTGATAACAACATTCCCACTGTGCACTAAATAGGTTAAAGATAGAAGCACATTTCAAAGGTCTTTAGACTTACCCCATTGACCATGAGGAGAAGGACACCATTGTTTGCGACAGTTCGCACTGCAATATCAAATCTTGTGACAACACCAAATTTGCCCCTCCTCTCAATATTATTGATGAGTGCGTAGCCCGTTCCATCAAACAGATAGCTGGCAATGCGACTCTGGGAAAATGCCAACTTGTACCTTAGAGCAGAAGGAGAAATGGTATTCTCAAACAATCTGTGTGATGTATTCAGAATGCATCATGTGCCAACATCTTGTTAAGATATCTTATTTGTAATTCAGCACGAAACACATTTATCAATTGAGAGGGCTGCACTAACAAATGCGAAACAGATGGGCAACTCCTTTGGAGCCCCATAAATTGGCAGGTTTACTGAATGCCAATTGTTTTTGTTAATTTGATGGATATCAAATTTCAAGCAAATGTGTACTGTACCTGGGGCACGGTGCTGATGTAACGGCATCAATTTTGTGAGTCTCTTTGAAATTGTATAGACTGATGACATCGTTGTTCAGCGAACCCAACTCGATGCAGCCCACAAAAGGAGCGAGACTCAGAGGAGGTGGAAGCTGGTTAATTAAAAATAAAACAAATACATGTCATCATTTAAGAAAAAAACATGAATGATTTCTGTGTACAATGAAATGCTTGAAATAGGTCTTACCCTGACATCTGCTGGGACGCCACCAACAAAGAACACTATATCCTTGGGGTCGATGTCAAACAGCGACTCTGTGCCTGGAGCTTCACCTTTCTGGATGAACTTCTGCTCGTCGGTGAAGCTCTGGCTGGGTATGGTCAGGAAGACTTTTCCATGTCTGCCAAGTCTGCAAGCAAAGTGCACAAAGGAGCATGAGTACTCAGTCATTTTAACAGCCATAACTTACTGACATATTGACCTCTGGGATAATCACATCCTCATGACACTTGACAACATCCACAGACTGGAGGCTTGTGCATCTTAGTGCAGTATGGCTCTCCAAGATATAATGACAAAGAGAAGCGTTTCTGAGCAGTTTCCAGAACAGAAGTGCTGAACATACAAACGCGACATTTTGTTGGGTTCCTATTAAATCACATGTATGTATGTGTTACTAGGACAAATTTGTTTGTTGGAGAGATTCACGTGTAAAGCATAAACACTTTCTTTAATAATACCTCTCCACTTTGATGTAGTTGAAGACCGCGGGCCACTGGCTGACAGGCTTTGAGCCCAATGGGATCTCAACATCTTCACCCCCGAGATTGTACACATACACCAGGTTGTCATTCTTGATAGCCAGTCCCATGTAGTCTTTCTTACCCTTTGAGCAAAACAAGCAGAAAAACCACAGGTAAGTTCATACAATGTTCATTTTCCCATCATGGGCTTTGTTTAATAATTTGACAACAGCTCACCAGTGCTGTGTAAGGAAAATTATAATATTTTATGTAATTCAACCTTGAAATATGATGGTTTGATAAACAGAAACATTCTTCATTTGAGCTATCAAGCTTGTGCTGAAGGCATTATTCCACAATGGAAAAGCTCGAGACAAACACGACTGCACAGTGGCGGTGAAATCACCAGGGTGCCGGTGCAGGGTGTGGTTAAAGAGAACAGAGAGGCCCCACATTGGGTAGCTGCACTGTTACTGTGCCCCAGTGGGCAGGGGCTAATGGTATTTATGTAAATGAACTACAACTTTGAAGGCACACACAAGCACTATTGTAACAGCGTCTCTTGGAGACCTTTTGAAAGGGCAACTGTGCGCTTTCAAAGCCTCTCATTCCTTTCACATTACACTACATCTACATGTCATTTAGCTGACACTTTTATCCAAAGCGACTTACAATCCTGTTACATCCATACACCATAGACACAGCTACAGGGAGCAATTTAGGGTTAAGTGTCTTGCTCAAGGACACATCGACTAGGGCGGGGAACGAACCTCCAACCCCGTGATTGAAAGACGGGCCTGCTACCCACTGACCCATAGTCACTCCATTCCTCCCTCATCGATCACAACAAACTATTCATATCCACAAGCAGCTCTCTGCCCTGGAACCCTGGAACTCTAGCTTCAAGTTTGGGAAGTTTTTATTGCAGATGTGGGCCATTTACCCATAGAGTATTCCAGGCATTTGTTTTATAGTAACTGATTACCCTAAATGGCAAAGCAACCAAATAAGTTTTTTCTGGATTCCTCACATTTCTGTCTCCCAAGTATAAGATGAAACGGTCCTCTATGGGATCCTTGTCAGGGTCCACCCTGATGAACAGGCTGATGGATGTCACTGTCTTTAGGTCATCTAGGTTGCTGTGAGGATGAACCTGCACTGAGGATTGACCGTTGAATTTCATGGACACTTGGACCTGGGAAAGAAAGAAAAAACAGAATTACATTTTCAGTTACTATACCAATACTTAACTTAACATAAGGTTTGACTTCAATGAATTCCAACATATTAAAACCTAATAAATCAATGGTAACTTCTGATACTATTTATCCCGATGTTTGGCTAACTGCTGTGTAATATTCGCATGATGAAACTATTCATGAAGTCCGTCCAACATTTGATCATGTGACCACTTATAGTTGATTAATGTATGTAAATATCCTATCCTATGAAGAGTGGTAACATAGCCATCAAAATGCTCTCTTTGAATTAAACAAATAGCACTCCACCCTTGGTCCTAAATTGACCATATTATAAGCATGTTCCAAATGATGAACTCACTTTCTTGGCCACACTCCTGGCTTGAGCTATAAGCTCTCTGATCCTCACGATGTTGGTGGTCACGTTGTTGACAGGCTTCTTATTCTCGACCACCTTCAGCTTGTTTAGCAGCTTGGGGACGAGTACATTCAGGTTTTCCACTAAAACAATCGCATTGAATGAGAGAAAAACAAGATAATATCATCAGGGTAAAATGTACCCAAAAAAAATGGGGAAAAAAAGAAAGAAATTGCAAACCGGGATAATACAATTTAGAGTCAATGTTAAATGGTGATTTCCTACTAAGGACCTCTAAATTATCCAATATATGTTTATGTTGCAACAGTAGTGATACCTGCTTCCCCAGCAGACTGGACAGCCTTTTCATATGCAGCTGTAGAGTAATCATCATTTTTCATGTTGTTGGCCCACACCTCCACCTTGGTGCTGATGGGGTCGATGGTTTGAAGGACCTCTGCTGAGCGGTTGAGAGTCCCCTCAGCCACATTTAGGGAAAATTCCAGTCGCTGTGGTGTTCTGTCTAGAATGGAGGCGGAAAGTGACAGAGAGTCAATTCTGATATTCAATGTCAAAGTCTACATTATTTTGTTCATAGGCCTATAAGAAAGGTGGCCTGCTGTCATTAATACACATTTCAAGACAAATGGTAGATCTGAAAACCAAGCTAACTTTGAAAAGATGTGACAAGCGGAAACCAACACTCTGTCTCTATGTTCAAAACTGATTCTAGTGTGGTACCTAGAGCGTCATAGTTTAAAGCCTAGGGCCACTGACCGAAGGGAGGGAGAACGTGTTGGTGATACAACCCTTTAATTCAATCAAAGAAAGAGAATTATAACAGGAACTATACTTGCAGTTTACATCTACCTCCAGTGTTTGTGCTAAGCTATTTAAATAATCAAGTATTGTCTTACCTTTATGAATTCCACTGATATCTTCCTCTATTTCTGAAAGTTTCTGGGTGTTTTTATCCATGGTCTCTTTGGTCTCCTCAATGTATTTGAGTTTGTCAATCACCTCAGCTTCAACCTCTGTTGCATGGAGATACGGTGAAAGTCAAAGGTAATTTGGATAGTAAACACATTAACAATAAAAAAGTGACATATATCATTCTGTGACAGCCTCATACCTTTTTGTTCTGAATGTAATGTAACAGACTCCTTGAAAACATTGTCGCTCTGGGTTACCAGGTGCCTGAGCTGCATATTGATCCCAGTGGTGGCCTGAAACGCAGAACACATGAAAACAAAGCCGCAGAATTGACATGTATTACAGTGGATGTGTACGGTGTATTTCTGCAATATAACATACATCTTCAGCTCGTTGGGATAAGTTGTGGGTGGTGAGCGAGGTGATGTTGGCATCGTCGATGTATTTCACGATGTTGTTGTAGACGTTGGCGGCACTGATGGCTTTCTGCACAAAGCCATTGGCGTCACTCTCTCTCAGATCCCTGGTGGAGACAGGGGGATGAATGTTGCAGTCTAGACCGAGCGTTGTTTTTTGGTGTATAACAGCATCAAGTCAGCTCATGGAAATCTAATTAAATTAAAGCTGCACTGATCACTATTATCACATTAACATTTCAAATGACTATTGGTCAAAGGGTTTGCTCGTATTGCCAAACCCTGGAACCAGGTACTGAACAACACTCGTCCAAGTTTGAACTATTCTCAGCCAGTATTGGCCATATATCATGTTGTCTGGAGTCGATGACAAGCATTCACACGTTAATTGATTCCTAGGTCAGAACGTATTTGGCAGAGCTGTTTCCACAACACATTTAGACTGTGAGAACTTTTTAGCGCATTTGAGGCAATTTTATAAAATGTCCATATATTTTTTGAATTCAATACTTCAAAATGCACATTGGAATATGTCATTGGAAACACATACAGTATGTTGTTGCACAGTATATTCCATCATTACCATTAGCACACAACGTTTACTTTGAATACATAACGTTTACTTTGAATACATGGAATGTGTAGTACTTTGTGTCGGAAAATATTCTCATGGGCAGCTTTCTAAAAAAGTACATTGACCAGTGAATCAATGTAACTTTCAAAGGCTTACATTATTCAATGCCACAGATAAGTCTTGAGTGACAGACTTGTGCTTTTCATGGTTTGATTATTTGTAACTGATGAGTTTGGCTCACTCTTCCAAAGCGTTGGCCTGTCTCTCCAGCTCTTCGGCGTGATCATCGGCATTCTGCACCAGATCTCTGTCAGCCAGCGAGAGACGCTCGGTCTTCTCCATCAGCCTTTCGCTGGCGCCATCAATCGCCGCATGGTATTCGGTCACGTTCTGTGCAGACGCACAGGTGCAAACACACAGACGCATAGACATGTCATTTACTATAGGCGAGGGCGTTCCATCGCTTTGCATTAATGTCCCATTCTTAGAATCCCTAACGATCTCTGCTTTTCTTGGTTACCTCAGAAAGTTCTATTCTATTTTTTACCTCAGAGTCAAGCTAACATTGTTACCTCAGGATGATTGTAATTCGCAGAGTAACTCAATACAAAGCTACTTGAGTAAAATGGGAGAGCTGTTTGAGAACACAGCTTATTCGATCTCTTGCCTCCACAAATTGCTTCCAAATCAAATTGGCCAGATTTAGTACTGTGGCCCTAAGTCACAGTCTATTAGATTATGAAACATACCACCCACATACACTCAGTAAGCCCTGAAGAAAACCGGAGCATCATTGGACAGCAGGGAACAACTGTCCTCTGCTTATGGAACCACATGGGTCCCTCCTGACAGTCATAGGTCCTCGTAATCACGCAGGCCTCACCTGCACCATGGCGTCCACCTCAGCCACTGTACTCTCTGTCTCAGAGATGGAGTCTCTGGCTATTCTCAGCGTATCGTTGACAGCGGTGTGGTCCTCTGTCAGCTTCTGTTGCTTCGCCTGGGGACACAGAAACAAACATGATTAAATGTAGCCACAATTCAAGCTCCAGAACTAGGATACAGGAGAGATTGATATTAAATGAGAAGGGGTATCTCTACGTTAGAAATACATTTTCAAGACCTTGGAGCAGCCAAAGGAACTGTTTGTCATTCAGGCAAAATGCAAAAACTCAGAGGCGATTAGCTTAGCATGAAGAATGGCAGCAATTTAAAATAGCCATCTATGTCCCATTGGCTTTGTCCTCCCCATGCTTACAGTCTTTATGCTAAGCTAGGCTAATCAGCTCCTGGTTCCAGCTCCATATTCAACACAACAGCCTAGTCTCCCATAAATTACATTCCCATGCCCATTTTCAGCACACGTTAGTCATGTGCTGAAAACTGCATCCGTAATAAGTCACAAAACACGTTTGCCAGTAATGAAAAACGACGTTTAGATGTATTGAATTGTAGTTTTAAATTTAAGTTGGTATTCTGTTGAATTGTGGGCTAACATTTTACTTGTATAACTAATTAATTCACAATATGTATTATGATCACATTGTGAAATCATATTGGTATTGACAGAGGAGGAAAAACTGTGAACACGTGTTTAGTGTCGCTTAGTTAAGACACACACGATACAACATGTCTTTTCCCCTCTCTCTCTGTTCAGAAACCAATTTAAAAAAGGTAATGATGCCAAAAATGTACATCTTTAACTGCCAGATATACCGGAAGTAGCTTTTATCGTGCTAAATATTTGATGGTGTTTCATACAAATGATAACTGGTTGTTGGCGATAATAGATTCCATTACCCACACTCCACTTTTAAAATGACTGCATGACTGTGTATGGCACAATGTGTGATCGTTGGATTGGCCCTGTGGTGGTGACCCAGCAGTGTGCACACTGTGGCTGCAGCCGGTCTAAACCTGTTTGTGCTGAAGCTAGATGGAGCCCCGGGGTTAGTAGAGGCTCCGTGTTTGGTTAGTGCACCATTTACGTCATTGGTTTACAGCAGGGACCCTGACCATTGAGATTGCAAATCCTGATTACACTCGCGCAACCAAAAATATAAAAACACAGGTCTGTGGAAATATTGCTATCTATATCCACCCTAGTGGGTTTGTTCTCCTACTACTACGCTCTTCCTAAAGGTAACCAAAGATAATTAAGTAAATGTTCTGCTGTTGGCCTCCTCATAAACTGTATTACATCAATTATGAAGAACAAATTCACTTTACTTGTTGGGGATCCTTGATTCAAATGGTCTTGAACCAACAATAGATTTGGGCTTTATTCCCAAACAACTGGCTGGGATGCTGGAATTAAATGAACACTGTGCAGCATAACTATGTGTTCTAGTGTATAATCACATAAAAACAAGAATCATGTTTTTGTTTATATCTACATATAGAGCAGGTCTTTTTCAGGGAGCCGGCTGCCATGTTTCTACAGTAGCCCAAAATAGACAAACCAAACACCGGCTGGACTTGGAATGAGATGAATGTTCTCTGTACAGTAATTATTTAGTCTCTCTCTCTCTTTCTCTCGCTCTCTTTCTTTCTCTCTCTCATTTTAAGTTTTTTAACAGCACAAAGAACGTACAAGGGTTCTGTGAGAAGTGGTGCTACAACAGAGTTGTGTCATGTAGCTGAAGGCGAGCTGGTGTTGAACGCTCCTTTTGATTCAAAGTGAGGAGCAACTGTTTATCTTTTGTTTTAAGGTTGTAATGACTGTTCACTAATGGTTTGATAAAAGTAAAATAAAGGTTTTCTAAAAATAAAAAAAAATCTCTCGTTGTAATTAAGTAAAACTCAACATTGTTTGTAACATTGGGAGATAAAGCAGATGGCATTTGCAGAAGAAACTCGCTGCCTGCACACTCCCTCACAGCGGGGGGAGGAAGGACTGTGAGCTCTTTAGCTGGACCGTCTACTAATGCATCCATCCTTACTGACAAACGCAGAAAGAGGAGGGAGTGTTGGAAGAGAAATGAGAGAGGCGCTCAGCAGGAGTCTGATGGGAGTGGGTGGTCATGGGAAATCACCTCATTCCTCTGAAATTTGAGGATGCTGGCTCTGTTCATGGCCTCTGTCTCATTGACAGTGCCGGCTGCTTTCTTCAGAAAGCCCTGAGCGTCCGACAGCTTGGCGGAGAAGCGGGACAGGATCTCCCTGATAGGTGGGAGGCGGCCGTCTGTGCTCATCAGCTTCTTCTCCAACTGACGGATACGCCTCAGCACTGAAAACATAATCGGAAACACGAGGCATGAATACGTTTGAATAACGTATTACTAACTACTAGTATTCCTAGTTTGGTCTACTAGCATTTATTTTACGTGTTAATTGGTTGTATTACAACTTGGTTATCAAACACTTTATTTCCTGCAGTTTGGGGAATTTTCATGCACCAATTTTCAGTAGAAATACCAAAAAGTTGATTAAAGTGGAAATATAAAATCAAAATGGAATGTAATACAGAAAGGCTTTTGGGCGTTCTATATTTCAATCAAAATATTGATTATTCTGTCGATCAACTTTTCTCTTTTAATGTTATCTCTGGTAGGCGTGATTCACTCTCCCCTTTTGTGTCTTTTCTTCGTGGAAGTAACATCTTTAAATCTGCATGTAGCACCTATACTTTTTTTATACATTTCAATGAATGTATAAACCCATGGACTTAAAGTAAAAATACCTCCTTTTATAAATATTGGTAAGGATATGTCCCGAGCTTCCATGTGTAAACTAGCATGCTAAACTAAGATATAATCATGGGAATCTTAACCTGTTCTTTTTTGTTGTTGATAATACTGAGCATATTAGCACCCTTATCTTAGCATTCAGAAAGAGCCACTAAGCTAAAGTATTGCCTCAAAAACCTGTGAGCATCTTTTGACATGCACTCAGCTTACTGGATACAATTTCTGTAGTGCGACTCATTGCTAACAGATTGAATAACAAGTGTGTTGAGGCTGTTTGTGCCTGCGTTTGTGATTGTTTGTGAACTGCGGCGTATCTCCTCACAGTCATGGGCTTCAGTCGACTCGTCGGTGGCGATGGGCCCCCGTGGGGACAGATCCAGTGTCCTCATCCAGGTCACCATTCCCATGGCCTGCTCAGTGTTCCTTCTGGCCAGCTCTGGATCCACATCCTGCTTAACACTGTACAGCTCCCACTCATGGATCATCTCTGTTGCACATACGTTAACACACACAGATGAGTTAGGAACCTAAATACACAAGTGACACAGATTGCAAGTGTAGACTAAAAAGTAAAATGGTCCAAACTATATTCTGCTTTAAACCACAGTGTTGGCATTGAGCCTTTCAATAACTGTATTTTTAATGCAAAAAATACAAAGAAACTTGCTTTTCCAATTTGTAAAATCTGCCATCTAAAGAGCGATACACAGCCAAACATACACACTTTGCTTCAAAAGGGAATGGAAGATGACACTCTGACTGGTTTAATTCACGTTAAACACAAAACCCAGCTATGATTCATCAAGAGACCCTTGCGTCTTACTTCGCCACCAAGATTGCGCTATTTAACTAGCAAAAGTGGAATTGCAAAATCCACAGCAGCGTTTGGTACCTTCAATGCGTAGGTTGAGATCGGTGAGGTTGGTGCTGAGCTGCTCAGCCAGGGTGAGGGTCTCCAGTGTGTCGTTATCCAGCTGGTTCCCCAGAGTCTTCACCACACTCTCCTGGAAAACCACCAACAAAAACAAATCAATGATACATCAATGAGCAGGTGAAATCACTTGCTTTTCTAAAGATCTTTAGTTACAGTGATAGTTGCATCGGATCTGATTAGCATACTGTATATACGGTATGGATATGAGGAAAAGCAGTTTGAAGCAACTTTATTGGAATTCTGAGAATAGTACAATAGTTTATCTGATGCACATCGAAATTACATATATTGGCAACAATGTTTACTATGTACTTATTATAGGAGCAATGGTTGTACTGCCCCCCCCCCACCCTAAATAAATGGTTAAACTTCTTTAGCCGTTTAAATACCATGAACTTCCCCTTAAATGATGGAAGTGATTTAAATGAGAGATGATGGCTTTGCTGACCGATTCTTCCAGCTGTTGGATGTCCACCTCCAAGGTGTCCGTGGCCTTTTCCAACTCCACAGTCTGGGCCTTCATAAAAGAGGACCCATTTCTCCAGCCTTGAAACTGAGTCTGGGAGCAAATCAGATTATTAATACATTTATCGGGCGGCCTCATTTGTAGTGTGAAGTACATGTAAAGGAAAGGGAAAGTTCCCGGAATTATTGTGTATAGCTCCACTAGCTAGTCATTTGACCATTAAACAAAAACAATGAGCTTAAATAGTGGGTGATCATTTTTATCTTTCCCAAGTTTTCATACAACACATATTAATAATTGTCTTATATTGCATGTTGTATTCCTCTTGCATTTATATCTGCGTTTGTTCTCACATATGTGTTCGTACCTGCAGCTGTTGAGCGGTGTAGTTGTAGTATTTCAGCCGGTCGTTGGCAGCGGCGCCAGTGGAGATGTTCAGTACTCCGACCTTCAGCTGGTCCAGCGTCTTATTGGACACCCGCAAGTCCCCGATCAGATGCCAAATGCACTCATCACAACCTGAAACCCAAAGCAAATGTATTCCAGCATTCCAGTTGCAATTATGCTATAACTTCAAACAATTTGTCCTCAATGGAGTCTCTGCAATCCACTTACTGATGTTGCACAGGTTGACAGTAGCAGCCTCGAGCAGGCACTCTCCTGTATGCATATCACAGTGGCCACTCTCACAGTCACACTCTGTGTGAAAAAAAACAAAAAAACAGATGTAATTTTTCATAGTGTAAATCCGTTGGCGATAAGCTGGAAACTGTTTAGTGCAGTTATTAAGCATACAGTATGTAAAGACCCTCAGATAGTAGTTTGGCTCGAGGCCTGCGCATCTGTTTTGTGGGATCTCTTGTGTGGGATTGTGTTTGCAGCTGTTTGTGTGTGTGTGTGTGTGTGTGTGTATAGATTCGGGCTGCATGGTGATGTCATCCAGCTCCGGCCACTGGGTCACCGCTCTTGGCAGGTGCTGCTCTGACATCATGCGCACTACCACGGTCGTGGGAACATGAGCAGCCGTTTCCACTGGGAAAAGTGTTATCTACATTGAATGCTCTTATTAACGAGAGCCAGAAAACATTTGACATGCTGCATGACGGGCGGATGACTTACTCTGACAGCCGGTGCGGCTGTAGTCCCAGTAGCCTGGGAGGCAGCGCTCGCAGTAACGACCTCCGGCCCCCGGGCGGCAGGGACAGCTGTGGGTGAGGGGATGGCAGGTGGAGCGAATGGAAGCTGGCCCACATTCACACCTCCGGCAGCCTTGACAGCTGGAGAAACCAAAGTAGCCCTCCTAGATTACACAAGTGAAAAAACACAATTAGATTCCGCTACCTGGCTGTTCATGTTCATTTGAAAGCAATGCTGTCGCGGCATAGATGAAAGGATGATTCCGGTCTAGGACAGCTGGGGTCTTATTTTGGTAGGCCATCATCAGTTATGCAACAACATATGCAAAAAACCTTCCCGCTAAAGTAACCGCTGGGATCTGAGATCACAGTAAATCAGTAATTGCGACAACAAGCGACAGGTTGTCACAAATCATGAGGCCAAATTATCGAAACCATTCTATTTGGAGAAGGACGTCAATCTAGCGCACACCTGGAAATGTTGGTTAATAATCCCTCATTGGACAGGAAAACTGGGTGCACGCCCAAATATACGGTGAGGATCCAGAATCAAATTTGAAGTAGGATATCAGCCTAATCCATCTTCTCTTCCAAATATCAGCATCAGCTGTTAGTGGACAAAGAGCAAAACCCTCTACCTCAAGTGCCTTCACCTCAGTGGAAATTTCAATTAATTTTATTGCTTCGGCTATAACGGACATTTCACTTCTTTCACCCACCACATGTCAACTGACATTTTGACTAGTTTAATTTCATGCTCTTTAAAATGAGAGTTCAACTTGTGCACCTTCGTTTCAACTCAGACTACAGGGGTTGACTCCACACAAGTCTCAACATGGCGACGCCTGAGCAGCAAGGAGCTAACGGTCCTCACAACGCGAACAGTGCAAACAACGACCAGAGTCCTGCGGTTCCTCTCACCTCACATTGGTCACAGAGTCGTCCGGTGACACCCGGCTTGCAGTGACACACTCCTTTCCTGTCGTCGCACGAAGAGGTGCCACATTCATTGCACTCGCACTCTGCGACAGATACAGAGCACATTCCCCGATGACAACGTTAGAGGTCAGAGGATGTCACGCACACGGCGGAAAGGGTTATTTTTGGACTTGCAAGGCTTCCATGAAGGCAACGGTTAATCCTTGATTCTATATTTTCACCTTGGCTTTATGATGGCATGCACACACAAAACAAAGTACATGATAAAAAATATTGATAGAACTGAGAAGAAAAGTAAATATAGAGGTAAATAATTTGTAATGTATTCATATTCCAACACATTGTGGCACTACATGCCAGCAGTTGCTCTGCTTTCATAGAACAGTAAGTAACTGCAATACCTTCACTGAACCTAATTTGTTAACGTAAGCTCCCCTTAACATCACGAGTAGAGACTTGTATGGAAACAAAAGTTCTGTCAAGGGTGGATCAAACATATCTTGGACGAACGAGTCCCACCTCGGCAGTCCTTGGCATTGATGGCGTCGCCGTAGAAACCGGGGGAACATCTCTCGCAGTTGGCGCCGCTGGTGTTTCCCCAGCAGTGCTGGCAGTGCCCCGTCACATTGTGGCACTCATTGAAGATTAGGTTTGGGTCGGAGTTGCTGTTGCAGTCGCATCGATTACAGGAATTACCAATCGCCATTGGGTTGCCGTAGAAGCCTGGAGCACACCTGGATGATAAAGACAGCAGGTGAGCCACAATGATGGTTAGGGTCATACAAAATCCACCTTTATACACTCCCTTTGGGTTTTGGTGCATCCCAAGATCCCAGGATTTTCATTGAACTTCATTCTGTTACATGGATTGTGGAGTTCTAGATCGTGGTCCAGGCATACTACGATATATTCATATATTCTGTCATGATCATTTAATGTGTTCATGTAACTCTGTAATGCTGTTCATCTGTACACATGACATCTATTGCACCTGTTCATCCTGGAGAGGGATCCTCCTGTTGCTCTCCTGAAGGGAGTGAACGCTTTTTTTATATTCTTTGGGAGTTTTTCCTGATCCGATGTGAGGTCCTGGGACAGGAATGTTGTATGTGTACAGATTGTAAAGCACTCTGAGTTAAATTAGTAATTTGTGATATTGGGCTAATAAAATAAACTGAATTGAATTGAATGTGCACAGACCTTTGATTTATATAACTGCACAAGGTTGTTAAAAAGCCTTGTCAGCAGTAGTGTTGGATACCGAAAACCGGTTTTCCTATACAACCGGTGACGACCGGACTGAAACGCAACGCACATTTCAATGCTTCCTTTCGGTACCTGAGCTGATTGAAATTGAAATAAACCAATATTTTGAACTTCTCTGGTGATTCCCCCATCACACACCCCTCCCCAATAACACACTCCTCCCCCACTACACACTCCTCCCCAATAGCAGACCCCTCCCCAATCACAGACCCCTTCCAAATAACAAACCACTCCCCCATCACTAACCCCTCCCCAATAACAAACCCCTCCCCCATCACAGACGCCTCCTCAATAACACACTCCTCCCCCTTCACAGACCCCTTTCCCCATCGCATACTCCTCCCTAATAACAGTCTCCTCCCTAGTAACAGACTCCTCCCCAATCACGCTCTCCTCGCTAATAACATATCATTTAACTTTTAAAGGAAAGCAAGCGCCGTGTTTGACTGTGTGAGCCCGTGCCGAGCACACCAGCGTCAGGCTGGGCGCGATGGGGAGACCGGTCCCCCTGAAAACGTGGTGACCGTTGATGACAAGAGCAGCCTTGACTCAGATTAGTACCGTAACGTTGATTGCAAGTCTTGCATTCATAAAAGTAGTCCAACAAATAATAAACGTGCCTTTATAAAGTGTTCAAGCTAGCTACAAGCTACGAGCGCGACAGTCTGATATCCCTTTCTTGTCAGTGCGGCCATGAGAACGCTTTTTACAGGGAATATGACCGAAGAGGTTTTTAATGTCGTCATTGTCAATCGTCGTTTTATGCTCTTCTTTTTTTAAGTATTGTTTCAGGCACAGTTTAGGCACCAGTATCGTTTTAAAAGTACCGGTTTTGCACCGGTATCGAAAAAAGGAAAGAAAAAAAACGATACCCATCACTAGTCAGCACTGACCTCTCACAGATATGTCCGGCGTAGCCCTCTTGGCACTTGCACCGCAGAAGTCCACTTCCTTTGTCACAGCGTGCCGCAAAGCTGAACGGAAACACACAGGGGTAAAAGTATTTTCAGAGATTACCCACCACCTGCCAACGCACCGTCTTGGGGCTGTAGAAACAAACAAAAAAAGACCGGCTTACTTGTTGGAGGGGACGGAGAGGGGGCAGGCGCATGGTCGGCAGGTGTGGTGTCCTTCCAGGCTGCGAGCCAGCATGTAGCCATCTTCACACATTTCACAGAAGTCACCTGTACTGTGTTCCCTGCAGTTCTGAAAGGGAGGATTATTAGAAGCAGTAAGTGATTTGTTCAGTCTGATGCGGAGAGAATCAGCGTGGGGGGGGGGGGGAACTTACTATACAAATGCCAGTGATGTCTTCGCAGTAGTCCGCGTGGTTCTTGCAGTTACATGGCAAGCAGATGTTTTTCTCACTCAGGAAATGTCCCTTTCCACACACCTGCAGCGGGAACAGAAAACAATTCTCAGTAATAAAGTAATAATCTCAAAGATTTTCTTTCATATAAGCGTCTGTTCAGTTACTATCTTTCTTCCAAAGGAGGTAATACTGGTGGTTCTGGAGACACTCTTCGCTCTTCAACTCACTTGCATGTAAGTGTATCAATGCATTTGTTTTGCAATTTTATTTTTAGAAACTAATTTAGTGCAACAAGCAGCAACGCAGCATTCCAAGCAATCTGAACAGGGGTGTTGGCAACGGGTGTTGCACTAAAACCGCTATTACACCTGAGCATCTATCATTTTAAACCAGTTAATGTTAAAGATGACATTAACGTTTTTTTGTTGCTGTTGAACTTCTCCATCAGAGATAAGTCAAAGACGTTTAGTGCACGTTGAGTTGGGAGGAGAAGTTCAATGAACGGCTGCCGTTTCCTCCCGTTTACAGAATGTCATTTTAAGACCTGCATCATGTCTCACGTTTGTTCAACACGGCTTCTCGTGATGGTGTTATGTCAGGATTCAGAGCAGCGACATCCCACACACACGCACGCATGCACACACACACACACACACACACACACACACACACACACACACACACACACACACACACACACGCCCTTTGACCCTTTGAACCGCTTTGAACATTTGAAGCACCATTCAATGGGGAGGACAATAGTAGTCTGTAAGAATTCCATCGTTTGAGCTTCTTATTTCCACTCAGTTGGCCGGCTGCATCCAGGATAGCCACAAGCCGGAACATTCCACAGACCAAGAGTACTGTATGGCTACTTATGATTCACATTTTTCCTTTGATTTATTCACAGATGGACTGTCAGACAAGGACATGGTTATGTAGTCAGCTAATGCAAAACAACCCGTGAACAGCAGCACTTATTCTTCCAGCAGCCCCCTTCCCGTGGCTTTCCCTCTGACACACAGTTCACATTTGCTGATACCAGACCCATACTTCACTACCACGTAAACATTCAATGTGTCAACCTTCCGTGTAAACACCTCCTCAGGCAGCTGATTATGCAAACAGGTTCGGTGCTCTAAGAGAAAAAAAAGCTACAAGTTTTGCCCTCATATGGTAGTCCAAAACACAAGTTTATGGGGAAATATCCTGAGCTACTTAGCATTTGGAAAGACATTTAAAGTGTTTTAAATGGCTTCAAGACTATATGCTGTGTGACCGTCTGTAATGGGTAAAACAGCTGCTGGAGTACAGGGCAGTGGGTTAAGGTCAGGGGAGTCACTACAGATGGTCTTGAGGCAGGACATGAACTATTTAGACCAGAGTCCTCTAACTTGAGAGGAATGCATCTCAGATATCGGCCCAGCAGCTTGTGCAAGAACATTTCTCTGCCCATGTTTGGATGACTTGATGTAGTAATCTTTTGCCTTTGCTCCAGATCCAAGAGGAATATTTCAACATTTGGGGAACAGTTTCTTCATTTCCAAAAGGGAGATGAGAAGATGTATATCAATTTCACATCTGTTAGTCAGTTGAAGCTGAGGCTAACGCCTAGCATAGCATAGAGTATGAAAGTAGGGATAAACAACTCGCCAGATTCTAAAATTAATCTAAAATTAAGTTCAGGCTCTTCTAAAACTAATGGATTAGCATGTGGTATCGCATTCATTTAAATCTGAACATAAACCGAAATTTAAGGACAAGTTCATGAGCCCTATACTACCGCCACGGGAACATATGCTAATAATGTTTGCTTACAAGCTTCATACCATACGAACTGTTTAAGGTGTGGCCATGTTGATGCACTCTTAGCTTGTCATGCGTTGTGGAATAATTAATAAAAAGTGACACAAAGCTAGATTTTCTCCTGATTTGTCTGTCTGAAATATATAATTTTCTGTGTGAGAATGTAAGATATGGGGGTTTTGAAAAAGAAATTGGTCCAATTTTTACATTGGTGAATATAGGGCAAAATAATCATCTTTATTTCTTCCTTTCTGATGTGTCGCTACTTTAACATTGAACAGAGCTAGACTCAAAGCTCGATATCAAGCTTACTATAAGTCAATATCAATCGAACTAATCGTTTAAGACCTATTTCCTTTAGGGGGTGGAGCTCTAATACAAAATCTGAATAGGGATTTAAAAAATAGCGGTTACTTTAAGATACCCTTAATGAAATATAATGGGAATTTAAACAATTGACATTTGCAGCCGTCTGACAACTGTGAGCACACTCAGTAATGTGAACTATTTCTGTGGCCCTCCCACTGTGCCCACAGGGGAGAACAAAGATGACATTCAACACGTTATATACAGCCGCTCTCTGTTTCCGTGTGATGAGCTCGCTTCTCAGCATTTGTCAGCGGACATCCTGTGCGTTGACTGAATGCTTATGGGGTACAGCATATGACTCTATCTCTGCGAAACAGAGCCTGACAAAATGCAGCTGCTAATCGAGCACAATAACAGGATTTGGCTCTACGGCTGAGCGCTGTCTAAAGTCAACACACCCCCTGGTGATGGAGCTCCAAAAACTGTGGCTGTGCACTCTCTTTGCATTGTGTGTGGGGTAGGGTCTCTAATGACAGTTGGATATCTAGGATGATGTTTCTCAAAGTCAATTATTAAATGTGTGTGTGTGTTTATGTACATCTGCCGCTGACAGAGTTTGTTCCCATAGAGGGAGAATTAAGTGGATTAGGTGGTAAAGCTGGAATCTCATATCCGCTTTGCCTCGCAACTGGCTGCTGTATTTACAATGACCTTGAAGAGGGGTTCAGACGCCGGATTTAGTCATCCGAACATCCTCAAGGCGGGACGGCTCCAGGGTCCAGGGTCATGAGAATTTCATCCTAACTCAATAACTGCACACAGACTGTCTGGCTGCAGGGGCGAGGCCTCCTCTCCGGGGACCCTTAACTTTAGAAAACTCAGAAGTTGAGAAATAAACATGTCACAAGAGAAACAATTATTAAATTGCGCTGATTTAGAACTGCAACCTTTGAGGATTGAATACCTCTACATTTTCTATTTTCCCAGGATGCTTCTTCATATAAATCATCTTTGAAGAAAGTCACCATATAGTAAGAATCAAGGCTCTCCGGTTCGATCCTATGGGGCCAATGGACACAAATAAACCCCAAAAGCATCCAAAGCAGCCACATAATTACATTCACCGTGGACCCTATGAGACGTGCTGATGGATCGTGGAGGTCTCGATCGTGGAATATGCCTACTACCAACTATTCATACACTCTGTCATATTCATTGATTGTGTTGTGACTGTGTTTTAATTTGTATCTAATGATTCCTTCTGTACACATTACATCTATTGCACCTGTCCATCCTGGAGAGGGATCCTCCTCTGTTGCTCTCCTGAAGGTTTCTTCAATGTTTTCCCCATGAAGGGTTGTTTGGGAGTTTTTCCTGATCCGATGTGAGGTTCTGGGACAGGGATGTCTATGTGTACAGACTGTAAAGCCCTCTGAGGCAAATTTGTAATTTGTGAAAATGGGCTAAACAAATAAACTAAATTGAATTGAATTGAACGGAACATTTCTGTAAAAGGTTAGAGTTGTAGTTTATCTATAGCAACCGTTTTACTCAATAATAATGTATGGCAAATCAATTATTGTTACGGTACTATTAGGAAACTAAAGGGCATGGTTGAATCTAGGAAATTTATATCTGTCCAAAACATCATCACTTCATTATCATGAGAGATTTGTGTGAAATTGTCATAATTAGTATAAGTGCTTATTGAGTTAAGGTCCAAACTATGTTTAGTGGGTCTCAGTGACCTTTGACCACCAAATTCTATTCAGTTCATCACTGAGGCGTGCCAAATTTTAAGAAATTTGTTCAATGCTTTCACCGAGACGTCACAAAACGGGACAGACGTGACGTCACAGTGACCTTTGACCTCCAAAATCTCGTCAGTTTTTTCTTCAATCAAAGTGGATGCTTGTGCCACATTTTAGGAAATAACCTCAAGGTGTTCCTGAGCGTTTATGAGAATGGACCGGACGGACAACCAGCGGCACAACACAAACTAGGTGAAGGTCTGTGACAGGATGAGAACTCCAGTTTCCTGCATGCAAGAAGTCCCACAACCTCCACACACACTTGTATCTGTTTACAGTGGGGACAAACTAACAGCGGGCTGAGAGGATTCAACGCCCAATCTCACGGTAATAATGATGATCGGGATCGAATGATCAGGATGCGAGAGAAAGAAAATGGCATATATCACACATTCAGAGCAAAACAGATGAACTCAGAAACAGGAAATATTTGAATGTTTAATAAATTAAATTGTCTGGCGAGTTGAAAGTTTGGCCCCTGAGCTCATATCCTTCGTAGCATGCTAAGCTAAGGGAACAATGGCAAGTCTCTCTCTCTCTCTCTCTCTCTCTCTCTGTCTCTCTCTGTGTTGCTCAACATTTGGCAGCTGGTTTCCATTAGGGAACTGCCAGGGAGGGGCATGACAGCAGTGGAGACAGTAACTCACAGCCCATGTGAGCTTTAGCCTCGGGGTACGTCTGATGACATAAACACACACATGCATGAGCACAAAGCAGGACGTTGTGAGGTCCGCCGAGACCCCTCCAGAATGCCATAACTGACAAAACGCACCCCAAAGCTGCCTCATCCCTTACGATTTTCACATTTACGAACACAATCATCAGCCTCATTAATACATTAACATACATGCGCAGTGGGCAGAAAAGGTCAGAAACCAAACAAAGCTGTGACAGCACGTACGGTTTCACCAGCACGTAAGGTTTCACCAGACAAATTTGTAATTTGTGAAACTGGGCTATACAAATAAACTGAATTGAATTGAATTGAATTGAAAATGAGATCAAACCAAAAGTGTCTTACTTTCAGTAGCGATAGTTGCTGTTCCCCTAGCCTGGCGGCAGAAGCTTGATAAGCGATCCCTGATAGGATGCAGAGAAGGCAGGTCAGAGATTCAGCTGCCATATTTGTGTTTTTGCCCAGTGGAGCACTAATCCTCCCTCTCTTTCCTGGTCTCTGTCAGAGTCTCCTGGCCGTAGGAAAGTCTCTGGGCAGCTCCTCTTGTTCGGCTGCACCCGTTGGCTTTGTTTCTCCAACTGCTGCCGACCCCCAGAAGCAGCTAGTTCCCGGCCCGGCCCGAGTCATGTAAAACAAACTTGTGTGTGGACTTCCTCCCTTCCTCTCCCTCCCTCCCGCCCTCCCTCCCTGCCCTGATTCCTCTGCCCTAGCGGACTTGCCTCTCCCCTGAGCCTGTGCCTAAATCACATGCAGATGGGAAGGCTGGAAACGGAGAGCAAGAGTGAGAGGGGGAGTGAGAAAGAGAGAAGGAACGACGGAACAACAGAGCAACAGAGGGCTTCTGTCTCTTGGGCAGAAGGCAGGCAGACAGTGCACCCATCCAGACCGCATATCCCCTCCCCCGCCCCTGACTGGCAAAGTCAGATTGAGCCTCGTCTCCATTTGCAGGTCAGTGACACCCTTTCACCTTGGGCTCAACCGGCTATCTCCCCCTTCCATGTGCCCCCTCCCCCAGAGGGCCTAAAGCTTCAACACTCACTCTGCACTCCGCAGGCAGAACAGAAACAGCTGCTCTGATATCCCAGCCCCAGATACACCTCACAGCACCCAGACATGAGCTCTCTGTTGGTTTTCCAAGGTCAGGTCATCAAAAGTGGCTGAATTCATGGATATTGTGTGAAGCCGTTAACAGGAAGTGTTTGAGCGAGACACTTCCAGCACAAAGGATGTAGTGTCAGAAATAGTATAGTTGCCTCAAGATCTGATGAGTTAGATACTGTAGATAGAGGCCACATGCTGGAACGGATGACGCTAACACGCAGGTTACGGAGACAGCAGTGGCTTCACCGCGAAGCTCATGACGTAAGCTGTTCCAAATATGTCCAAGTTATGTCGTAAGCCCATCGGACCATGTGGAAGATATATGTCTCAAGAGACTAATAAACGGGATGTCACATTTCAGTTTCGTATGGCGGAGATGTCATACAAGCAAAACAAGGCCTCAGGCAGCTCCATACAGGTTATTCCCAACATAACCTGGGTTCTAACTGTTTTTTGCAAGGAAACCTTAACTTTTCCAGTTTTCAAAAGAGGATAAGACCACTTTTGAACAGATTTGTGGAAACAGTCTTGAAGCTTCAAGCCTCTTGGTTTGGCATTTCCCATGAAAGAGGTTGACTGACATCTGAGAGCTGGTGTTGATAGGAGATGTAAACCTTTGCGGTGCGCCGCCAACTGGAACACATTTCCCCCCCTTTTCAAGCCCACAAATCCTTGGTCATGCACCCCTCATTTCAGATGTCTGTCCCTTTACCACATCTAACACTTGGAAGATTCATTGTGCCATAAGTTTGTTTTGCACTTGGTTGAGTCCCACAATATGTTTATTTTGTTTGTGTGTTACAGATGTAGTATTTCAACTCTGTATTTAAGTTTCAATTCAAATGTGATGCAAATCTAAAATATTGGAGTTAGGTACATCGAAGGGCTAGATTTGGCGGCATCTAGTGAAAAGTTTGCGGAAAAGGTTACAGATTGCAACCAACTGAAAGTGTGTAAGAGAACTGTGGTGGCTGACATGAAAGCGCAAATGTTTTTTCCCTTCTGGGGTAGAAACATGGCGGTGCAGTCATGAACAGGACCTGCTCCTGAAATAGATATAAATGGCGGATGCGTAGTGAACGAAACAATTCTTATTACGAATTGATAATACACAAAAAATATCAGAATTATTAAAATTGTAATACATTTTTGCCAATAGATACCCTTAAATGTGTATACACCAAGTGGGTGGCATTAAACCAATACAGAATAAGCGGGCATGACGTCATTGTTAAAAGAGCAAACTTCATTTGGAGGAGAGACGTTTTTATTTATTTCACAAATTCATGAGAAATCTTTCAGACATCCTTGTCAACATACACAAAGCTGATGTTTTCACGTCTTGATGGAGTGGAAGCTTGTCTTTAAGCGTGGGTTTAATTCACACCATTTATGGATGTCCACATTTAGCTTCTTTTGTTTACAATGCACTTTGTTGTACATATATATATATATATATATATATATATACAGAAGAAAGGAGGATACTTTATTATTTTGGGCCCAATTGTTGGCTCTGGTTCTCCTGTAAACTCTGTACAGTAGCACAGGATTTGAATGACTTTACAAAGTAACCTACGCCATGCTTAAATGTCTTCTGTCTTCTGGGATATCCTTGTTAAACTAACTAAAATACACAAAATAGGGGCAACCTTTTTTTCCTTCTTGTCACTCTTCTTGTAAAAGTTACTGTTGAAAGCAGGCAGATTCGCTATATGCCAATAAAAGCACAACGCTCTTTTATTCTGTCTCCATATCCTTATATTGCCTGCTTCTGGTATGAAACAACTGTGGTACAATGCCAAAGTTAATTGCTCTCTTGGGAGTAACTATAGACTCCAGTTACTACTGAGTCCAACTTCATCCGTTATATAACACTTTCACGCATTGCAAATGACTCAGAGGCGGCACTAACCGCCAGAAAGCTGATGTTAGGCTTTGCTAAACCACAATCTGTTTACATCACCAGCTCGCTGAGATGGAAAAATACTTTTCCTTCTCCGTGTTCGGCCCACCGCACATTGGCATTCTCGGCACAGGCATTGTTTAAACACCAAAGATCACTCACAGACCAGGGTCCTATTCAACGATCTAGGAGGTTTCACAGCAGCAGCACTGTATTCCTAACGTCTTTACAAAAGGACGGGTTTGTCCCGGGTGGTCTTCTATGCCAACCTATTCAGCGAATGCCATTCATGCGATCAAAGGCCACCACTGGGGTTGGCAGCTGAGTGATACAACAGGCATTGGACCAGTGCAATTCTGCCTTCTGAGCCAAAAGCAACATGAAGAAATCCATCCACAGCACCTCAGTGTGAGTATGACAAGATCATATTTAATACGGTTCAGTAAGGCATCGCCAAGAAGACAGGGTGTCTGTATAAAAAGGGTTCGTACAGTTTTAGAAATAAAGGTAAAGTAAAGCCACATAGAGCCATAGAGTGGAATTATACAGGTTCCACCAAAGGGTTATACCCAGAACCATCTGAAAGGGTCCACCCAGATTCCCCTGTGAGAGGTCCTACAGAGAACATTATATGGTGTAATGATTCCAACCAGAATCCACTCCGGAGGTTTTATCCAGAAACGTTCCACCTTCTAAGTCTTCAAACAAGAACCCCCCGAGGAGGTTCTACCGAGAACCTTTTCATATTCCAAGGGCTTCATTTAGAACTCATCCAGGAGGTTCTACCGATAACCTTTTAATCTTCCAAGGGTTTGATATAGAACTCACCCAAGGGGTTCTACCAGGAACCCTTTCGTATTCCAATGGTTAGATCTAGAAGTCCCAAGGGGTTATACCAATAACCTGTTTTTATTCCAAGGGCTTCATCAAGAACTCACTTAGGGCATTCTCCTGAGAACCCTTTCATATACCAAGGGAACTCACCCAGGGGGTTCTATTATAATCTAAGATCCATTATTTAGGAATAACTCATTTGGGACCCATACTGTATAGGCTCACATTGAAGGATAATTACAGTGTATTACAACAAGGAGGATATTTATTTGTTGATCATTTCTTTTTAAAGAGATTGCTGAGATTTGGGAACAAAATTAAATCTCCACAAGCAAGTCCTATAATCAGGATACAAATAAACCACTGGTTAGTCAAGCTCATGTGGAGAGAAAAGCTGAATAGTTGTTTAGCTGTCATATGCAAACATCCATCACAGTTTACACACAGACTTCCTGGGAATTCACTTTACTAGATATTCTTTGCCTATACAGGGAAAACAAGAAATTAATGACACATTCAATCTTGAATTGCCCCCATTGCTGTAACTTGGATTCACCTCCTCACATTCGCAGCAAAGGGAGTGAGGCATGGCAGCCTCTCCTGAGCGGGCCAGGAGGTCAGGGAGTACAGCAGGTCAGACCTCGACCCGCGGTGTCGCCTTACACTCTGCACGCATACCAAAGACAACTGTAAAGTCTAATGTCCTGCAACACTAAATGTAAACGCTGATTTGTTTCAAATCCGGTCTTGTTCTGGCCATCTTTTCTATCAGCTATAAAAACACGGTATACGTCAGAGTAATTGCTGAAATCTGGGAACACAATAATGTTGCTGAACAATGTCTAACTGAGCAACGGACATTAAAAGTCAGACAGGTTGTAAACAAGCCAACAGTTGAGCCAGAACTAAACCTCTTTATGTGTCTGTGAAGCTAAGAGTGAACGGATTCAAAGGCCTTGTTCAGACCTGGCATTAACACGAGTCTCTGGGGTGATCCGATTATCAATTGGGAAGCAACAAGAATGCCAGTTCACACCGGGCACTAAAACGCGTCTCCGTGCAAATAAATATACATCAAGGACCAAATGTCTTGTTGGTTTTTAACCAGTGGGAGGCAGCAATAGGATTGAAAATTAATCTGCAAACTTTCCTTAAAATATTTGCTACACATATCCAGGACCCCATGCATGCTTGCTCACCAACATGGCTTACTAGAACACCCGGATGGAACGAGGCCATCTTTAGTGATATAGGCTCCGCCTCCTAATATTCCTGCTGTGACGAGTCTAAAGGTCTGAAATAAAAAAACGTTGACCACCAGGTGATGAATAACAGTTGATGCTATACACCTCATGTGGTGAAGAAGGAATCATTTCCTGTAATAATAATAATTTATTTTATATAGCGCTTCTCTAGACACCCAAAGTCACTTTACAGAGTCCAGAGTCCAGTAGTCAAACACACCACAGTCATTCCAGTGGTGGTAAGCTACATCAGTAGCCATATCTGCCCTTTGTACAGAAAGCATGGCTACCAATCAGCGCCTACGGACCCTCCGACCCCTCCGACCACCACCAACATTCATTCACATCCATATGAACCGGGGTGAGGCTGTGTGCATGTCTTTATGATGGTAGAAGAAACCGGAGTACCCGGAGTAAACCCACACAGGCACGAGGAGAACATGCAAACTCCACACAGAAAGGACCTGGGACAACCGGGACAACCAGGATACAAACCCAGGGTCTTCTTGTTGTGAGGCGTCAGTGCTAACGGCTGAGCCAGCTGGAGTTCTTAACATTCTATTTACAACCACATGATTTAGAAAAAAATTAAAATTCCTGTAAGCATTTTATGGCGTGAACATTGAGAGACATGTCTTGTGTAGCTTCCTGTGTAATTCCCTCAAATAATTTTAACGCTACGTAAAACTGTTTTTTTTTTTCGAGGTGTGGGATCCGGTTGCTGCTATTGTCCTCCTAACAGACTACTTCACAATTCCTCCGTGTGTGTGAGTGGACTCTCCGGGGATAAACGTATCTCGGGCTTGGCAGTGAATGTTGATTGGAAGCAGATGGAAGGAGGAGTGGGTGTGAGAGAGAGATACAAAAAATAAGAAAAAAAGTGGAGGAGAGGTCTGACTTGGTGGGAAATATAGAATGATTCAATCTCCCCTCACGTAATCTGTCCTCGCCTGGAAACTAAAACTATCCGACAGATTAGAGTCCTACAAATCATACGTGTAAATGCTGGCAGAGCGCCTGTGAGAGATTTCCACCAATAAAGTAAGTTCAGCTCATCAGTCCAAGTCTTCCCAAGATGACCAATGGAAAAAACAGGAATCTGAAGCCAAAAAGTTCAAAGTGGTGGTCCTCAGATTGCCATATCTCACAGATATCAAGGGAACAAATCAGTTTTTTATTAAAACTCTAATACTTCAATGGAATTTTAATTTAAGATTTAATACCGTGAGTCTACTGGCAAGAACATGTCAATAGAATACTGGAACTATTAAATACGATTCGGTCATACATTCTTCTGCTTGGACATCGTAAACAACTAATCAGAATCAGCTTCGGTGGTCAAGTGTGTTCATGCATAAGTTGATTCTGGTTACATAAAAAAAGAATATATATATATATATATATATATATATATACATAATGTATATATTATAATACATATATTGCTAAACAATGGTCAGCAACACACAATGTATAGGTAAAAGTGTTCAAGGTCATGTAATGATCAACCATGATGCACATTTCTTGAGAGTTTGCTAAATATTATTTATCAATACATTATTCATTAATATATAAGATTAAACAGGATGGGAACGTGATAACAATTAGATTTCTTTAAAACAGGGATGTTGTGTTACTACAGGCACTATACTTAGAGATATAGAGAAAATGTCCTAGCTCGGCTGCATGTGAGCATCCTCTGAGTTTTAGCAGCAGACACAGGGCCAACAACAGCTGCTGTGTCTCCACACAAGCTGCTGTAGATGTTATGTACATTACACTCCATCATCTAAATACAGCTGCTTCGAGACTCAGAGGACTCACTAACCAAGTTGTCCATTTCCAACTCATGCATTCAGTGACATCAATTGAGTGCAACACATCTCACAGCTTAAATCATAACTCCATCTGTTTTGGACCTGGATCCAGTTTTCCCTCTTCCCCCCCATCCTCGTCATGGCTGGTGTGTGTGGGTTATCCGGGATTGTCAAAGTACAATGATATATTTGGTGATGGCTTCTAGAATAATGGTCAAAGGGTCAACAATGGCAAGGGGAGGAAATCCAAAGTCCAAAAGCAGAGGTTAAAACAGGCAGTTACAAACCTCCAGAAGCCAGGTCACAGGGAACAGACAGTAGGAAACACTGACAAGAAGAAATGAAGGTAAGGAGTGCGTAATGAAGAATATAGTGCGAAAGGATCCTCTAGGGACCATTGACGACCATTAGCACCATTAACACCTATCCCACACTTAAAACATAAAAATATGCAAAACCAACAATCCAGAAACAATCGTAATAATTCAATTCAATTCCGTTTATTTGTAGAATCCATTTTCACAAATTACAAATCTGTCTCGGAGTGCTTTACAATCTGTACACATAGACATCTTTGTCTCAGAACTTCACATCGGATCAGGAAAAACTCCCAAACAACCCTTCACTGGGAAAAAAAGGGGAAGAAACCTTCAGGAGAGCAACAGAGGAGGATCCCTGTCCAGGATGGACAGGTGCAATATATGTAATGTGTACAGAAGGACAGATTTAGAGTTAAAATACATTCAATGAATATGATAGAGTGTATGAATAGTTCGTAGTAGGCATATTCCTGAATACAGAGCAGCGTTCAGATGATCACCTGAATATTACCAATAACCGTTCAAGGGATTTGGTCCTGTTCCTCAAACAGCACGGCAGAATGGCTGCAAGTAGACATTGTTGAGATTACAATACTTCAGAAACACAATAATAATTTCATACATAGTAATCTGCACATTTTATATTTATGGCCCAAAAAATATATATTTTACTATATATATTACTTTCCTGTGAAATGTCTGAAACAAAAAAAACACAGTAGTCAGTTCGTTGTTGTCATATCTTTTCTTTGTATTCCCTGTTTGCATTTCTATGTGTGTCCTTCCTGTTGACAGGTGGGTGCTGATGCTACATTGTTTTTGCCAATCTTTTTAATTTTTTCAAACAAATGTTGCTGGAAAGACAAGTTACTTGACTCTCACTTAACATTGAGTTTACGATGTGAATACCAACAGGCCTTCTGAATTAAGTCCCACACCCATCTTCAAGGCCAGACTCCTGCCATTCTCAACATGTTATGCGTTACGAAATGACCCAGAAAAACAGGATGTGCTCCATCGGCACAACACTTGAAATGTGGAGGAAGCAGAGGTGGTGTTCGGCTGGCTGAGTGTTAAAAGCTACACGACAGATAGCAGTGTGAATACTGAACACTGCATAACGCATGGACTCACTTACACAATGGAAATACACGTCTGGAAAGAAGATTTTGTTAGTGCTAATGTTATAATCCAGCTAAACTGTAAATATGAGTGCACCCTGCTGGCCAAACAGTGAAGGGTAACATCTTAATCTAGAAAATGCTTTTCCTGCTGAAAATGCATTGGAAGGCTAACATTTGAAAGCTTGAAGCTGAAAAATGAAAACTAAATTGCTGAAAATAGCTGAAATATGAAAGAAATAACTGAACATTTCTGGAAATAGCTGGAAATGTCTGAAATTAGCTGACATATATATATATATATATATATATAAAAACTGAACATAGCTGAAAATAGCTGCCAACAACTGAAATAGGCTGAAAAAAAGCTTAAACATCTGAACATATCAAAAAGGAAAACTTCCTGCTGAAATGTTGAAGCACAAACATATTGGGTGGAAATGTATAACTAGAAAAGTTAAGCACACCTTTATCTTCGAAATACCTTTGGATTTGACAGAGAACCATAACTCTGATCATAGGTGTCTACATTAGGAGATGCTCAAGGCTTTTGTGAATGTTACATGTCCTTATAGGTATAGAAATTAGAGTTTAATCGCAGTTCATAATGTTTTCCTGTTTGCTTTAACAAAGTTGAAATGTTGTCAGATTTTCAATGAAGATGACTGAGCAGAAAGGTCTCCCCTCGTTAAGGTTCCTTAGAAAAATTTGGGAAACTGTTGGATTCCATAGTCACACGTCTATGACAATCACAAGATTCCCTACTACTTTACCAGGACGATATACAACAACAAATTCTGCTTGATCCTAATGCATCTCTCTCCTCTAGCGATGATGTCACAGCTAGACACACACCCATTGAAAACTCCAGGAGGAGCGGAAAAACACATATAACTAAAACGGGGACAGTTAAATAACTATAAGAGCTATCAAAAGAAGCTGAATTATAAAGTTATAGCAAACAATTTTGTCAACATTTTAAAGGTTTAAAATGGTATCTGTAGCTAAACGTACGCCAACATTGTAAGCTTTTAAAGTTGAAAAAGTTTAAGCGGATTTGAAGCTTTGCTCCATAGGAAACCATTCATTATTTATTCCATAAAACTATATTGATAATGTGGAAAGATAACAAATATCTGAAAATATACAGTAAAAGAAGGTTATTTCAACATAAAAAATAAATGATTGAATTAGCTGAAAGTATGAAGATCTTAGAAGCTTTTAAAGTTGAAGACTTTCTCCATTGTGATCCCATTCAAATTAATAACCATAACATATGTATAATATGAATGGTTGAAGAGTTAGAAATATGAAAAGTCATAGCAATCATGAGCTGAAGAAGCTGAATATTTTAATATTTGAACAGTTTCTGCAGCTATAATACATACGGAAGAAGAAGAAGGAGAAGAAGAAGAAGAAGAAGAAGAAGAAGAAGAAGAAGAAGAAGAAGAAGAAGAAGAAGAAGAAGAAGAAGAAGAAGAAGAAGAAGAAGAAGAAGAAGAAGAAGAAGAAGAAGAAGAAGTTTCTTAAAGATTACAAGAACAATAGTTGGACTGCTGAAGCATTCCAACTAATAAGCACATTAGCTGCTTTTTAAGACAGATACGTGTTAACCTTTTAAGCCCTTGCCCTGATTTTAGATTTTTTTTTAAATCCATCTGAAATCCATCAGGAATTCTCAACCACATAGATGGATCACATTTATGGCCTCCTTTAAAAGGTAGGAAGCTAAGGATTATTAATCAATTGAAAGTCAAACTTCATGTACATAAACAATCCTGAGTAAATGGAGAGGCAATATATTTGTAATCAACATTTCAAAGGCAATATCACCATCATAACCAAGATGCCATGGACAGTGGGGGAACAGGTATCACCTGACACATATCTATTACACATTATAGGAGCTGGTATTTACGCCTATCTGATATGCTATATTGAGAAAGGCAAACAGAAACTCTCAGTGAGAAAGAAATGAAAGAAACAAAGAACTGGAGAGTCGGAGCAGCAAAGTTGCATCATGACTCGACAGGAGATGTCTGAAACACGTCAGAGAGAGGACCCTGTCTCTCCTCGCTGCTTTGAACACCAGACAATCCCTGAGAGGAATGCCGGGAGCATCCCGTCTTGTCTGACACACACATGTCCCTCACCTATCCCTCACTGGGAGGGAGAGAAAGAAGACAAGATTACATTCATTCACTCTCTGCCACGAGCTTCACTCGACCCTCTTCTTTTTTAATGTTTTTAATGTTTTTAATGCACTTCACCAATTGGCTCAATAGTCCAGATGCTGTCAGTGTCCAGTCTCACATGAGAGGTCAATTGTTTTCCATTTCTTCTCCGATGAAAACACTTGCGCTCTACATCTGAGTTCATGTTGAGCTTCATTACTATCTTTCACACACTTCAACATGATTCACTGGCTAGACATGCAGACCGCAGTACATAACATAGACAAGGAGAGGACCAAATTACATGAATACAGTCATTTATGCATCCATTTCATCTACTGTTAATTTTTTTAAAGCCCTTTTAATTAATAAAGTGGTGAATTAATATGATAAGTGCTTTACTCTGGGCAATAACAAACCAACCGGATAAAGCCAAAGGGGAAGAAAACCTTTTTAATTTCTCTGTAGTGTCCTTTCCATAATGTGTCAGACATTTATAACAACAATATGAGCCATTTAGTGGCACAAACAACCACTTTAGTGGATCTACATTGGAGGGGAGGAGTTGCCCCGAGGATTACATCGCAGCCCGTTTAGCACTCAATTATTCAAACCGTGTTCTTATTATTCACTCATAAACATGGGGAAAAAGGGAAGAGGCAGACAAAAAGTAAAGGTACCCTTTAATAGCACCAACCAGAGAGTGGAATAGATTTGATTTATCACCTTAGCCACTGCATGAGCATATTTTCTAGTATAGTGATATATGGATTTAGTAAATGACAACACAAAACGCTCAGAAGCTCAGATTTTCTCAAGCTCTGTAAAAACCTGCACCTGCTGTCTGGTCTTGGAACATTCCGCCAAAACTAATCCTCGGGGAGCAGGAACCACAAGCAGCTGTTTAAAATAAACAAGAGCAACTGTAGTAGATCTGCCCAGCACCAGACAGCTAACGAGATTAAAATATACAAGATCAGGAGTTGGCGGATATCAAGGAGTGTGTGAATATTGGACTTAAAATTAATAAGGTGGACAGAAATCTAAATCAAATGGTGCCCTTTATCTGTCTATATTTGTATAAATAGACAACTTTTCAAGGTCATACTATGTTATCTTTGTGTTTACAGCTTTCTCTGCTGTGGCTACACAGCAGAGAAAAAACTCAATCAATGCAGCTTGAGGCCATCGTCGTATTTTTTTATTCTGTCTGGATATATTACATAATAGATATGCTTTAATGGTTAATTTCTATTCTTGGAATTATGTTATCTTTACACTGCTTAAAATGAACACTCGGCTACATCATTGTAAAACACTGAAATATGTAAGTATATATATAAATATATATGAAGAAATATATATAAATATATCTATATCTATATATCTATATATCTATATATATATGTATATCTATATATATACATATAAACACACATATATATCTATATATATACATATAAACACACACATATATATATATATATATATATATATATATATATATACAGGACTGTCTCAGAAAATTAGAATATTGTGATAAAGTTCTTTATTTTCTGTAATGCAAAAAATAAATAAAAAATGTCATGCATTCTGGAGTCATTACAAATCAACTGCAATATTGCAAGCCTTTTATTCTTTTAATATTGCTGATTATGGCTTACAGCTTAAGAAAACTCAAATATCCTATCTCTAAATATTAGAATATTTCCTCAGACCAAGTAAAAGAAAAGATTTATAACAGCAAAACAAAATCAAACATTTGAAAATGTCCATTAATGCACTCAGTACTTGGTTGGGAATCCTTTTGCACGGATTACTGCATCAATGCGGCGTGGCATGGAGGCAATCAGCCTGTGGCATTGCTGAGGTGTTATGGATGCCCAGGATGCTTCAATAGCGGCCTTTAGCTCATTTGCATTGTTGGGTCTGGTGTCTTTCAGCTTCCTCTTCACAATACCCCACAAATTCTCTATGGGGTTCAGGTCAGGGGAATTGGCAGGCCAATCGAGGACAGTAATGCCATGGTCAGTACACCAGTTACTGGTGGTTCTGGCACTGTGGGCAGGTGCCAGATCATGCTGGAAAATGAAATCCTCATCTCCATAGAGCTTTTCAGCAGACAGAAGCATGTAGTGCTCTAAAATCTCTTGGTACACAGCTGCATTTACTCTGGACTTGATGAAACACAGTGGACCAACACCAGCAGCTGACATGGCTCCCCAAACCATCACTGACTGTGGGAACTTCACACTGGATTTCAAGCAACTTGGATTTTGCTCCTCTCTAGCCTTTCTCCAGACTTTCTCCAGACTCTGGCGCCTTGACTTCCAAATGAAATACAACACTTGCTTTTGTCTGAAAAGAGGACTTTGGACCACACTGCAACTGTCCGGTGCTTATTTTACCCTTGCAGGTGTTTCAAATTAATTAGGCGATTCAAGTGATTAGTTGAATAGTATACTTTTTCATGATATTCTAAAATTTAGAGATAGGATATTTGAGTTTTCTTAAGCTGTAAGCCATAATCAGCAATATTAAAAGAATAAAAGGCTTGCAATATTTCAGTTGATTTGTAATGAATCCAGAATGCATGACATTTTTGTTTTTTCAATTGCATTACAGAAAATAAAGAACTTTATCACAATATTCTAATTTTCTGAGACAGTCCTGTATATATATATATATATATATATATATATATATATATATATATATATATATATATATTGTCAAAACTAGTTTTGTTCTTGCACTTTATTCCTTTTGAGAAAGGTTCACACATACAAATGAGACGTGAACGAAAAAACAACAACACCGTAGACAAACTAAAAAATAAATCATGATAATGTCAGAAAGCCGAAGTGAGAAGTGAGGATAGAAACTGACAGAGAGATAAATTCAAAAGCAATAGAGACAGAGAATAGAGAGCCACAGAGAGAACTGAGACGTGGCTCAAAACCTAAGACATCAATTAAAATGACCAAATATTTGCTGGAGAGAATCACAGTTTACGTAGCGTAGTTACAGTGTTTGAGAGGATTAGATGGTTCCTCTCAAACTCATTAGAGTCATCTGCATGCAGCACAGAGTTGGGCTGAACCACACAAACAGAACACTGAGTAGTCAGAAGTCTTGCTCAAATGGACTATTCCATGGCTTCACAAAAAAAGTTCAGAACTAAAATTACTTAAACATTTTTGTATTGGTTTATTGCTCATTACCATGAAGTTGAGTGATCTGTGTCTATATTACTATACATACATTATTCATATTATTAAGTTCCTTGCAACAAGACAATTACACTGTTTTGTGTTTTTACAAGAACATGTTTTGTTGTTAAAAAAGATCAATTATACCTGTTTCACCCTACATATTCCTCTGTTTTCGCACCTTTTTCTCCAAGCTTTCAGCTCTTATTGGCTTGTGAGAAAGATAGACACAAATGTAGTTCTCAACTCTCAGCACCACTCTCCTCTTTTCTCCCTCCTTGTGGATGAATTTTAATCTCTCTATTGCACATTACTAACTCTGCTTTCTCTGCTGAGTCCTTCACGTCTCATAGGAACATTGGACCCTATGAGACGTCATAGTGTAACGCCCCATTTCTGTTTCTCCTGTGTTGTGTGTCTCCTGTCTTCTCTGTGTCTTAATTGTTTAATTCCCAGCACCTGCCCTCAGCCACTCTTGTCTCGTTAGTGTCTGATGTTGTACAACTGTTTCACCCCCCTATATATTGTGTCAGTCTTTCCCTTGTCTCCTGTCGGATTGTTGTCTATTGTTGTCTCTCGTTCCTGTCCTGTTCCTGTCCTGTTCCTGGTTCTACCCGCCCGCCTGCCTGTCCGAAACCTGGATTTCTGCCTGCCCCTTTTGGACCTTGTTTTTGTGAACCGTTTTTTACTCATTAAAGAGTGCTTTTTGTTTTTGCATATTGCGTCCCAGCCTGTCTCTCTGCGCCTGAGCCTCACCCCAACACAAAAATGTGTCATATAGATCCTTTCTACCTGATGGAGGATCGAAGTCTGGATCGTGGGTTGCCTACTATCACCTATGCCATGGCCCAGCTGTGACTCCGCCCACTCCTCTCTTCCTCCATCTGCCTGATGGATCGTGGAGGTCTCCATCTTGGAATATGCCTACTACGAACTATTCATAAACTCTGTCATATTCATTGAATGTATTTAACTCTAAATATGTCCTTCTGTACATATTGCACCTGTCCATCCTGGACATAGATTCTCCTCTGTTGCTCTCCTGAAGGTTTCTTTCCTTTTTCCCCCATGAAGGGTTGTTTGGGAGTTTTACCTCATCCGATGTGAGGTTTTGGGACAGGGATGTCTATGCGTACAGATTGTAAAGCACTCTGGGACTAATTTGTGAATTTGGGCTATACAAGTAAACTGAATTGAATATTCCAATGAGCCCCCATGGAACAAATCTGAGTTGCTTGTTGAACCACATATTTACTGATCTAGGTCGCCCCCTAAAAATGTATTTCCCTGTTTGTGGGTTGCAAGGCACTCGCGATACCACATGTTTGTATATAAAGCAGTTGTGTCCCCTTTCAATTCTGATTCATGAATTGAATAAATTTGGACCATAGAATTAGTAACTCCTTTTAATTCCTATAAAGTTGAAAAACTGCATAGCATTTACACTTGAGCTGGGAAGTATAATTAAGTGGCTCTATACACTAACTGTTTTAATACAATAAACCAACTTTCTTCACTCTGCTTGGCATACTATAGTTTTTTAAGATGAGTTCATTTGGTTTTATGAGGTTGAAGTATGTGTGTCATCCCGAAGGCTAAGCGATGTGATGATTACAATTTAGCATTGGAAAAAAGGTACATATGACTGTGACCCAAACATATGTCTGTCCGTCTATCTGTCTGTCCGTCTGTCTCTCTCTTTAGCGATGTAGTGTATGTTTTGCCACTCTGAACAAAGCTCTTTAACTCTTTCGTGGATCCAAAATGGCCATTTAGAGGGCTCAAAAAACCCAGAATCTCCCGAACACATAGGATTGTCTCTTGTTTTTTGCGTGTGAGGCAGAAGAAGGAGATGTTGTCCACATGGTGGACTGAATCCGCTCAAGAAATCAACAACTGTCACATGATCAGAGAGACAATGAACTGAAGAGCTGAGATTGGATCGCGGTTTTTAAACCTGCTTCACGATTCACCATCATATCCTCAATTAACAATTGAGACCAGAATCTCTGCTATTGAACATTTCTGCAATACACAAGTTAAAAACAAGACATTTGCACAATAGAAAACACGTGCACACTGGACATGCTCCCTCGACCCCCGCCCCCCCACACACATACAAACATGCAAACACAAAGACACTGTTGCTGCTGCTTAGTAATAATAACATAATAATAATAATAATAATAATAATAATAATAACCATTTATTTTATATAGTGCTTTTCTAGACACTCAAAATCGCTTTTTAGTAAACATCTGCATGGGAAAACAAAGCACTGACTCATAAACACTCTGATTAGTCATCACCAGCAGCCTGCACTGGTGTCACCAGGGCCAATTTTTTGCCAGCCGCCCTCCCCATACAAGCACACCCACACACACACACACCCACCCACCCACCCCCCCCCCCCCCCCCCCCCCCCACCACACCACACACACACACACACACACACACACACACACACACACACACACACACACACACACACACACACACACACACACACACACACACACACACACACACACACACAATCCTCAGTGAAGCTGCAGCTGCAGTGGCAGACACTCTAGAGGGCAGCGTTGCTCTCAGATTGGAGCGGCGGAAACCAGCTGCAGTGTCTCCCCAAGGAAGGGGGGCTCTCTTCCTCTTTTGTTTTGCTGCAGGACCCTGCAAACATATAAGTGTGTCGCAGAGCAGATCTACAGATGTGTGATCTACACAGCTATCAGGACCAAAAGTGAAGCACTTCATCTCCTCTCAGGGGGTCGTACGGGCACTAGGGTCAACTGCCAAGTTGCTGCTTTACATAGAAACGAGAGATGAAGTAGATGAAGTCACATCGAGGCAAATCCTGATCAACATCCAGCCGGCCGAGTGTTATGAATTATGTATAACATTCCCCTGAGGTGTCTGTTTAGGTTGAAGCATCAGAATAGATACACTTTGTTGCCTGTGCAGACAGCAAAATGACCACCGAACACAACAAATGTATTCCAGCCGTATTCTTCCGTGGAGCTCTGAGGAACGTAGGGGTCTTTGCCAGATCCCAGAGATCTTTAGAGGTGGGTTTCATATTCTAGCCTAGGGGGTACAATCTGGATCATGCAGGACTGTAGCGTCAGAGGACAATGCGGGTATTTTCTAGATTGTAAAAGGTCCAAGGATGTATTCTGGGTTTATGAGGATTGTACAAATCCTGGAGAAATGTGGAGGTAATTATGGATACTGCAAGATAGCCGAGGTGTGCTATATTTTTGTCTGGTCCCTTAAGATGTGTTATTGAGTCTCAATAATTATACACATGTATTCTGGATCCTCTTAAGGAAGCTGTGTATTTATCTTAAAGCAATGAAGGTGCTGGATTTTGTGAATAAATACAGAACTACTGACTCATGGAGTTTGATTTGGTTACCGGGATCAGGGAGTTATCATAGATTTAGATTTGGGGGTCCTTTAAACCCTGAGAACCATAAAGGTGTTTTATGGATCACAGAGATGAGTTAGAGATCGTTATTCTAGATTTTTTAGTTTTAGTTGACTCTTCTTCACTTCCCAATTCTCTCTCTACTGCAACCCTAGTAAGTCCACCTAAACAATCTCTTCTGCAAGTTTAGACGGGCTAACAGTATCTGGCTTCTGGAGGATTTTTAGAGGTCCTTTCTAGATTTTGGGGGCCTGTATAGATGGATTATACATCCATAATGACATAAAGGCAGACTATGGCATATGCATCTATATATTGGAGGTGTAGTGAGATTCTGAAGTAGCTTTGCGTTTCAATTTGAAACCTAGAGTACTCTTTTTAGCCTTTTTCTAATATTAACCTCAGATAGTACTGAGTTGCCCTTTGACACCAGGAGCTCAAAATGTTGGATGTGTTCTCACCTACTGATGTATTCAGTTTGCTTGATGCGAGGATCGACGCCTAGGTAGAGCCTGCAGTAGGATGAGAGGGTTACACAGCAATCACCTGGTCATTAACAACCAAGTCTCTTGCTATTACCTGAGTTCTTTTTAAGAAACAGAGGTTCCTGAACCTTGTCATGTCCCCAGGTTTGTTGAGTTTTTGTTGTTAATGACTATTGTTCTTCTCCATTCGCTCGCTGTGAATGCTCTGGCCTCAATCGGACATGACATGGACTTTGTACTTGGGAGTTGACAGGGCAAAGTATAGTTAATGTCCTGGTCAAGTGCTTGTGTGAATGGGATTATTGGGGAATTAGAGAGGTCTTTAAAGTTGCATCGTAGATGTCGGCGACCTCTAAGTATACAGGATATATTTCAATTCTGTGTTGTCATGTTGTAATAACCTATTGAAGCGCCTAATCAATCATGCATGTGAGCTACCTGTCACTTTCCCTATCCGCCCAGTTGTAAATCAAACTCCACCAGGTCACAGACCCCACACTAAAGAATATCCAAGAGACTGATTTTATACAGTGGTGAGTGCAAAACTGAGATTTATTGAAGAGAGATTCCAGTGGTGATAAAGGTGGACATTTTCTGCAGTGTCCTACTCTCTCGGACATGTTATGACAAACACATCGCTCAGCGTCACTCCTGTCTAATCTGCATTCTACCACTTCGCAAGAAGAATGGGAAAAGGTCAAGGTTGACTCAAAAAGCCAGCGCTATGAAACATAAACTGAGATATTCAAAAGCTGAAGAATCAGTCATGTTCAGACAGATGTGTTGAGGACCGTTGATGCAAAACACAAAACAACAAACATCAGCAGAAAGCATTGTTGGAGTAATCACCCGCCGCTCACGCCCGTAACAAATTGACTGCTGTGTACATTTGCACTTCCTGTGTCGGACGCGAGAGAGAGAATTTAATCTTTCTCCCTGAAGCGACCCCTCCCCTGAGAATGCAGGGGTCACGGTGCAAATCAGCCACGTTGATAACGGACATGCAACTGCTGCCATCACAGACACACAACCCCCCCCCCCCCCCACACACACACACATGCGACTTAATGCAATATTTGCTTTGTCATAATTGCCTGTGCAGCACTGCATAGTAATAACAGTCAATCAGAGGTCCTAGGAAAAGCAGCAGTTGTTTTTGTTTGAAGCGGTCTAGAACATTTCCAGGTTATTCCATCTGCCAAACCAATTTTTTAAAAGAGTGAGAAAAGATTTGTTTTTCTCTCAGGGACCGCAGGCGTTCACTCTCCTCCTGCAGTTGGGACTTTCCGCCACATTGTATTCATTACAATGTTACCCAACTGAAAGCTCTTGTTAATGTTACATATTATTCTTGATTCACGGACTTAGTAGGGGTGCCGCCTTTCTTTCGAACCAAAATGTGCAACCTGCTACAAAATGTGCAGTCAATATGGTGCTGTACAAGAAAAAATGTTGTATCTCAAACATGGAAAAAATGTTGTATCTCAAACATGGTTGGTGCAGTGTTGATTTTATTATAAAAAGCACCCAAAAAAAAGAGATTTATGGAACCATTAAGCACTTTTTAATCCAGACCAGACCTGCCTCTTGCTCCCCAGCTCAAGGGGCAGCACAAATTATATTACACTGTAAATCCCCAGAGATGTGACACCTTTTTTCCTATTCGCCCCCCAGTTCGAATGGAAAATCCATTCACCTTTAAAATTATTGCTATTCATGTACAATATATTCTTTGTCAGACAATGTAATGTGCAATAAATTTAAGTTTTCGTTGACATTTTAATGATTGAAGGTATTCAAAACATCCCTTTTTTCAATTTGAAAGCCAAACTGCAAAAAAGGGCTTTGATCGAAAAAATGCTTTGATCAAGTAGCCTTGAGCAACAAAGATCTCAGACTCCCACCCACAATACTTAGCAATTAGGAATGATGTTGTTAAGTTCTTCTCCATCTTCCCAACCCTTCCCTTTCTCTAAAGAACAGCTGTTGCACAGACTGACCAGAGGCCACTGCAGTTTTCTATACACACAGGGCACGGTCAACACACACACAGCTGGTTCTGATTATAACCCCTCGATCTCTGAACAAACATTAGCCCTGTTTTATGGCATGAACGAGTTTTCGTTCCATAATAAGTTATTTGAACATAGTACCGCCTGCAGTTATACACGATAACAAGTTATGGCTCGCTGTGGTAGCAGCTGACCTGAATCCTTGTGTGGCAACATTTCATCGGTGGCACACCACTTTATTATATTAATATAGAATGTATTCCACATTTTTTAAAATCATGACATCCTTCCTGAAAGTTAGAGGAGCAGTTTGATACCCGTCTGTTCGTTAATTATGGAGCTGCTCCAAGCAGCCTATGGCTTGGCATCTCTTATAATACTTTGGTTTAAAGATCAGCAGTAGGCTACTTTTGTTTTAGTAGTAATTAGTACAAGTCCTAATTAGCAGATGTTGGCATGCTAAAAATCCTAATTAGTAGATGTTAGCATGCTAAAAGTCATAATTAGTAGATTAGCATGCTAAAATGCTAAGACAAGTTGGAAAACTAGACGCTGTGCCATCATAAAATAATTTGGAGGCACAGAGAGAAGTATTTAGCGTATCAAGCAGGCGACATGGTTTATGGCAGCACTAAACCAAAAGAAAACCAATTTGGCTTTGTTTCCGTGAATTGCATCTCAAGGACATTCCGCTGTAAGCTTTCACAACCAACTGTGACTGTTCCACAACACCTGAATCAAATCATGCCACAGCCCACTGGAGCACAATGACATTACTGTGGCATCAGACGTGGACGATCACTACCATGCCGCCCTCGACATTTGACAGTGTGACGTTCTCCCGCTCGACCGATTTATGTGCTCAGTGGCCCTGTAATAAGATTATTTACAGGTGTGCTCAGATGAACTGGATCCTCATGTGTTGTTATCCCGGGCCCAGGGACAGTAGTGATAAGCCCAGATTTAATGCCACATCCTTAGTGGCTATATGTGAACACTAACTACCCCCAACGGGGGGAAGGCAAAGGAAGAACAAGCTGCTGTTAGATTGCTGGTGCTCGATAGACAGGAAGAGTGATGCAACAACTGTAATCTTTCTGGGCCCCTGTGGAATGGGACAGTGCAGCTGTACTTGGGCTTTGTAAGTTGCCTGTTGCGTAACAGGGACAATTAAGCTATGGTCTGTTTTAAAAGTCCTTTAAATCACAGTCATTACAGTCATCTCCAATACACACACCAGCCTGAGCACTGGAAGGACTGTTAGTGGCTGCCAGAGGGAGCCATGCCCGTCACACTCTATGGACTGACCGGCAGGTCCAACAACAGGCTGATTAATTCATTATCCTCTATAACGCATTACGTAGAATTTCCATATAAATAATAGGTCATATGACTATGTTTAATATGAAATGTGACTTGCACTAATGAACCCACAGGCAACCGACTGTGCAGTTTCTCTCAGCTCTGACCAAAGTCTGTGTCCATCAGCAGCTGCAGCTGTTGTCAGTGGGAACGGCTCTGATGAGCCCACTGTTTAGGACCGTGCACAGCACCAAGCAGCAGACAGACACAGTCAGAGCATAGTGGAGCATAAACAGAAACAGATAATTAGTTTTCCCTGGTGGAGATCAAACACAGAGCTAAAAGAGAGTAAAAGTAAAACTCCAATGAATGAAAGTAGCTCTTTATAAGGTGATACAACTCCAACCCATCAAACATCAGTTTCAGCTTTTGACACTGACGCATCAGGGCAACCTTTAGCATTGCATAGTTTTGCATGGGTTAACTGTGGGCGTAAAAACATGTACAATTCGAATTGAGACAATTTCAACAGAGCTCTTCTAGCTAGCAACCTACTACGGAAGTCGTCCACAGAAAACTTTATGACAATCTGGAGACGTATTCATTGAGATGTCTAGCTCTGGTTTAAAGTGTTATTTGCGACTGTCCAACCAACGTCGGCATCCATAACACCTGCTTCTTGCAGGGCATTTGCAGCAGCTTTACAAACAAAATGACATGACAAGAAGAGTGTCTTTGTGTCGGATTTGGACAAAGAAAACCACAACCTCAGTGCATTCAGTGATGCTGCATAAATACTTTTCACAGTACGGGTCAGCAGTCTTGGCAAGAAAACCCTGCCACTGCCTTCTCCTTTGCCGTGTCCCTCCACAGATCGGATTGTACAGTAAGTGTCAGTTGGTGAAGCTCGCCGAGCAAAGCAGCGTGCAGTAGTGCTAATGCCAGGACCTCATGTGAATAATGGGAACCCTGTGCAGCAGCCCAGCTGCTCCTGTCAGGCCCCGGCCGTAGCCAAAGTCAAACAGCAGGCCCCCTCACACTCTGCTCTGATAACACACTCTGTCATCGTTCGGCCACACAGGAACGCGGCCAATCTCAACTGACCACAGCGTGTGGCAATATCTTAGGACCCCTGCCCATCTGCTTCCTGGTCGGCCTGACCTTGGAGGTCACTTAGACAGACGGATGTAAGGCCAAAGATAAGGCTGGCGGCTTTGAGTGGATAACCTCTAAATGAATAAAAAAGTATTTTCTATCAAGTATTATGCAATCTTTAGCACAATCGCAGCGTTAATAAAGTATGCAAGTGCCTAACCTTAAATGAAAAGTAGTTTGTTACAAACTGTGTGTTATCGTCATGGCTGTGGGTATAGTTTCTATCAGTTGTGATTGCATTGTATTTCCCAAAGACAGTGCTTTGATCTCAAAGTCGTGAACTAACTTGTTAACTTGATTTGAAATGTACATCCACAACTATGCTGCATGTGAAATACTTATCCTGTTGGTTAAAAGTATATGATCGGTTGACAAGGGTCAGTTTATTGGTCAGAGGAAAAAAAAAATACCGCTCCGAATGTGGTCACAATGTGTCCATTTGGCCAATCGGATCACAAATCAGTCCAAAAGGGGTTTTGAGGGTATTGACACCTTTCATGTGGTCAAGCACATCCAATCTCGCAACATACATTTCAATGCAAAATATTCACTCTCCTTTTAGCACATTTTTGATCTACAGCATCTTCTGACAAAGAAGCATGTGCTGCATTAAGTCGTCTGCATATATAGGGTTAATGTCTACTAATGATATCATCCTTCAGCTAACCTTTTCACATAAACAACAAACATTAAATGTTCCATTCAGGCATCTGTAACCTACTTCACACCTAACACACACACACACACACACACACACACACACACACACACACACACACACACACACACACACACACACACACACAATACCCCCACACACACACGCACACAGGCGCACACTCGCACACACACACTCACACACGCACACACACACTCACAATCTCTGTATTCTTCATACATATTTTACAACCACCTTTCTACCTCCCCCTTCCTTTTGTATGTTACTCTGAAGAATCTGACCTTGACATAAAAAAATAAAAATGTATACACTACGCTACTGTACATCACTAGGGATATATATAAATAAGCAAAGCCAGACCCACAATAACCACACTGCATGGTCTTAGACAATCAAATGACAGCTATTGACCTCTTGTGATAAAAGTGTCATGAGCTGTCAGTGTGTGAATGGCACTGACTGACAGAAACTGTCTTGGCCTTATGACTCCAGGGCTATTGAGAGTGTGTATTCGGCAGCAGAGTGAGTATACGGCCCATCAACAAGGCATCAAGCTTCCATTGGAGTCCATGTTGAGAGAAGATGACAAGATAATAATAATAATTACAAGATATTGAGGCCGAGAGGCCGGGGTAAATAGCCTTGGAGTTATATAGTCCAATTTCACTATTTACCCCGGGGGGTGGTATTTGTATTGACGTTGCTCTTTTCTAATCTTCCAACCACTCAATGTGCTTTAATACTCATTCAGCCGTTCATACACCAATGGCCATGCCACCTGCCTTTTGAGAACTGTCTAAATATTTCATATCCATTCATACACAGCAGGATCAGCCTGCGGGATCAATTTGGGGTTAAGTGTCTCGCCCAAGGACACATCGTCATGGACTGGTGAAGCCAGGGATCGAACTGCCGATTCTCTGATTGGAGGATGACCCTGCTCTACCACTGATCCACAGTGTGATGGAGAGCTGTGTATCAGAGTGACAGAGTTTGTGATGTTCTATTGATCTCTGTGTAAGCAGACTGACCGTGATACCATTTATTTGGCCTTCTTTGGAGACAGATATTATTTGACTGGTTTAGGTTACAGTAACATTGTTAGCAAAGCCATACCCGTAGTCTAACTAACTAGCTGCTCTGCTCTGTATTAAGTCCTGCATAATGCTCCGATAACCTTGTTTTGGTTACAGTGCGGTTCATATTATTGTTATGTTTAAAGTTGTAGCACTGTAATATATATATATATATATATATATATATATATATATATATATATATATATATATATATATATATTAACAAATGGAATAATATAACACATCAGATAAGTGCTGTGCGTAATGTGTTTTGATCGGATGGCAAAAAAAAACACCCCGGTAGCTGGGTTATTTAAGATAAGATAAAATAAGATATTCATTTATTAGTCCCACAGTGGGGAAATTTCAGGATTACAGCAGTGGGTGTACATTAGAGCATGTATACATTTGTATGCAACAATTCATTTAATCCATCTCATAAATAATTTAAATGGCGGAGAAGTGGAATATGAATAGGTGTAATAGCAGGATAATGCGTTATAATATATATACCTTTAATTCTTTGATATCTTTAGGTTCTATAGTCAGGTTAACAGTAAGATAATATACTCAAAGTCAGAAACACATTGTCCACATTGTCTGTAACAGACAGTTCCATCGTCAATCAGCAGGTTGTGGGTGGGCATGGCCATTCTATTCAATAATATCATAGGCCTACTAATCATTTATATAGCGCTTTTTTAGACACTAAAAGACGCTTAAGATCATTTGTGCCAATGGAAAATGTACATAATTGGGATCAAATTCATGTGTTTGCCTTACCTTAAAGCCTGAATGGCATGAACAATTAGCCTTTCAACATCTCAACTAATTCTTCATATGAAAACATTGTATTTGACAGTAATTGCCTGTAATGTTCTTTTTCTTTACCAAGCAGTGGAATTCACCAACACAATATTGTGACAAAATATTATGGTATATTATGGTACAGTTTGTGAAGGATTACAGGAATGTGTGACAGCTCGAGGTTGTATTCAGTCGTCCCCCGCTGTATCATTAGCTGCTCTAACACTGTGCTGGAACCACAAGTATGTAATATTAGTCCAACAGCAGCATTTCCAAGTAGTTGCGTCAACTTAACAATTAACCTTGAAGCTGCCACACTGTTTTTCTAACAGTTGCCAGTTTTCACATTTGTGTTTCTGGTCATGTGACGAATGTAAGTCCAATGTTTTGTCTCTTATATTTCTGTATTGGTCTCTCAACTCATGAAATACTAAACCATATTGCTATCTACAAGTTGTATGCACATAATACATATGTAGCAACACGATAACCTATATTTCATCAAAAGATTCCCCGGGGGAAGATCATTGCAGAACTCACAACCAAAACCATAGAGCCCCATATAACACCTTCCAATGTAACCCTTGTAAAAAGAGAATTGTCGACATGGGAACAGGACACACACTGTGGTCTCACTGGTTCAACATACTGTACAGTTCATTATACACATATTCAACTACATGCAGGTATAAGTGGTAAAAGGTAATATAAGCAACTAAATTAAATAAATATGTGTGTGAGAGGATGCTGGGAAATGTAGAACTCACTGTGGGAAGCAGCCAGCAGAGGGGACGGGGTGTAGGGGGTGTACCGCTCGGCAGCTTTACTGACAGGAAGCAGCTCGGCTCTGTCCCTGCATTCCTCCAGCAGATGTTTGACAGCGAAAATATTTTCACAGCTGGAGAGGGAAGCGAGGGAACATATATGTTCAACGATACATCACACTGGAGGTGGCGAAAAACGGAGGGGGGAGAACAAAATCATGGACGACATTTTACTGTACGTGAGCTAGTGCTGTCCTCGAAGCTGGTCCTGGGGAATCCCATTGGATGATCGGTCGCTGTCTCCTCCTCGTAACTCCCCATAACTCCCTGGGTTCATGTCCTTGTGTTGTTGATGAGAAATGTTTGCATCAATCGTTCGCTCTGAGATGAATGTGGGCTCGCCCGTCTCATGATTAATGTAAGGAAAACAGCCCCTGGTCTCACTCAGTAACACAACGCTGTGATGTGAAGTGAGTGGTGGTGATGATGATGGTGTTAATGATGATGTAGCTATGGGAGACACAAGTGCAATTTCTGGAGGAAAAACTGAAATTAGAGAGCATGCTTATGCATTTCTACGCCACTAGAACAATTCAAAGCACAAGTCCAAACAATAGGAGAGGGAGAGAGAAAACTGTCTGTATTGTAATGCAGCACTGTGACAGATGTGTTGACAAGAAGCAGAGCGGTTTCACATCTCTCTTTTCTGGCCAAGTCAGACGTCTGGAAGCGAGAAGTGATCACTTTTGAATGACAGCACAGAGACTTTCTAGCAGTGTCGACTGTCTCCGAGGAGAGACGCCGTGTTGGCTGTCTGTGCTCTAAACAGCAGCCAAGAGCAATTATTCTCTCCTTCCCGGGCTCGTCCTGAGCTGTTTGGACACAACTGAAACTATGAGGACAACAGTTTATCATTCGTCCGCAATCCGCCATAACAAACACCAACACACAATAAACAGTTAATTGGCAGACTGCTTGACATGTGGTACATCAGCTGTGTTATCATTGTACCATGTATCATTTAATTGCTTATAAAATACCCCTTGACAAAGGACATGCATTGTTTTCTTTTCAACAATAATGTAAATTTGTTGGTCACAGAGTTTTTAGATGTACTCAGTCCTAGTGCCTTAAGGAAAGTATACCTTCTAAACCAGATGTGAGTCCTATGATTTGGACCCAGATATAGAGCAGTGTGTGGAGTAACCTTATTGTTGATGTATTTTTTTTTATTATGAATGTAGTAAAGTAGTTGGATGGACCCGTCAATCCATCCATCCTAAACCCCCAGCCACCTTACACAGACGTTCTCGCTCTTTATGATACCTCAGTTGAGCTGACCTTCTAAAAGTAACACAGATGGGTTAACACTGGAGTTAGTTGAAAGAATGGTGCGTCCCTCGGTTCAGGGGCACAAAGCGTTGCTGTTGGGAGAGTTGGGAGTGAGAGCGTCTTGTCTTCGTCATTCAACATTTGTGTGGCTAATGTTCAGCACAACTTTCCTTTGAAAACTATAACTTGATTTAGAAATACCTGAAGGAATTAGTGTTGGCAGGCTTGTAACAGCTGCCTTCTACTTCATCCTTTACGTCTGTGAGCAATCATCATTAATTGCATGACCACAAGAGTTGGAGAAAAATATGAATAAATTGATTAAAGCTTTTGAACAAAGAACTTGCTTTAGTTTTTTTCTGAAGAGGACATTCTGACATTGCTCAAAGTCCCTGTGACATACTGTCCATTTACCTCAATTTGAACTCTCCTGAATGCCCAGTATTGTGACAGCTGTGGTCTATGTTTGAAGATCCTCTCAGTGGAAGGAAAACATGGCCTGGGAGGGGATCACTATCCCTCTTCGTATTATTGCTGCTGTGGCCTGGATAGTTGTGGAGTCAATCCAGGGCCAGCAGGTAGCTGTCAGTCACAGACCACCTGAGAAGACCTCTGCATCTGAAAGTGGAAGTTTGAGGCTGGAAACAGGGGCTTGTTGCGATAAATACTTCATACACAGCGCATAGGCAATGAGCAGGAAGTTGTTCTGTGTACTGTCCAAGCAGCAACTTCCAGTTCTGAAAAGTGAAGCCAATCGTCAACAGCCTTAAAGTCAGGCTGTGATTTATTACACCTCAGTAATGTCGTGATTGACAGGTCACCATCATGCCGTCGACTCATCTGCGAGTAGTTCATGTTTTCATTTTAAAACTGTAAGCCTTTCACAGTTCACAAGAATTTATTTTAACATTTTTGTCTGAAAAAACAAGTTCTTTGTGAGAGAATGTAAGACATATATTTATCACCTGCAGTAACATAAGTGAAAAAATATTCAAGAATACATTTTTTTCCACATTTAGACTAACAAAGACGTAACTTAAAACTACTAAGATCCAACTGAACATGAGAAAAGCTTATAGCTGAGCCAATCCCTCCCACTGAGGTAGACCTAGCAGTAGTTGAAAGCTCAGAATAAAAGCTAGTAACAAGACAACATCTATCTAATGAGGAAGACCCTGACGTGTTTACTTAATTGTCATACTACTGTTTTCTAATCTTAAGTTAAATTCAAATGCAAGACTGGCATGTGAGCTTTGTTGGATTCAGCCAACTCCTCAAACAAGGATGAAGTTTGAGTTATTGTCTTCAAACAAGTAATGAAGACAATAACTGAGATGTTTGACAGTACTGTTTCAGCTCACTCGATATGAACACGTGCTGCTGAGCCCACGGCTACTCTCTGATTACAGCGCCCTTGCTTACACAGGTGCACGGCCGACGGCCCCATTCATCCATGTCACTACAATGACTTTGAACTGAAGCCCATTTGGGATTTGATTCAAAACAGGCGAGAAATGATCTCCCTGCTGCACCCAGCTGGCCGCATTGTTTGGCTGGACTCTTGGCTGCCCGGGCTGCTCGGGCTCGGCTCCAGCTTAGGCCGGCCAGACCGACTCCTGGAGCGGTCATAGGGCTCTGACCCTGTGGCCGAGCAGTGTGGATGGTTGCTGATGAACGAGCAAGTCAACGCTCAACACTTGGCCACTGAGAATGTTGGCTTAAAACAGCCCTTATCAGCCACTATCAGAACTGATAAAACTACTCCTGCACGTTTACAGACTTATTCTTGACATTGTCAATGAGTAAACATTCCTTCCAAGCTGGTGCCTTTAGCTTAAACATATACTACCAGTTGGATGATCTGTTTGTTTGTCCATGTGTGCAAGTTATATTGATAACTACTGGCCAGATTTTAATGGAATTTGAAGATGACCAGAAGATGATCTTTTCTGCTGTGTTATGAATATCTCTCTTAAATTGAAGTTATGAACACTAGAGTACAACGGTGGCACAAAGTCATCGTTTTGGAAGTCACAAGTAAGTCTAATATCTTTACACTCATGTACCAAGTCGTCACAAGTTAAGATCCAAGTGAAGATCCAAGTGAAGATCCAAATCAAGATCCATGTCAAAAAAGGCAAGTCCCAAGTCGGTCCCCCAACTTAAGACATTTCCCAAGTCAAGTTCAAAATCAAGACAGGCAAATCCCAAGTCAAAACAACCATTAACTTTTAATTTGTTTGCTCAAGCTGGTCAAGTTGTACTTTTGAAAGCTGCTGGAGTTCTCTGGGAAGAAAATCATTTACTTCTCGGTAATCTTACAGTTACTCTCACTTTAACACATGTGCTCATCTCAAGAGGCGTAAAAACATTCCACTCAAACACCCACGCAAGTTATAGCGAGTGAAACCATCTTTATAGAAACATTTTTTATGACATCCCCGCGGTCTTTTTTATTTGACTCTTTACCTGTCAAACCAGATGCTGAACCTGTGTGACGTGTAATGAAAACGACGAACAGCACGCAGCTAAATATTGTCTGTAGAAATGTAGAGTGAAGTCAGAAGGCTATTCGCAGATCAATACGGGCTGTGTGTATGTTTAACAGCACAAGGGTGAGCTATGAATTGGTGATGCGTTATGAATTCAAGCAGCGGCAGAGCTCGTTATAGCAGGATCTCCACCTGATCTGAATCCAAACTGTTACTGAGCCAAGAAAATGTCTCTTGTATTACAGTATATAATCTCTCTGGGGCAATAGTGAAGACTCTGCTCAGGATGAGGGGATGCGATGAAATAGAAGTTGGCTTAGATTCAAAAGAAAAGTGAAAGTACAAGCTCTGGAAGGGCTGACTAGAGTCTGTGAGACAGTTTCACACCTGCTAACTGACAAGCTCTTTTCACTACTCCACAGGCCCAGCCTGTAGCACAGCCTCCCCCATGAAAAGAGCAAGGATTAAGACAGTTTGAGATAAAGACAAAGGGCACACATCGCCTCTTTTTCCCCGAGAGCACCCCCACCCCTTCGCCACCCAGCCACACAATGATAGAGTACAATGGGATGATGTGATCTTTTGGCCTGCACCGGATGTGTCATCCAGCGCGGCTGTGCAGAACTTCCCAGCATTGTGTGGGGCCTCTGCCATTGTAGACGGGGCAATACTAAAAGTTTGCAGATATTTCACAGTGGGTGAGTGCTTTCTTTCCGCCTCGAGTTCCCTAGCTGCCTGGGTCAGGAAACAGGGAGGCCCCAGCACCAACGAGTCTGCAGAACTACCACTGGGGGAGGAGAAAAGGCAATGACCTGTGCTTGTGCTGTCTGTCATGTCTTTCTACCATTTTTGGATTCTTGCACACCTGTAAGCCCGCAGGGGCCAATTCTCAAATGGTTTACTTTAGTGGTAACTAATCCTGCACCAAAAAAAACCTGTGTCATTCTCAAAGCACATGTAAAAGGATGAAGGTCATATCTGACCGCGCTGTCATGGTGCTCCGGTTCTATTTGCTCATATTTAATGGTGCTTTCCAACTATGATTGGGTTCATTTGGTTCAAACCATACCATCTTCAGTTCAGATTCACACTGACTTTTTAAAAACAAACCAAGTGGACATTTTGGCAATCGTCCCTCTGCATCATCAGCCAGATCTCTTTCTATGCAAATGAGCCTCATTGCAAAAACTGTGAATTCACGATGATCGGCACTAAATTCTAAAAATGTAAAAATAGCGTCTTCACCGAGGAGACTCTGCAGTGATCACTATGGCATCAGTGACTGTAGGAATTTGTCAAGTCATTTCCACGTATATATTTTTCACTGAAAAAGATATGTGATCATGATTATTTAAGAAGCAAGTAACTACAGCTGCCAACTGCTCCCACAAACATCAGTGTGACCTTTACAACATGTCAGATGGCCTTTTCACAGGCAGAAACACTGGCTGTGTACTACGATACTTCCTGTTACAGAGGTTCAATCCTTGAGACAGTCCGAAATTACAGAATACTTATGGATTTTGCTGATTTAATCAAATGTGGGGTTTGAAATGTTTGGGGTATGTGTCTTAAAGATGGACCAATCAATATTAAGCAAATTTGTGCCGATTAACCGACAGAAAATTATGTTCCCATGGTATAGCTCTATATTTTAACCAGAGTAGGGAGGAGGATGGGTCAAACAAACACAGACATTCACCCAGGAGACCGTTCCCAGTGTGGAACCAAGTCAATGTTGACTTATTTCCCTCTTGGTTTAGTTACATATCTAACGTACTTTACGAACACAAGTATAATTAATTGATGTAAAAACATACCTTTTTTAACTCAGTTTTTCAAAACTAGTATTAGAAATAGTTACTTTTCAGTTGTATTGCTGTACGAGACAAAAGGGTTGAGATGACCCGGAAAAAAAGTTTCATTGGGCAAATGTTATGGTCCAGCGCCTCTCTTTAATACATACAATGGAAGAAGCCGAAACCAGGAACTATGGATTCACAAATGTGATATTTGTGGTGACCACTTAGGGCTGTCTGCTCAGACGAGACCAGAGAGGAACCAAAAGGCTGGACAGAGGAACTGACTGTGTGAGAGCAGTCAAAGGGAACATTGCCCTTGGGCCTATGAAAGCCCATTTTTCTCCAATGTCATGGAGATTTCTTTCAGTAATGAGTTGCACCCTTGGGCTATCAAGGGCTGCCAAATGCAGCAGAGAGTTGTTCCTTTGCTTAATATAATCATGGACAGTTGTTGGCCTCAATACTTGGTACGTAATTATTCCTGTAACTGTTAGCTTCATTCTTGATTTATTCCCTCAGTACATATTGTAAACATGAGTTTACGGTCTCAATCCTTAGACTAAAGTCTTCTTCAATACAGCATGATGTTCATTTAGAAAAAAAGTAAGTAAGAGTAAAATAGATCATAAAGTGCATATACACACTTTTCGATATGCCTCGTTCTGTCTTGTGTTTGTCTAATGTGGAAAATACATTGAAAACATTTACAAAAAAATATATAGACTATAAAACAGGGTATGCTTGACTGCAAATATGGTCACTGGTGTAAAAAAACAAGATGGTAACGGTTGAAATCTAAAATCCAAAACAGCCAAAATGCCATCCCTAGGCTTCAAAACCTCTGTCCAAAAAACAATTGGTGTGACAGCACAAGCATTACTTAAACTCCTTCTATACAGTCTCGATACGTTTGTCTGCCAAATGAGAAGCTCAAGTAGCTGCAGTCACAACGATGCTGAGATGGTATTGTGTGCAACACTACACTGGAGCAGATAAGCCCATACAGACTTTAGCCCCTGGCTCTTAACATGATACATGATCCACAAACAACGACTCGGTAAATTGTATGCACCTTTAAGAGCTTAGGCGACGTTAGCGATGCCCGGCGGGTCATACCTGTGGTGAGTGGAATGGAATCCAGGGAGGAACTGCAGATAAAGGAGGTATGGGGGGGAGGGGAGGGGGGGTAAGGGGGGTTGAGGACCACAAGACTGAGAGTAATCTCTCCTTCAACCAACAAAACAGACCCGCTGAAAAGTGACGAGTGTGAGAACTCGGGGGCACGCTCAATGAGTTTCTTTCTCTCCATATAAAATGGAGGTGCGGCTTTACGGCGATGAAAAGGGTCGAGGCTCTTCTCACAAGCATAACTCGACAGCTGTTTAAACAATGCGCAGAAGTGCAACTTTTTCATGTCGGAGACGGGCCCTGCAGATGAAAGGCACCTTTCACAGTTCCTTGTGTGCAGTAAAAATGGCCACTTGCAGCAGACTGGAACTCGAGGGTGGGAGAGGAGGTGGGGGTGGGGTGGTTGGACGGGAGGCAGATCCAGGTGGCCTCGGTTTGGCGCACAACATTGGGAAGTGTGGGTGTTGTCAATCCTGCTTGTGGAAACCTTTTTAAACAATGCCAAAATAGAAATCCCTAATTGCTAATAACTTAAAAGCTCAAGATGTTTGGCCTGAGTCGAAACGAGCTTGCATCATCACAAACGCACTTGTCAACGGAGAGCCTTTTTTTTACATGTGGTTTCAAGTGAAAATAAAAGGCGAAACTACGCCGCCAGAGACTCGCTGCAACTCCCCAAGTTCAAAGGGGAGTGCTCCCAGACTTATCTCGTTCCCGCCACAAGGGACGTCATTTATGACATTCTGAAGCCTAACGGGTCCAAAGAACACCCTATCCAGATATACCCCCCCCAACAAACAAATATCCCTGCTATAAATGCACAAACTACTGTACATTACTTGGCACACATTTACAATCACTGCCACATCTTTTCGCAGTGCTGCTCTGAAGGAACACACATGCACACAACACACATGTTCAGCCCTCCAATCGGACGGAAACAGTCGCGGGGAACATGTGAAGAAGGTTGCGGGGGTGGTGCGTTTGAAATGGGGCTTTAATGAATTGATAAGTATAACAGGGTGGATGGGGCTGAATGGGAGGCCAGGCCGTTTGATGTGGAGCTCTGGCTCTGCAAACAAGCTGCGTGGAGGAGGCAGCCTTCGCTAATGGCGAGGTTGTCGAGTGGCTTTTTAGTTGGAGTGGGTTTTCCGATTTACATGACTGAAAATAGGGTTCTTCAGTTCATGCAAACTTATGAGATTTAAATGTTTTGTTCTACGAAGAAAAAATTAATGCGCACACACTTTGTGAATGTAAAAGTGTTGACGTGTCTTAAAGAAGGTTTGCTAGCAAGTGGCTAAATGAGACAACGAAACGCCATCGTGCCTGTAGCTTGGCAGGGGCAATGTGAAGTCACGTGACCGCGGTGTCACTGAACGTTAGCTCATAGTTGACTACATTTACTCTTAAAAAAACAGTTATGTTTTTTTCTGCATTAATCTAAGGAGAACCAGTAGGAGGATAACTTCCGCATTGGTCGACAAAATATGCATGCACATGCACCTTCATCTTCGTGTTGAGTCTTCTCTTGGCATCCTGTAAACAAAATGAGCTTCTGCAAAGATCAAATACTCGTAAAAAAATGTCATCTTTTATAATTTGTTTAATTTTGAGTTAATCAAATTTCTATGGCTCTTAATTTTTATTTGACCTTCACTAGCATCCACATGTGATTGTTTAAAGTGTCCCCAAGGCCGGTAGATAGCATGGTGTCCTATAAATTACTCACCAGCTACACCGTGTTTCCATCAGGGAACTGTACATTTTTAATTGAACCAAAGAAAAAAAAGGCCCTTTTGATCAAAATATAAAAAAATTGTAAAAGAAAAAACATACTGTATTAGGAGAAACAAAAAGTGTATGTATTTTAAAAATCAGCATTAAATATTTGCTTTTCATTTCCCGACTGCATCTGGAGAAAAGACAACATCTGCTTTGTCATGTCTGTGCTGTGACCATGGCAACGGGAGTTCTGGGTAGAAAGCAATCCGGCTACGTTTCTGCTGAGAGGCAGTGAAACACAAGCCCGCTGTAGATGAAAGGAAGCCTCGTCCAAACTTGATTCATCAACAGATCTTCCACTTAAAAGGAAAACTGGGCTTCATCTCGAGCAGCTGTCTGCAAAAGTGCTCTCAAAAAAAATGGAATGAAGATATAATCCTCCTCTAGTCACCTGTCTCCTCATGTTGTCATCACAGCAAAGGAAAGTGGACAGATCTCTCTCTGACAGCATCTTAAATCCACTCACAGATCTCAGGGGACCCGTTTCCTGCATATTCAATATTCTCACACGGTCGCCTTGGCAACGATGGACCACCTCTGGCTTCTAGTGCATCTGTCAGCCAATACCCCCTCACACACACACACACACACACACACACACACACACACACACACACACACACACACACACACACACACACACACACACACACACACACACACACACACACACACAGCGTGGTGGTGTGAAGTTTTTGTAAAAATATATAATATTTGAGGAAGTAAATGGCATACATGGCAGGTTTAGGACATCTTCGTCATGCTTCCACCATTTCACCTCCTCTCCAGCACCACATACGGAGAATGGATCCATGCTGAGATGGCAATGCAGCTCTGCCATTTGTTTTACCCCCTAGTTTCTCTCTGAAGAGGGCAGCATTGAGCTTTTTTTTTAGCTTTTCCTTTACCAGTACCAAAAACAAAATACAAAATACAAGCAAATCTGCTGTGTCACAATCCACACTGTGAATGCAGGACCACCCATTCAGCACCAAAAGTCCCTGGCTGGGATTTAAACCTTACTTACCCCTCCCGCCACATCACCCCCAAAAAAGTTCTATGTGATGGTATGCATGCATGAATGAGTGTGTGTGCAGCGGTGAGAAGGGGAAGGAAAGCAGAGTAGGAGGAGGAGGAGGACAGAGAGCAGCTGAGTTGAGCAGCTCTCCCTCATCACTGAGTAATGTTTTGCGCTAGCTTCCCCCTCCCTTTCATTTCCAGAAAAGAGTGAAACAGCATTGTGCTGCATGTGTCTATTCTCCTCTCTCTCTCTTTCACTGGAGATCTTTCTCTTTTGTCGCCCTAAATCGCCATTCCCCCCCACCCCCACCACTCTAAAGTCCCCCCTTCGCCCTCCAACTCCACCCCTTCTGAATCCCCTCTGAAGTCCCCACATGCACTTTATCTTAAAAAGGCCAGTGCACGGATTGGGGTGGGGTTGGCGGAGGAGGAGGAGGAGGAGGAGGGTTATGATGGGGAGGGAGGGAGGGGGGGGGGGGCGTAGTACTGCTGTAATCTGCAATTGTTACAGTCTGGAGCCCTGCCACGCTGTCACCATCCCAAATTGATTTAACCATCAATGGCAGCATCCATTTAATGGCCACTTGTAGTCCCCCCCCCCCACCCCCCAAAAATGGCTGAATGTGCAATGAGCCCCCTTTTTTTCTTCTTTGCTTTCTTTCCCACCATCGGCTATCAAAGGCCATTGTGTCCAGAGAAAGTAGAGAGGTCACCCATTTACCCCCTCCTGGGGGTCAACCACGAGCCGGGGCGGAGGAGGAAAGTGAAAATGGCGGAGGAAGGTATAGAGCAGTGAGGAGCAACATCCGCATAGAGGCTCTTCCAATTGCCGGTACAGGAGGAGATACGTGCACGTTTGTGTGTGTGTATGTGTGTGCGTGTGTGTGTGTGTCTGTGTGTGTCTGTGTGTGGCCCTGACATCAACACAGCCTCTTATACAGCACACTGGAAGTATTTGGACATTTTGTTGTTCTAACTAGGATGGATGTTCCTATCAGGGTTTTCGTCTTTCGTTTCCACCAGAAAAAACGGTGTTTATTGTAACAGGAAGTAGATTTTCTGCTTTGCGGCTCAGTTCCTCCACTTGTTTGTAGTTTCTTTGCCACAATGTCATGTAGAGGTCTCCAAGATGAAAATAAGCTAGGAAAACATTCGAAAACCCCCCTTTTCAGCATCGGGGATTTTTCAGTGGTTTGCAACACAGATGTCAGATGACCCGTCCCCCGGGTTTGAGAAATGGGTGGCTTAAAGTGGCTCCAACTCCAGCCTTTAAAAAAAATGCTTGGTGGTGTACAGTAAACAGGAGTGTGGTCCGCACTGCTCGATGTTCAGAGAAAGGAGAAGTCATTTAAATAATGCGATTACGGATGAGGCAACGCTGCCCTTCCTGTAAAAGGTCCACTGATCAGGGATTAACACAGCTGTCTGTTTCTACTTCTGAGAAGATCAGCTGTGTAGCTGAGGAAAGACAAACATAAAAAGCCGACTGGCTCTCTGAAGAATGTAGTTCCTGTGTCGACGACCTCTGTGGCTTTTCCAGAGTAGAGTTGGGTTATTGTGATATCGCTCAGGCCTTGTAGGAAAATAACTATACAAGTGTCAAAATGGCTGCACAATTACCATCACTGTTATAAAGGAGTCAGAGTCTATTGCTTCAACTAACTCAAGAAGAGCTAGACTGTTTAGGGTTTCACATGTTAACAAACTGCTTTAATACACTGCAGCAAACAAAGCTAATGATTGGCCGACACAGTCATGAGACACATACATATCCATTCAGGTGCTGGCTAACAATAACCTGCAATTATGAGATGAGGTCGTCAAGTTCAATTATGCTTGAAAAAAAAGAAAAAGAAGACAACATCTTGTTGAGCATGAATGCTCCTGAGCTGTGAGAATGGAAGGTATATAGATGACGTATTTCTGTAGGCCAACCAGGAAGTTGGCCTCGCGCTGCTTTCCCTGGACAAACAGCCAATGGGATTTCTTTCAGTGAATTTTGGATTGTTGCAAAAAGAAAGTCCTGCGGCAAGATCCAGCAAGTCCAGCAAGATAGTCTTCACAAATAAACTCTTTTGGTGTTAGAAGCGTGAATGCATCCCCATAGTGAAAGGCTGACATGTTTAAATCGATGTTAACCGCAGATATTGTTGACACTTTATTAAACTACATTAAATAAGCCTCAAGCTCTGCCTCTAGGCCTCTGCCAACTAGTGAAGTTGCAGGTTGAAACAATCTGAATAAACTCTAAAATAACAACACTGAATTGAGGCCAATGACGTATCTGTTAGAGGCCTCTGGCTGGTTAAAGCCATCTGAAGTCTGTTTTACTCATGCTAATGAAATAAAGTTAATCTTCAGCAATGTGCCATCTGCATATGGTTATTTACATATTTTTGTCACAGCAATGTTAATGATATCAACAAGCAGGGCTTCTTGGCAGGGCGAGATGTTTCGACACTTCAGTTTTCTGCACGTATGCCAATAGTCGGATCTGAATCCATGCAGCTCCTCTTCCAATCACATCGTTCCTACAGGACTCCGGGTTCTATACAGGGCTCCGATGAAGGTGACTCAAATCCAGCTGACAATGGCGCTGGTCTGAGTCCATGATGATGTTCCAATTAGCGCATCACAGGCGCCATGGTGGGGAACTCCGGGGGGCTGAGTCACTTAATTATTCCTTCCAGTGGCGCGTATCCCGGACGCCTGGAGAAGCGCTAAGTTTCAGGGTTATGCGCGGTTACCGTTACTCTATCTGCTAATTGTCCGGGAAGAGCTCTCTTGGAGATAGATCTTGAGTGTTGACGTTTCAAATGGAGCAGAAGGGAGAGCAGACAACCTCCCCCCAACCTCTAAAGTGGCCTTTCCCCACAGGGGACGTTTGGGTCGGTTCACTCACCGGAATACAGACGAGGGCTGCCTTTCACATTCCTTGCTCCTCTGCAACAAGAGGATCGCTCCCCTTGTCGCCGAGCAAAGGCCCGCCGCAGCTCGCTCCCTTTTATTTTCAGTTTTCGCTGCCGAAGGTTTCCATGGTAACCCAAATACTATTCAGCCATCCTATACCCCACCCCCCTTGCAAGCTGAGTGGAGCACTCGCAGGTGGCTGTTCTTTTAGGAGCAAAGGACACCACCACCGCTGCTCCTCCAAAACAAGTGTTGAGGGGGTCGCTCAGAATTCGCCCGTCTCAGATGCCAACATTTTTTTTCCTGTCCTGTCAAAACTTGGGGGGGGGGGGGGGGGGGGGGGTTGTTTTGGGCTAATGCCGGAGTCATGGTTCGTTCAAATTCAGGAGTGTTTTGTCAAGGCTGTGGGATTTTCTATGAAGGCATGAAGTTGGTGAAAAAACAACAAGGTTTATTTCAGTATTAGAGGCTTCTTGCTCACTAAGAAGCAGCCCTCTGGTATGATGGGGGAGGGAAGCGGTGCAGTAATAAGACTGATGTAACATGAGTGTATTTCTATGGTGAGCTTGTCGCTGAGTAACCAGTTGCCTTGGCAACCCTCTGCTTCCCGCTTCCCGCTTACCATCAACCACTATTCCCCAGCAAGTCTCTCTCTCTCTCTCCGATCGCCATTATGCGAGGAGGATACTAAAGTGTTCTTATCAAGACATGAGATAACAGCAAGGCAAGCGTAATACACTCTCCCGATAAACAATATGGCATCATGTGCCATATGGTCCTGAGCGGCTCAGAGGGCCGGGGACGGGTGGATGAATCCGCGTGCCTCCGGGAGCTTCTTGACATCTGAGTATTTCATTTAAAGTAATGTTCCTAAATAAGATGTCACATCAAATACTCACCTAAAAGAAGACCCTGCAGATTAGCTCTGTAGTAACATGGCCGGACGTAAGGCGAACGGCTAACGGTTTAAATGCAGTTAGAAATTGTTGAGTTATTCCTGGATATGCATTATTCCGCACACTTTTCTTCCACATTACCTCCAATGCAACTTCACCACGGACAGTTTTTCGTTGTGACTTTGTTTTTAGGCACATCGTGGTATTCAATAACATTGGTTCACTCTCCCTGCCTGCACTTTCATCATCAATAACACATTTGTTTCTGTATTTAGGCCTTTTTACTCAATTCTATGCAAATAATTTGCACATTCATATCTATTTTTTTGCTATTATTCTTTTCACGAGTATGTTCACACAGAAAGCAAATATTATGCAAACATTATTACTTCTGTTCTTACCATTCACAATAAAATACTTCACAGTAGCGTAGGCTATACAACAGTATTCCTCATACAGACTGCGACACAATGCTCAAGGCATGACCAGTTTTTAATAGAAATATTTGACAGTGGGGTAATATATGCCTACATGCATCAATAGTTGACAACTCAATGATTAAAATCATGAAATTAAAATGCATTCGGAACATCTCACACCCTTGTTTTATAATATCCCCACTATGGAATACATTTTGAATACAGCAACACATACCACACTGTTTGACGATAAAGGCCTGCTATTGTGACACTGCAAGAGTGCTAAAGTAGGATTACACCACAAAGTCAGAGCCCGAGTGTGTTTCTGTGCTTGGGACGGCAGTGATGAGCAGGGTCACACATGTCACTGTGTTTGTGTCTGAGAATGTTCCACTTGTTGTTCATACGTCTCCTTTATTTTGGGCCGTAATTAAAGAGCTCGGATGACAAGGACATTCTTCATCGTTGCAGACAGGCACGTCTTTGCCATTACATAGCTCTCTTGTTCCTGCACTGTAAGAAAGAGTCTTCGGCTCCAAGTGATTCCTCTTTCTTTATCTGTTTCCACTAAGTGGGGGGTGGGGAGCCTGAAGAGACGCTAGAATAATGGCACACATCGTATTAATCACAGCAGACTCCAACCATGGTTAATGGAGTTCCTGTCATTATAATATATAACATTATATTATGCCTTCATATTATTGTAACTTAGCTAAAAAAGATTTGGATTATACCGTTATTACTCTGTGTTTACCCTGAAATACATTTGTTTAGAACAAACATCTTTATTAGGAAATGTATTTTATTCTAATAGAATATTTTTCACAACCAGGAAGTTGGAAGCAGAGGTCTGGGGAAAATTATCAGGATTGTACAAAGCACAGGATTCAGACACTGGATTCATGATCCTACAGTTTCCCAGTTTGTGTTTCTCATGTATTTAAGTTCAAACTGTCAATTTTTTTTCCAAGAACGTGTGTTTTAACATCAAAATGCTTTCGTCAAAATCCCTTCCAAAATCTTTTTCCCAAAGAACCAGACGTTCATAATGATGCCGTTAAATCGCTCACATCAAAGTCACTAGACTCCTTTGTACCTCCCAGAACCCAGGGACGATATTGGACCTAACCCTTTTTAGTTATTTCCAAATGTAGAACTGTAAAAGAAAAAAAGCACAAATGAAGTCGACCTTTAAGGCATTTACGAGAAATTGAAAAAAGAAACGGGAAATGTGATTTTGGTTTTGGTTATATATTGAATCAATGTGTTATATCTTTTACTTCATGTCCTTATTGACTTTTTGCAATATCTACTTAACACATTCAATCAAGTGATTTTAATGAATATTTAGTGTTAGCAGTCAACATTAAACATAACTTCTTTTCAACTTCTAACAAGTTTAAGATATTGAGATCATATATTTGTACATACGTATATGTTTATATATATATATATATTTATATATATTTGTACATTTCCACTGTTACCATATCTGCAATGCATTTTCTATTTTCTATTGAGGGTATACTGCTTCTTTGCACATTTAGTTGCCCCAGTACCTTACTCTGTTCAATGACAATAAAGTAAAATCTGAATCTAGCATTTCAATGTAATGAATGCCGTCTCATGTTGATGAATAAAATAAACTCTATGAATATACTCTCATAAGACATATCTGGTATGTATAGGTTAACGTAGGCCTTTCTAAAGTGTTAGCATAGCCCCTGAGTCATCACCTCATGAGGAAAGTCGACTGGAATTCACAAGCCTTTTCTCAACTGTGACTGGTGTGATAAGTGGATGCGCTGATTTCTTCCTGATGATCCTGTGGAAATACTCGGCACCCCTCTGAGCTCTGTTCTGATTACAGCGCTGGCTGCTCCTAGTGGGCCGGGCTGCAGGGTGAGTTTCTGATTAATTTATTCTGGCTTTGGAACGGCTCCCAACACAACTCCCCCGAACAGGCTCAGAATCCCCCCAGGCTTTCGGATCGATAGGAGAACTCCATGAAAAACAAGTCCTGGATTGCTAGATCACAATACTATTGGGCAAACCATTGGGGAACAGCGGCCTCCAATGGGGTTGGCCTATCCATCCATCCCAATCTGACTTGCACTACTTCCTCTTTTGCACCTGATAAACACAAGTATTATTTCAACAGCCACGACTGGGCTTAGTCACTTGAACATAAATGTATAATGTGGACTGAAATGTCTCAAGAATCTCTATCCATTCTGTAGCGTGTCTCTTTTTGACCCATGTTTGACCCCATGTGTTTTGAGATTAATGTTAATGGGAGCACATGCTGACTGTCAATGTTAGCATGCTAATGATTAGCAGGTAATGTTTACCAGCTAAGGATGATAAGAATTTCAGTTTGGCAAAGAGTCATATTAGTGTGTCCGGAGGGAAAGACAAACACTAAATTTCATGGCATTGAGTGGAGAAACAGTATTTCACTCAAAACCCCAAAATACCAAGCTCAGTCTGGCGGGAAAGTCAAGGATCATTAATCTCTAAAAAGATATATTTTCAGATAAATGCAGAATTTGTTGGCAACGGGTCAATATTTTAGTATCTGAAACATTCCAGTTTCCTTTGTGATCTGAGTAGTATTGACCAATCATGTTGGAACGGGCTCTGTTTGAATGCAGACTAACAAAAGAGTCTGACGTATTGGCCAAAATACAATCTCAAACATATTGGCGTTTAAAGACGTATTAACTGTCTGTAAATAAACTGAAACTGAATTCTTGACCCGGAAATCCGTGAAAACCTGAATTATTGGGGCGTTGCCTCCAGAGGTTCAATCGTCATCAGACCGAGACTAATTATGGTGATTCCTTCTTTTTCTTAATGAACCAATACCTTGCTGCTGTTTAGAGACTCTTTGTATTGGGCCTTTAGGTTTTTAATAATAAAATCTCCTAGATAAAGTACGTATGAAGTGCATTTTTCAAAACAATTTATCCAACCATTCATTACAACATCGTGCAGCTTCCAGATACTTTTTATTCAGCTGACAAAAATTCTCCAAATACATCTGGAGACAGAGGAGCTGCAGCAGGGGTTCATCATTTTTGACATGTGGTTTCCTGGTTTGGTTTTACAAGACAAAAACGCTGCGATTATATGCAACAGCGGAACGAAAAATGTGGTTGGCTTTGCAGCCTTATTAAAGACTTAAATAACGCACTGCCAAAAAACACTTAATTATTACTTTTTACGTTTGTGGTTGATGAAGTGGTTAACATTACAAACCTCTCATGTAAATGGAAGTCAGTTGATAATACACTGTGTAAAGTATGAATGGCAATACACTGGTTAAATGTCAATTTGATTGTGGGCTGTTTTTTAGTGACTCGTAGATACACTTGAAGTTAATTTTCCTTCTTGTACCATTTTGCAGAGAAATTAATGGGGCCGAGCCTGTTTATTACACCTATGTTTAAAACGTCAGTGTCTTCCAAACACCATAATTTAAACCTCAGTTTGGTAAAAAAACAAAACAAATATGTACGTGAAGTGAAGCACAACAGGTGTCTGAGAGAATCCCAAATGGCTCGCTGGTATCTCCAGTGTGTGTGACTCGATACGAGTTGCTTGAGCGTGCAGCGTAGAAGAGGCTCGCCAGTGTGTTCGTAACCCTGGAGAATCAGTTAGAGTTGTCGCACAAAAGCCTGCTTGTCCTCCATTTGATCCGAGGGTGCAGCTGGGATCGATGATTTACACCCACAGGTCCTCGCAGCGCTCATCACGTGACGATGGAAGACACTGAGGGTCACGACTCAGACCGGGTTTGGGGGGTGGGGGGGGGGGGGCGATGGGGGATTACTGAGGAATGAGGTACCCCTACATGAGGCTCTAACTATGAAACCCAGAGAACAACTGGTGCAGAGATGACATGGACCTTAAGGGGCCTTGAGCCTATAGGGTATGCAGCATTGGAGAAACCAGCCAGAGAACCTAGATTTAAAACATGTATCCTACCGCAAAACAACCAGCCCAGATTTGCCAACTATTTTTCCAATAAAAGTCGCAGCCAGCCAGCACCAGCTCCAAAAGTTGCTAAAGATAGCGAGAAAATCTCTGACAGCCTGTCCCCTTAGGCCTCTCTCCAAAGCCACTTTGCCCAACATTGTTTTGATGAACGTAAACAACAAACATATTCATTGTTACTCGCAGATGTCGTGCTAGTGGCTTATGGAAGAATTTAGTGACGCATAATGAATGCACAGGGCAGAACGGGCCCATCTGGTCCTGCAACAGCCAAAGACACTAGATGTTTCAGAACAGTTGAGAAACATAGCAAGAAAGTGTTTATAAAAGTGCTTGTCCTTCAAATAGATTCAGCTGGAGGCTTCTGTGGCTGGCGAGCTAACCATTATATATTAGATTAGACTGTATAAAAGTTGATGGTGTCACATATGCTATGAAAGCTTCTTCCATCCATCTCGCCGTTCCCATAAGGGTTAGGGTTAGCAGTGTCAAGATGGTTTGCTCGAGGTAAACGGTATACATTTGCACGCCAAAGTTAAACTCATTGACCATGGCGATTCACTTGACTTGGATTAATTGTGTTTCAACATCTCGTTAGGAGACGTGAAACTCGACTTGGGCTCCCACAAAAGGATGTAAAAGCAGCTTTTCATCAAGTCCCATTGACACGGAGGTTAGGGCGTCTTTAGTTTGTGTATTGTGTCGTATTTTACAGTGAAAAGGAATATTTAAGCGACGAGCGGCGTACAAAAGGCCTTTTGCATTCCATTTGCACCCCTAAAAAGTGAGCAGACCTAATGTGACACAGAGCTATAGAGTTGGATACACACACACACACACACACACACACACACACACACACACACACACACACACACACCTACACTCACACTTCCCTCGTGTGTTGATAGATCAGAAGAAAGCACAATGGAGGGATGAAAGTGAAACTCCATGCGGCCACCGCCCAAACGAAAATTCATGGAAGTTAATAAAGGTGATGTGTTGTTGTTTAAAAGCCCCCTCCCTCCACCCCAAACCACCCCAGCATTGTCCTTTTCAACTTGGGACTCTCGCCCTCTCTGCCTCATTAAGCTGTCCTTCAATACGTGCACCTTACATCCCATGCTTTGATTATACGTTCTTTACTTCCCCTTCAATTCCTTTGTTTGCCTGTTATTGGGACGGATTTTTAACTAGCTTTCCAGGTTCATGTTAACTGAAAGAACTTCTGGTCCAATTGAGCACAGATTTGGATTTCAGCTTCAAATTTACTGCATATTAGCATGAGCAACAAGGACACACATTTTGTGTAATTTGTTGTACTGTGATTCTAAAAACTGTGATACAAATAAAATTAAAGCAAGATTAATTAGCACATGTTTCTACAACATATATTTGAAAAATTAACAAAGTTGCCTTTTTTGCTTTATATATGATCAACTCCCACAGGAAGCGGCTTATGACTGAGCCGATAAATGACACAGACAGGAAGTGCATCTATAGTAGCTTTGATTCCCCGGGTGGGCGTCTACACATGCACGCAAGACAAATCTAAATATAGCCTGCTCCTTTCCCTCTACAGATGGCTGGCAGTGACCACCAACTCACACAGCTTCATAGCTGCGTGCCCAGGAAAGAAAGTGGAAACCTGGAGGGTGTTGTTGCATACAGAGTGCATCCTTCACATCAATATTCTATGAGCCGACACAGCACACCAAATATTTCATTTTCATTTTGACAGGATACACTTGGAAAGGGAAGCATGCCTGGGTGCCAAGGTTCAGACCTACACTCAGTATGAAATGGGAGCTAACGGGCTCACTAACCTATTCTATCATCCTGATAAAGATAATTATTCTTCAGTAAAATAATTCCAATGATAATAATAGCATGTTATGTTGTTGTAGCAATGTCTTTGTATTTCCAGTTATTTTGTTATAACTGGTACAGATATAAGCTGGTACCAGGGTCTGTTTGGTCCCTTAAAGGTATAATAAAGGTGCAATAATCAAAAGTAGCACAATTAGACAGAAAACATTGGTTCTGATTATTGTGTAGAGCTCATTTGGTGGAAAAATTCACTTCATAAATCATAATCCAAACACTCTAACCTCCACACACAACACCAGGGCCACACTCACAGCAAGAGCATCCCAAAGTCAAGTAGAAGAAAGAAGAATCTTCAAAGAGACGGCAGGAAACTGCACAGAGCTGCTGATGAAATATTTATCATGTAATTTACAAGGCATAAGAGTATCATTTTAAAGAGCTGTGGGAGCAGGGTTATTTTTAGTAACCACTAAATATTTTACTTAATTTCGCCCACGAGTAAGCATGTGACTTCCCTTTCTCTGTTTCTCACACTCCGACTATGATGGGAAACCTCTACTGCGTCCTCGTTCCCTCTGGTCTTGTGTTTATTTAAAGCTTCTCTTGTTATGGAGGTGTGCAAAAGAGGTCATCCTCTGGATTCTCTCAAATAATCTGTAGCATTTTTTGATGAAAAAACTCAAGCCAACCGAAGCAAACTGGATTATTTAGGGGGAGTGGCGCTTAAAGAGAGGTATATTGAGACAGAAAATATAAGAACACATTGTGTTTTTTTAACATTAGAGCATGTCAAATTTGAAGAAAACAAAATACAAGTATCATCCTATAATTAAGCACATGTCGCCTTTAAGATTGAATTCCTAGTTTGTTTTGGTAACAAAGCGATTACTGCTGATGACAGTAAATATGTTTTTGAAATATAGCTGACTAGAATGGTGCTTCTGTTTATAGCCCAACAAACAAATGGTGGGGTAACAGGATTAATTGTGTTTTTGCAAAGAAGACTCACGGGGTCATTCTTGAGACAAAAACACTTCTTAAACCTTCAGCTATTTGCCCCTCAGTAGTTGAGACACACACTGTATATACACTTCCTCTTAAAGGCCCCAGCAAGTGTTTTCATGTCCTTGGTTTTATCAAGTCCAGCACATGCTTGCATCATTTCCTATGTATTGGGCAGGCCATTTGAAGTCCTTTAGCACTGAAGGTCATTCACTAATCACATATCTACCTAAACCCAAAATAACTTAGTTCCTCATACTTCATACTGACCATAAATAGTATCGAAAGAGAATATTAAGGCATATAATGCTTAAAGAGAGATAGAGACCAAAAGAGATTGAATGAAAAACATGAAGCTTTCTTATTTAAAGGTGGTGAAAAGCTCCAGGTGCTTATCAGTGTTCTGTCAAGGCTGTGATGGATGGCCTTTCTATTTTGTACTAGTTTTTTCACACATCCATGACAGGCATGTATCTGTCTTTCCAACACACATTGACATTTTTTTGTAGTGAGATAGTGTGAATAAAACATGACCTGACTTGAATCCAAACGGCTTAAGGTAGCCTCAGAGGATCTCCAGCACTTCAAAGACACACACACACACGCGCACACACACACACACACACACACACACACACACACACACACACACACACACACACACACACACACACACACACACACACACACACACACACACACACACACACACACACACACACACACACACACACACACTATCTGCTGGATTATGGTGGTCCTATCTGCTGTTGAGGTTCGATTACGATTAATGCTTTTTAAAAGCCAGAGAAAATGTGAACAAAGCATAATCATTTGGGATAAGTCAGGAAATGAATGTGAAATATGTGAATAATGAATATGGTGTCAAATTGATTTAGCAAAAGTCTGTCTTTTCGATAAAAGCCACACCCATCCTTCCACTCCATAGCAAAACTTAAGCAAATCTAAACATTTGTTTTACGGTGCTAACATTTAGTTAAAAGATAATCAAGAAAGCAATACAGAATTTCATGAACAAATTAAACAACAACAACAACAGGGTTTTGAATACCACTTGTATCCTGTGACTGCTGTATGGAAGTTAAATTGAACCTTTTTGGTCGCCTGAAATGCCTCATTCGGCATTAAATTATCCACTGGAAATGAGTTTACATTCATGCAGAAGGGGTACTTACAGTAATGTCATTTTATTGTTTACTATGCTTTCTCGTTTACAGATATTACCCACACTCTGTTGAATGGTGTATGTCCTGCAAATTAATCTGCAATCTTATCTAAACTGGCTATCATTCTTTGCAAAAGGAGAGTTAAAAATAGGTTTTGTCAATCTAACAAAATAATGAAATAAGATTCCACAAAATATAGTGGGTTTACCATAAACAATATCCTAATATGTCAGGGTATCCGGTGAAGACCATGAGAGAATCAGATATGGAATTTCCTCTATTGATCTTTTAATTAAATTAACAAGTTTCATCAACAATGTTTGACGTATGTGCTTGATCTATTGTTTTAAAGCACTAATTGTTTTTTTCGTCCAACACATGGAAATGATATACCTTTGGATCATTTATGCCATCAGTCTCTGCTGTGTGTTTATCTTCCAGATTAGTCATGCACAAGTCCGAACATGCAGTGAGACAAATATTGTCCTCCAACATCCAAAAGAGCAGCAGATGGTCGATAGCTCAGGAGGACGCACAGACAGCCAGGTTCCACTGCAAACACATTAACTTCAAGGGCGCACAAAACCACACTCGATCAAGGAGCCTGATTGGATCATTGGCCATTTATCTGTAATTTAATGACGGGGATATTGAGCTTGTTTTCCTGCTCTCTGTCCGGCGAGTATGACATCATAGTCTGGACAGGCGAGAGGATCACAACCTGATTATCTGATAAGAAAATGGAGATCAACCAAGGGCCCAACACAGCTCTGCTGCCACGACTTCAGGCTAATGGTTGTGGAAGTCTTTCTTTGTCTTAGAAAAGAGAAAAAAACTACTTAAATCTATGTTCATCCAAATTTAAAGTAAGTACCCTGGGATGTCACACCCACAACCTTCAGTTTCTTCATCTCATACCAATGATTGAGCAAACTCTCACCCTGATTACGTTTTTAGAGGCTTTAATTACAAAGTGCTTGGTCACAAAGAGGGCCAAGGCATCTCATATTCCAATCCCTTTGAATGACTCTTCTTTATTTCCCCCCCCGAAAGGAAGAAATGACCTTTCTGAGAACGACCACACCTCTTTCTAAAGATTAAATAGGTCACCTCCTGTTTTCTGCCAGACACAATGAATTAATGCGAAAGCAGAAAGGTCTCTGTTTGTAAGAAACTGAATGAGGTCCAAATGAAGTATTTCACTCAGTGTGCAGCCCGTTCTCACTCCGACCTTGTCAACCAGGGGGCAGCTTGGTCAGTGGCCCTGTGCCTTAATTATGTGGTCGCAGTTATGGAGTAAAGGAGGAAGTCAGGATTTGTTGAGAGCGATGAAGTCCAGGGGAGTCATGGTGGGTCCAAAAACACCAGAATGTCACTGGACTGTTGTTTGTGTCCCGGCTAACACCAAAAGTCAACATACTTTAAGTCACTTAACATTACTTCTAACAATAAACAAAAAACTACTTATTTTAATCCAAACCACGACCATTTCCTAAACCGAATCAAGTAGTTTCCATTTGAAAACAGAAGTTTACCTTGAAAAGAAAGTGTATGCATACAACTGACGCTAGAGCAGAATCAAGAGCCTCATCGTTTGATGCGTATGGCCACTGACCAAGCCGCCGTATGTATTTCAAACCATCTAACAGATCATAAACATAACCGTGTACCAAGCATTTGCATCGGTTGCCCTATCGGAAACCATCGTTGAGGCATTGCTGATGTTTCGCTTTCATGGAAATGAGCTTATCTAGTGGAGAGACTTTCTTTATACATTTCCTGCTGGACGGTATTAGGCATTTAATTTCCATTGATATGGCGTTCAGCACTCTGGGACATGATCAATATAATTATACATCCAATGTTTTACCTCATTAAATGGGTAAGTGGTGCTTATAATGTGTTACACTGGCTCGATTCCAGTGTCAGATCCAATAACGCTGTGTTCTTATAAAGGACATGTAATATAAACACTCGACAAGTGGCACGGCCTGTTTTCGCTGAGATTTATGCATGACAGATAGCATTCAAACCCTCCCATGCTTGGTGGACTCTCATCCCATCTGTCTTTCTAGTGTGTGGAATGAGACATCTGTAACACATCTCTACTGGCAGATTTATTACTTGTTGCGCCTGGCTTAATGGTGCACTTGACAGCTTTCTCTGGCTCAGTGAGTCGGCCAACTCCCAGAGAAACCCTCTTTGGATCCCTTAAAGTGACTTACTGTGTTACCCACTCTGTTACCCACTGTTGATTCTGGCCTTCACCGATAATTACAAAAAGAGGCTGGAGTGTTCGAAGGAGAAATAAAGTGAAATAGACTGGATAGATCCAGGTCTATTAAGATGGACAGATCTGAACAATAAAATGTCTCTTTAAAGTCCTTTTTTTGTTTTGGGGAAGTAGTATGTGTTCCCACATGCCACCATTTTGAAGCCTTCGACAGCATCCAACAGTCTACTTTAGCTCCATGACAACCCAGCATATAACATCTCCTGCAACTGTAAGATGTGTTAAAAGCTTCAGAAAACTATCAATTGGACCTTGAATTAAAAAAAAATGTTGTCAAGATTGTAATGTTAATATTGTTTAATATTAATGGATAAATATCTTGGGTGAAAATCTCACTTGAGAACTTTGGTTCTTTATACCTTGTACTCTGTGTTTATGACAAAGCCATTAGCCTACAGCCCTAGCAATAAGGGATTATTATTTTCAGTTTTAAAATGTTTCCAACATAATTAGCTTGCTTGTATTTTACATAATTAGCTGGTTTTGCGTTTGCTTGGATCTGAAAGTTCAGGTCACCTTTCTGGTGGCAACTGAGGAAGCAATGCTGTTGGAATTTGCTGCAGAATAGGCCTACTTGATCTCTTAATCCCTTTGACTGGCAGGAACTTTGGAGAGGTCCATGCCACGGTAATATTATGATTTGATAGTCTACGCGGCTTAGATGTCGCAAGGATAGTGTAGCTTCTATCCATAGAGACTTCAGTGCCCCCTTCCCCAGTTGATCAGTGAGAAATTAAGCAACTTCCAGATGGTTGGACTATGTTTTTCTTATGTGCAGCCTCGTTGATTCCTTTAAAATGTGCTCAATGGAGCATTAAGCAAAACAAGTTTGACTTCTATGTATAAAATGATGATAAAATGACACATATAGAGTATAACTTTTCCTTTCACCGAACCTCGCAGCCTCTCGGTTCAGCCTCGGTCTCAGGCTCATTCACATGAACAGAGGAAGGAAAAATAACTCTACAGCTACTAACACATTTGACTACTTTTCAGACTTAATGAAAACCATATTCTTACTGGAAAGTTATTTTCTCTTAAAAATATGGCCCACTACAGTATTTAAAAGTGTGGACCATGTGTTCCTGAAACCTTATATCGGATCAGGAAAAACTTCCAAACCTTTCATGGGGGAAAAAAGGGAATAAACCTTCAGCAGAGCAACAGAGGAGGATCCCTATCCAAGATGGACAGGTGCAATAGATGTAATGTGTACAGAAGGACACATTTAGAGTTAAAATACATTCAATGAATATGACAGAGTGTATGAATATTTGGTAGTAGGCATATTCCACAAGGCAGATGGAGGTAGAGAGGAGGAGTGGGCGGAGTCTCAGGAGGGCCATGGCATAGTTGGTAGTAGGCATATTCTACGATCCAGACCTCAATGATCCATCAGGCAGATAGGATCTATGACGTCTCAAAGGGTCCAATGGACCTATTATACGTGAAGTCAAAAGGAATCCGGGGAGAAAGCAGAGTTAGTAATTTGCAATAGAGGGATGAAAATGTATCCATAAGGAGAGAAGCAAGAGGAGAGAGGTGCTCAGTGTATCCTAAAATGTCCCCCAGCAGCCTATAAACCTATAGTAGCATATCAAGGGCTTGGACCAGGGCAAACCTGATTCAGCCCTAACTATAAGCTCCAGTCTAAAAGTAACAAACGCACAAACCAATTTTTCTGCTTTTTGAGACAAGATGTGCCTGATTTTTGAAATATTACGTAGATGAAAGAATGCAATCCTTGAGATTTCCTTCATGTGGGAGTTAAAGGACAAGTTCCGATCAAAGATAAGGTTGAGATTCTTTACAGTGGTGTTGGATGCCAGGGCAATCACATATACAGAAACCACATCACCAGATAATTGATCTCTGAGGTGCTCAGGGCCAAGTAAAATTACTTCAGTTTTGTCTGAGTTTAACCTCAAGAAGTTGCAGGTCATCCATGTTTTTATGTATTTAAGATATGCTTGAATTCTACTGAGCTGGTTGTTCTCAGGTTTCATCGGTAGATATAATTGAGTATCTTCTGCATAACAATGAAAGTTTATGCAGTGTTTCCTGATAATATTGCCCTAAGGAAGCATGTATAAGGTCAACTGACCAGTGTTTTGCTGATTTATTTAGAATATATTTAATCCTATAATAGGAGGCTCGTGTTCATTGTGACTGCTCAATGAACTGCCTGCTCATCTTTCAAGTCCTGGCTATTATTCTGCTGTCTTCACCACCATATCACATGGCCAAGACTGCTGCTCCTCAGAGCTAAAAGGGGCCGTGTTTCCCCCTGACCGAGAGGACAGCAGATGAAGCAGCACACTGCCGGCTTGAAGCGGAGCCATTAATCACAGCAGTGCCGTTAATGAAGGGGACTTAACTCAGTGGAGCAAGGAAAGCAAAAAATAGGGACACCTCTTATTTAATTAAGAGGGAAAGCAAAGATTGACAGTGATTGGCAGCACTGAGGGACTAAAGTGAAGCAGATTGTACTATTCATTCCGAGCCTTACCGGACACTTTTAGGGAAAGCAGTTGGAAATATGACATTGTTAATGTTCAAATGGAAGGCAGATTGTGTGTTCTTCCCTTGACATAAGTATCGACCGCTCATATAAGCACATTATTGCCGTTGCTATCCTCTGTAGGGACCATGGAATCATTAACTAATTGCCCCCAGCGAAACAAGCTGTAAATGCAGACTATTCGGCGCATTAACAACCTTCAAATCTTGTGAGTTTTTCAAACCTTTCTTTGACTTAATTCAAACAGCGCCCTATAAAAGTGAAACTGAATCTATTGATGTTTTGTCCAACAATAACCTGAGAAGTGTGGACCATGTGTTCCGGGTCAGAGGCCACAAGGGGAGGGGGTGTTGGTACAGTATTAGTTTGCACATGGACTCCAGAAAGAGCTCTTTGGGGAAGCAACAGATGCCTGGGTTCAAAAGTCACCGTGCACCCCTCCCCCCTCCCTCTTTAGACAGAAGGGAGATATGGAGGGACAGACGGCCTCTGGGCCCCTTTGAGGGCTTAAACAAAAATACCCTTTTTCTTCTCTTGAAAACTGCCCCCTGGATCACCACTGAAGTGGCAATGGGCGCACTAGATATATGTTGGGTGCATCAAAAGTCATAACTACATTTTTTTAAATCTGATTTTGCTGAGCCAATATACTCAGTTGGCATCTATATGGTGGGTTCAGTAGGTACGATTTCTAAAGACCAAGGTTCAAAGAAGGGCAAACCTTGGTTTACGAAAGCTGAAGCTTATTATCTCCGTAAACATTGTAAACATGAGCTACTAATATTCCGTTATTTCTTTTTTTGCGCTAATCAAAACATCAGTTTTAGGAAAATGATAGATAACTGCTCTTAGTCTCTGGAATTTGGTTTTCTCACATGGGTCCATGCAGCAATTATGTTGGAGGATTAGTTTACGAAACTACCCAGTGATTAAGTTACATGTCAGTTTGTGAGAAGTAATGCTAAGATTTCTCTGTTCATTTATAATATGTCACTGCAGACATGACGTGGACCAGAACTAAAGAGCACCACCAAATCATGTATTTCCAGAGTTAACGTATCCTTACGTGTTTAAAAACTTCCACTTGTTCACCATAGTTAGCCCAGGTTTAAACTACACTTATTTTGACCTACAAACCATTTTGAATAATACAGGTTGACATAAAGCATTAGTTAAAGTTTCAAATTGCATATTCACCCTCAATGTTCTAGTCAGAGTAAATACAATCAGGCAGATGGTGTTCATTAAAATAAACTTTTACAACTCATCACATCCGCAAAGTGTGTCAGCTGATTTAAACCCCGGGCTAGGTGGCAAACATGTAGGCTTGTTTTAACTGGTCTGCTGTTCCTCTCAAAGACCAGGACTTCCAGGAAACATGTCGGGTCCTGCAGCTGATTACAGTTGAGAGGAAAATCAACTGTGTGATGTCCCTAAAAATATCCAATGACATTTCCTCTCTAGTATTACTCAATGTCAGGTGGTTGAACTCTCCAGCACTTTCGTTTCTGGTGTAAATTCCAAACTAACTTTCATTTCCAGGCACGGAGAGGAGTCAAATTATAGTCATATTTTCTTCCACTCGCCACAAAATTCTCTGATTTGCGTAATTTTTCACTTTTTCCTGTCACCACAATGACATTCTGTTACGCTGCCTGCAATTTGGAAACAGATCAAGGAGATTGGCTTATTTTGATGGGCAGAGGAAGCGTTAAGGGGAAGTGGTGGTGTGGGTTAGGAGGGGGCATTCCAAACAACTCAAAGAGAAACTGAAGCTGACCCCGTCAGCAGGACCTTTGCCACCATAGTGCACTGAAACTTATTTTGATTAGTTTACTTAAAGGTCCAGGGTGTTGGATTCAGGGGAATACATTTGCACAAACGGAATATACATATTCTGTGTATATATAAGTTTTCCTTTGTGTATAATGACCAAAACCTATTAATTGCTATGTATTCGTTAGAAATACGCCATACCCACAAAGCGAGCGAGTCCTCTTCACAGAGGTCGCTATGTTGCACTGCCATGTTTCTATATATTTGGAATGCGGCGGACTGATTTAGAGATGCTGTGTATGGCTTTGGTAGCGATCAGTCAAAGTTTCCCCCTCCCTAGAGTATACTCTGCTTTATGGTCTATACTTTAAATGGACCATATATTACAAATTGAAAATCATGCCGTATTGAAGTTGACTAGTTGACTAGTTGACTGAGTATTTTTTTCTTAGAATTCTATCCAACCAGGCTTCTTTTTGCAACCAGAGGAGTTGCACCTTGCTCGTCAGTAAAGACACTTCCGTATTGGCTTCACTCGGCAGAATCGGAGGTTTGTCGCTGTTTTTTTTTACGTTCCCGAAAGGCCTCCGACATACTTAGAAAGGAAGGGGTGAGCACAATCTCTCCGGTAGAGGCCACTGCATCCTACACACTGATCCTTTAAGAAAAGTTTTCTCATGAAAGTCAAATGAAAGGACTAATCCCACACATGGCCTTCAAATTTAAATGGTCAAAATTGGTGTTTATGAGACTTTCCTCCCAGGAATAATGAAAGCATCAGTCTTTTTTAATAAGTGCACTAAATTGACACAGAATCAATGGCTATATCAGTCAGCCAGCCACGTTATAGAAACGTCATCAACACTTAACACTTGCTTTCCTGTGAATTTTCCGGACAATGAGCGCTTCTATTCACACACGGGCTCAATGAGACATCACAAAGACTTTGTACTCAGGAGCTGGCAGGGTAAAGTCCATTTAAGGTCGGGTTGAATGATTTTAGACATTTGCATTCTCACATAAAGCCCCTCCGATTAATGTCTAGAAAAGTTCAAGGTTGCAGGGCGTTTGTGAAGCGGCTTTAGACATCTTGTTTATTTAATACAACACAACTTTACGAGGAGAATTAAATGAACATTTGTTCTGACTCTTAGCCTGTTAATACTAATCTTTGTGCACTAAAAATAACTAGGTGATAGTATTGTGCGAAAGCACAGTATTTTCTCTGGTTAATGTACAAGATGTGCTTTATGACGTGCCTAACGCTGCCTGAGCAGTAGACAAAACAGAGAATGTCTGGCTTTCAGATGAAACGCATCTATGGACAATCACAAAGTTTTAAACTGTAAAGGGGGAAAACAAACTGTTCACTTCACTGCCGTTAAACCCTTGGTTGTACTTGAAATTCCACTTCCCATTATCTGTGAGAGAACCTTTGCAGCCACTTGGTCCTGTCAACAAGACACTTGAGAATAAAATGGAACATGTTGTAAAGTCTTTAAGTTATTAAGATCAGTTTCCTCCGAGCTTAAGATATAAATAAGTCTTTCACGTGTGTACTGTCTGGTTTTAGATATCACTTCATAGGATCCAAAATGTTCGTAGGAAGTTAATTAACTGCATGTAAAGAAACAAGCCGCTGCAGAAAAGTGCAGAGGAGCCAGTGAGTTCACAAATGCGTAACCGTTTAAAAAAAGCTTAACCAACATTGGCTTGGAATTCCTTAAGTGCAGATCTTAGCCTGCACTTTATTTTCTTATTTTTGAATTTGTAAGACAAAAGGTGAGAGGTCGTCCTGCCAAACCCACTCGAGGTCACCAGGGAACAAACCAGTCCAGGAAATTCCTGTCTGCTCTTCACAGACATAAAAGTAGGAAACTCATTCCATTTTTTTTAAAGAAAAGAAAAAGAAGAAAAAACATTTGACTGTTATTTCAATAAAATTGGCATGTATTACAGACTTAAACAGATGTTTTTTCTCTATTGTTTCAAAACCATATTTAGCACAATAAAACTATGACATAACCTGTGGTTGTACAGCAAAAAGTCCCAAATGCACATATGCACTCCAGAAAGAAATTCTGCACTGGAATTGATCTAATCTTTACCAATCAAACCTCTGAACCCTCTCCTCTCAATCAGGGTGGGTGGAGCCTAGACAGGAAGTGGCTGCATTGTGTGAACAACATAACGTGTTTGGTTATCTCCCTGCAAGGTCAAGTAAACATCTCTTCGGCCAGCTCCAGTTAACCCTGTCTGGGAACAGTGACCCGTTGGGAAATAAAGAAGCTGGATAAATACAAAGCTGTTGCTGTCCTTGATTTTAACACCGTGTAAACACCATATCTTGCTCAGTTTGATATGTTTCATTAATCGTGTTAAACAAATCTCAGGACCACATGCTTTAGTTTTAAACCAATTTATTTATTCTCAAGATATTGTTAACTTTTGCTGTGTTTTTATGGGCTGGCAGAATGAGTGGTTAGCGCAGTTTCCTGGTTCAGAATCTGTGTAAGGTTGAAAGGTTCAGGGTTTCTGTTACAGGCAGAGCATTTCACATATATACATATAGCACCACAACCAATAAATCCTGAAACTCATGTTCTACTACTGCCAACTCTTTGAGCTTCAAACTTTACAATTCAAGCAATTAAAGTGGAGAAAGAAAATGGGAACTTGTGAATCTTTTCCTAGGACTTGAGTTGGATAAGGCCTTAGCACTGCTGTCTCATTATCAGAGGTTCAGTTCCTGCTATGGATTGGAGCAGTCTCCTGACAGCACTGTTCTGCTAATTGCCTTACACAGGTGTATGTGTTTTCACCATTGACTGCATATAAGAAGTGGACGTAGTCAGCGTGACAAAACCCATTAGTTTGCAGACTTTGTTTTTAAAGCCTTGAGATTGCCACTTATGCTGTCACCATCTTGTTTTTTTGACACCAGGAAAAGAAAGAAAAAAACATTAAACTCATGGCGTAGAGATACTGTGTATGACTTAGTAGCGGTCAGTCACAGTAGCCCCGCCCTAAAGCATACCCTGCTTTATAGTCTATTTTACTCTAAAATGGACCTTCATTTTCTAAATGAACATCATGCTGAATTGAAGAAAACTTAAAACTGGCCATTTTAACCAACTTTAATGTTTACAATGTTTACTGAGGGAACAGATCAAGGGAGAAAAAGGGCCTCATAGATTTCCAAACCGACCTCTTTTGGCAACCAAAGGTGTCGCCCCCTGATGGCCATTAGAAAGAATGCAAGTTTAAAGCACTTTTCATAACCAAGGCTGCCGTCTGGTGTAGAGTACAAAAAAACAAGACAATTGCACACAGCATATGTAATATTAAGAGTCGTTCTTATTATTAACATCTAAATAAATTAAGTGAATAATAAGTGTAATAAAAGGCAGATTGGTCAGTCAGGGCTTTGCTAAAGGGAAAGGAAATTGCGAAGGTCTGATGACAATAAGTATTTTTTTATGCAAGAACGGATGGTCAGACCAATGTGCTTTCGGAAATAATAATTAATCAACATAATAACAATCATTTCTGTGTTTGGAAATACTAGGCTTTCGGAACAACAGGAAAAATTCCAGAACTACTCTTGCCATCTTAGAATGAGGTGCCGTGTATTGTTGAGGTGGCAGGACTTTGGCGACGGCTCGCTTCTGCTCCGAGTACTCAAGGTTGGCGCGTATGCCTTGGCGCTGACCGCGAGGCTTGGCATCTATGGGTCAAATATCTTGCCGGGACTTGTGTTGTATGCCACTTCTCTTCCCTCATTTCCTTTCAACGCTTTGCTTTCTACTCTCTGTGAAAGGAATATATCCATAGGTAACCAGGGTTACGATGGTTCCACTTGGAGATTGCAAGGACTGCGGTTCGTCAGCTTGGGCTGCTTGTGTTCACTCAGACCAATTTCCTCTACTAGTGGAGATTGTTCAAAGTGAAGACAGCAACAGCAAATGTGATTTCAATAGTGAAAACTAAAGCTTTCAGCCCACCTTGGCATTTGTTCCTTTTAACCATGAAGGTAGTCATTTCCTAAACTTAAGTAGTTTAAGTTAACCACACCTACATCCTCAAGTTGGCAGATCAGAAAACATACAACATACTGTATGACTGTAATATTTTGAATTTCATTTGAGTTGTTTTGCACAGCCTATCTACTTATGTTGGGAGCTATAAACAGACCACAGGTGTTTAGGTTCAGTTTCATACAACAGTGTGAGGGAGTATTGAGTGCTCTTTAATGTGTCATCACTATGTGTATTCATTGACTGCTATAAAACAGGTAGAGAGAGAAGTCAAGGCTCCAGTGGGGCAACACATTATTAGTGAGTAATGCATGAAAAGCAACAAATAAACCTCTGATGTGTAAGTGGCATAGATACTTGAGTTGATGGGTAGTAATACATAGAATGGACTAGACACCTATTTTTTGCTGTCTCAGATAGCTTGGCAAAAGATCCCAAACATATTGATAATGCAGCTCTGCTTTAACTAGAAACTAAAGGAACAAAAACCTGGATCATGTCCAACTAACAGGGAAACACTCCTGCTAAATCAAGAGTTGTATTACATAAAATAAACAAATATATATATCTTGCCTAAACGTCATATTAACCGTTGGCAAAACACAATAGACTGATATCAATCCAATTTCAGCCCTGATAAGAAAAGAACAAGTGTAATATACATGCTGAAAACTTTTCATAAACACGGCCCGGTTCTAATCCTCAATACAAATTAGCATAAATGTGTGGATTAATAAAGAAGACAAAAGATTAAAAAAAAATCCACATAATGTTTTTTCTTTTGAAATGGGAAGCATAGTGTATATTCATTTTAGGGAACTATAGCTTGCTTTAACAGTATACACAGAAACACAAGACTTGGATATATAGTTTTAGGGAAACTAAACTTAAGTGGTAGTCACCTGAAAATAAGATTACGCATATTTTGTTAGTCACAATGTTCGTAAAGACATGACATCAAATCTATAAATAATTAATATATAATTGGAAATAATTCAGTTTTCCCCCCAGCTGCTGATTTGTGACATGTTGTCGCAAATCGGATATTTTATTTCCCTCACTTTAGTTTTTATGATCCACAACAGCAACTAAACTCGTGCTGTAACAGTTACAGCATGAACCATTGCAATTTGTTAAAAAAACAAGTCAAAACAGTTAGCCATCATTCATTTTGTTTGCATTTAAAAATGTGGTTTATTCTATATCTGAACTTTGTTTATATAGAAGTCAGGATTTCACTTAGTTTTTTTGTGATGTCGCCAAATTCCCTGATCCTAATTAGTGTAGTGTACATTATATTCTCTAGAGTAATCTCAGCATGCATCCACGAAGATGTACTGAGATATTTTTATTGCAGACGACAATTTACAAAAGTTTCAAGACTGTGTCGTCATACGATATGCGACCCAGCGAGCGGAGCGGCGGAGGATGAGCGAACCAACATTAGAAAAGGAATGAAGGAAGGCGAAGTGAGGAGTGTCGAAGATGAAAGGAATACAGCTCAAGAGGATGTTTTGTGATCAAGTTCAAAGCGGAGAAGCCAGTCATGGATTGTAGGTGGCTTCTGCTTCAGGCAGCCTCCTCATTAGCATCGCAGCTGAAAAAGCCATGCTTTAATCTCTTCTTTTCTGTCACTGCATTAAATGCCAGAAAAGTATGCAACACATAGATCAACCCCGTCTTTGATGTACGGCGACTCACTGTTCCGTCATGTACCCTACCCATCTGGCCCGAACTGACAATGGCAGTCCTACATCAAATCTCATTAGCGGGGACTAATATTCTTTTCATCTTCAGCGAAAGGCTTCCATTGTGCCGCCGCTTAAAAGTGCATTCCTCAGCTCCCACTTGTCTTCCCCGTGTCTCAGAGGGAGAAGGGGGGCAAGGACAGAGGTGAATACAGTGTAGGAGGAACAGATTACTGCCAGAGTTGACTAGGTTCAACTTCACCTTCCCATGCATAAAGAGATTACAGTAGTCCCTATTGTGCGTTTGATTAATTTTGGGAAATTACTATGCAGCCCCGTCAAGGAACTGTGGTAACTCTGGAGCACCACTTACATAATGAACTGATGCCCTGAAAACAACAACAAAGCAGTGAAGACTAATGCAACTCTGAAGTTAATTACAGCAAACAATATAAAGTATATCTATATAAATATACATATATGCACATAGTGGAAACTAATCCTGAAGTAATTAGTCAGTTAGTTAAGTCAGAAAAAAACTTTCAGATGTGTAAAACAAGACAACGAGACTGAAGCCAACAGCTATGTAATGTTGTACATTGTGTAGTTTTGAGCTACAAGCATGCCAACAAGCTGACATTAACATGAATCAAGTTTAGCTTGTACACTTGATAATGGTGCAGTAAAGGCTGATTGAAAAGTTGTTAGTTTTGAAAAAATGTTTTCCATTATTGTTATTCATAGTATCGAATTATATGCCAATTTGTCATAAAAATGGTTCTGGAGGAAAAGTCAGGGGACTAATCAAGTCTGTAAGGATCAAGTACCAGGCAGTTGAGATATTCTAGTAAAAGCCCAGAATGTTGATTTGCTGGTCGCTCTAGAGAAAAACTGTGGGTTCACCACATTTTATTGGAGTCGTCTTCTGGGCACCATGAACGGCTGTAAAACACATTGCGGGAAGCCATCCAATAGATGTTGTGATATGTCAGTCAGGACCAGAGTAATCGACTGTCCGTTCAATGGACTGACCAACAAACTCAACAATGATCTGACCAACCAACATTGTCCCCTAGATAATCCCTAATCTCTCCAGAAAAAACATTTTTAAAGACATCAAATATAATGTCATCACAATATAAATCTGCTGAAAGTTATGGGGACACCACTTAATGATCACCTCGCCTTGTTCTACATTTGGACTGTTAATCTAGATATTCTGTCACACACCAGAGAGGCGATTTGAATCATGACAGTTCATCGCCCAGAAAACCAAGATGGAGTCAGCAACCCCCAACTTTCACTGAAACAATATCCTTTAAATTGCAATGGCTAATAAATGTCTTGTGACATATTGTATCAAACTGCTAGTAATGAAGTAATGTTAAGTCTACAGAAGTATAGTATTTGTGGAGTTGAGATTGGTTGAGGTCAGAACTGTGGAGGTTATAGAAATTGAGAAGAGAATGAAACCAATGAGAGTTAGCTATGTTTAACGATCGTGTGAAACAACCAATAGAAAACATAAATGATCGCTCAATATATGTGACTGCTTAGATACAAAAAATGAAGGGTGGATTTATAGATAAACAGCTGCTCACAATAATATGCGGCAGAACACTTGTGCACAAGAAAGAATAAGTCGGACGTCATTAATTAAAATGTTTTATGTGGAGAAGTGGGACATTTGTCCTTGTAGTCGCACGAAAGGGATGGAGATCATCCACAGGGGACTGTAAATGCACTATACTGTTCATGGAAATCTAGTCAGTAATTGTTGAGGTATCTTGGATCAGAGTTTGATGGATGTCCTGTCACTAACTGAACAGAACACCACACATAGTGCCCAACCACTGACACAGAAGACATGTTAAAAATGTCGAGCAGCTGGTCATGACAGTATGTATGTCGGCTGAGGGAGGACAGCATTCCAGACAGACAAATGGAGTCTGCTGAACTTGTGTACTTGTTTCTGTTGACATCGTCTTCCAAAGTCAGCTGAAAAACTCCATTAGGCACCACAGCAAAGTCTTTAAATGAAAGTCAGTCAGTTTGAAGACACAGTTTACACCAAAATGCTCCCAAAAATGATCATTTTTACTCTGAAATCCTGATCAGTGCAGTCAAATCAGGACAATGTGCATCACTAACAGCCGTAGCAGAGTGGTTGTTGAGCCTGTGGAGGAATTGAGTTTCAGATGAAGATGAAGATGAAGTGTGCTGTGTGGGATCCTTAAAAAGGCCATTTCTCTAAGATCTTTTCAAATTCACCATTACTTCAACAATTGCAATTTTATAACCTCAATTCTAAAATAATCGAAAGGAAATTGGACAAGACGTTAAAATTGCACTACAGTGACTTCCACCCCAGCATCCATGTAGACTGTAGAGGCACTGAGTCACTTTTCTCCCTGCATTATAGTTATTATTGTCATTCTCCACTATGCTTAGAAATGTGAATGTCTTAATGTAAATAATAATAATATTACTTAAACATCGTATTTTTGGTGCCAACAAGATATGAATGTAGTTGAAAGTATTTAGAATAATCCCGCAACATCCCGCTGTGCATATTCCACTGTGGACTTAAAGGAATCCCTCCCTGATTTCATCGTGCTAATCATGTTAAAGAATGTGATCATCACAGGTTGACATGTGATCTAAAGTGCATGTGAACACGCTGAGTGAGAACAAAAAAAAATGTGTGTGAGAATAACCAGAAGCCTGTAAACACATTCCCAGGCGGAGGTAAATCTATATTTTGTTTCCTTTTCCCCCTCACAAGATCGGACGTGAAGCCTCCAGCTGAAATGTGCTGACCTGTAAAATCCCAGCTGTGGGCCCCACGGTGCCCAACACAAACTGGGTCTTTTCCGTCCAAAACTGAACGCCCGGGGTAACGCGCCATGTTTTTGTGCCGGAAACCAAAGAATGTTTTACTTCTGAGCCCCGGCGTCCAATGGCCTTTTGAAGTGTTCCCCTTTCAAGGCTGTGGCCAAAACAAATAAAAAGCCGACCGCTCTCGACGACCTCCATCAAACACATCACTCAGAAACAGCTGTTACCGTTTAGCCGGAAAAACCACCGACATTCCTCCCCTTAGTAATGTATATGGGACATGTGAGATAGCAATCAACACACACACACACGTTCTTGAATGTGGTTACACTTGCAATTTCTTCTCCTCGAAGTGTAAACAGACTGGGGCCGCCGTGCTGGCCAGTTTGGAGTTGTGACCTCAGATATTGTTTTGTTGTTTCAAACATTTCGACACATTTCAACACTGTGATTATGTTGTCCGGTTTGTTTTGCTTCCATCCAAGAATTTGTGAAATTCCCAGAATGGCGGCTTACAGTTTTAGAGACAATGTTTGCTTATCGTTATTTTCAGTGTGGTTAGTGCTGTATGGTGCAGACTGTGCAATACGGTGTAGTTATTTCATAGCAGAAGAGGAATATGATATGCAGTTATAGTACTTTTGATAATGGCAGATACGCAGAAATGAGCACATTAACATTGGCTTCATTTGCATGTATATGTAAGTTACATAAGATACATTTTTCTTTCATGTAAAAAATAATTAAATTTACTCTCTTGTGTTTACTGTAACTTTCAACTATGATGATGCAGTTTGTTATTTAAATGTGAAATACTGTCACCTTCAAAGTCATTTTTTCAGATAGTGCAAAAAGTGTATTGGCCAGTACCTTTTATTTCACCCTACTTGGGCTGAGTGTATTATTATCTTTAATACATCATCCAACTTTGATGGGGATATAACAAGATGAGGTCAAACAAGGTCATACAAAAACCTCAATGAACCAACATCCTTGAACTTGTTTCCCACTCTCCGAGATCTCAGCATCTGTTACCCGGTTGCTGATTTTAAAGACCATGAGAGGAGCTCATGTGATTGGTCATTGTGTTTAAAAGAAAAAATGCAAACATTTGACGTTCACACCCATTTGTGTTTTAGAAAAAGGGAGCCTATCGGCGTGCTAGTAGCTCTTTGTGGTTGTACAGGCTCAGCAGTTGACTTTGAGCTAAATATAGCATATGCATGCTAACACACTAACAGTGACAATGCTAAAAAGCTGATAATATTAACCACATTCACTATGATCGTATAGCAGCCTGTTCGCAATAGGGTTGTGCAATTTGACGAATATGTCAATGATTGGCTGAATAAATCTGAAGAGGCATCACAGTACCAAGTTGCATGGAATTAGTTGATTCATTCATTATATTTCACTCAAAACCCCAAATAAGTGGCGGGCCGTGTATTTTCTACATAGGCCTTCAATGCTGTCTTACTATAGCTGAACAACCTAATGTAAGACATTAGTCCACCAGTGTTCCTGTGCGGGGCTTTTATTGTGAAGGAGCAGACAGAAAGAGAGTTGTGGGTTGTGAGTCGTATTCACATGACTGCAACAAGTGAAATAAAATGTTACATGAAGCACAACACCTACAAATACATAACTGCAGAGTGCAGGTACATAAATACGTGCATGACCGGATGCTGTAATAAACATGACAAGAACACATTTACAAGAACCAGTCACATTTATATATAACACAACATGACAATACAATCAGACAGAACTGTGGGACTAAAACGCCTCACACTCAATAGAATCAGAAATAACCATATAATACAAACAACAGAGACAAATGAACAGAACAGGCAGCTCACTCACTTAAAGTTAAAGTCCATCCCTCCTCTTTGCCAACAAACAACACAATGACGCGGTCGTAAAGTTTGTCAAAGAGCTTTAAGTCTACTACCAGCTCCTCCTGATGGCCATGAACGCCAGTCATGAAAGTCGAGCCTCCCCAGTTGCGTTTCTGGAATAAGTCTTCATCCATTTAAAGCGACACTATGTAACTTTTCCCTTGTAGCGCCCCCTTCAGGTATTTAACATGGGGGGGGAGGTGGGCTAGTGAGAGTTTGCCGTACATACGGGTACTACAGCCTGGGAGCGGGCGGCTCCCAAATCTTACATTCAGCAGTTTTCTGGCCACATACCCCCGATGGCAGTGGCGGAGGTGCAAATCGCCATATTAAAAGTCATTGTAGCGGCACAATTTTTTTCAAGCTGTTATTTTAAGGTAGGAAAAGTTACATAGTGTCGCTTTAAGGGCTGAACATTGCTGGCTCAAGCTAGCTAGCTGTGGGGACGGGCTCAAACTAGCTAGCTGTGGTGCGGCCGTAAATTATAATGTCCGTCTTTTCCTGAAATGTCCTCCTTGAGAAAGGCTTCGAGATTAAATCCGCCACCAAGTCCGCCTCTCTTCCTTCCGCCATTAAAAGGTAAAAGCAAAAAAACTGTGATTTTTTGCTTTCTTGACCCCCGTTAATCAATCTGCTGATGGATATGTCTCACGCTTGCCTGTCTTCAAAACTTGAGAGCCCTGACTTCAGCAGGCTGTCTTGGCCTGTGTGAAGGCCTGAGATGAGCTGCTCTTCTTCCATATACTGTGGAGGTGAAATCTGATTGGATAAAAGCTCCTGTTTAAGTAAATTGGACTGGAAGCATCGCTGCTGGGTGGAAGCGCAGCAACAGAGGAAGACAATTTTGCAATAAGAAAATGAAAATTAAAAATAATTGTATTTTTTTATTTGAAACAAATTATGAAATAGCTTTAACTTTGTAATTATGTTTAGGCATTTAGAGAAGGCTTAGAAGGCTCTGACGAGCCGCCACTGTCTGCTAGTAGACTGAATCATTAAAGTTATTAAGGGTTATTTGGGAGATTTTCCTGGTCCGATGTGAGGTTTTTTTGGGCAGGGATGTGTACACATTGTAAAGCACTCCGAGACAAATTTGTAATTTGTGAAATTAGGCTATACAAATAAACTGAATTGAATTCAATTCAATTCAAATTGGCCTGGCTTGAAAACCATGTCTCTGCCAGACTGTGATTAGATTTTATGTTTGTTATTAAGAATTCAAGTAGGACGTGGCCCCTACACAGTCCCCACTTCCTATGCTGCTTTACCTTCCCTGGCTATTCAAATGTCAAACCAATGTCAACCAGGCATATTGTTCTTTCAGCATCTATTGTACATACATTTGCTGAACATGGGGGAAGAAAAAGTCGGAAGAAAAAATCCTGTCACTGGGGAGGTAGGACTAAGCTGAATCCTCGCTAATGCAACTTTAATGAGGAGCGCTTCGGGAGAGAGAGGATGTGTGGCCCAGTCAGCTGACGGCTGGATAAACACGCTGCTGGTACAACTGTAGTTCTTTCGCTTGGTTAGAGGCAACAAGAAAGAAAGGCTCCAAACTCTAAATCAATAGGATGAAAGAACTCAGATCTAAAAATACAAGTGAGTTGACAAAGCCTTACATGAATAAATCCATGCAGACTGCTGTCTGCTTGCGGGTTAGAAACGTTTTTGTGGTAAATCAAAAATAAATATAATCCAGGAGGAAATAAGTTTCCATCAAAATGTACTTGACAATGCAGTTATTTTTAATGGGATCGTCATTTTTGAGGAGACCATGCTGTAAAGAAACAAACAAAGGGGTTGTGTGTACACTTTTATCTAGTTAAGCAATAAGGTGCGAGAGGCAGGACTTTGTTGTCAACAATCTTTGTTGTCAATAATCCAATCAATAATAATAATCAAATCAAGAGCGTTGTTGGGCCTAACAACGCCCTTGAAGCGGACATTATTGACGACAAAGTACTATCTCGATTAACTTATTAATTCCAGAATACGGTAGCTTACGCATTATACATATTAGTAAATAGTAAGATGCCTTTCAGCACAAAATAGTTGTCGACACCAAATGTTGTGTATCGCATTTCAGTAGCCGAGAGAAAATAGTCCCCGGCTGTTTTGTTTTGCATAGCAACAGTCCGAATCTGAGAATATCGTTCCAACTTTACTGAACTTTGTTTCGTTGTGTCCCTGACGTCTACGGGTTTTTACAACGCCAAAAAAAACATTGTCTGTGGCCGTGAACGCGCTTCATTAAAGATGAGCACCGACTCAACGTTCAGACGTAACGTCTGATCCTGTAGTGGTCACACTTTCCAGTGCCATAGAAATCACCCCGCAGTATTTCATTCATAGCATCTCTGGTTCTGGTCTTCATGTCTAGTTACTGGTTTCTCTTTGCACTAGTTAGTGAAGCAGTTCATTGCCCACTTCATTTGGTTGACAGTGTTTTTTTCCGTTGGGCAATATTTCATAGGTCTCACTTTCTTTCTTCTCTTTAGTAGCATGACGTCCTTCTGAAGTATCCTCTTCGGCTAACCACTCATCTGGAACACTCAGATAAATGTAAACAGCTGTCGGATATTATGGCTGATTAAAGTACACCTAGTGACTCACTCTCAACCAACCAATGTATCCACCCGTATTATTATCTAAGTTAACACCTTGCTGGTATGTTGAATGCGAATATAAAACCAAATCATTGAAACTTATCCCTCAATGTTTTGTCTCTACACCTTGAAGGTCACTAATTAACTGGACATAGAGCCAGGCCATTTACCCAATCTTTTATACTTTATGCTAAGCTAGGCTAACTATGTCCTGATTCCAGCCTCACAGATATGGAAGTGGTTTATATTAAGATTCAAGACTAAATATAGTTGTATTGTCACATGCACAGTTAACATTGACTAATTATAATGAAAATCTTACTCTACTAGGTTTTCCTTCCACACAGAATTACAATAACAAAAAAAAGGAGGTCAATCATCTCGGAAAGAAAGCCAATGGCCAAATTTTGAAGTTTTCCACTGATACTGCAACATTTGAGACTGGTGTGTTTTTATTCAGCATAAAGACAGAAATCTCCACATGAATAATCAGTATAAAACATCTAAAAGCTGTATTTGCAAACATCACCCGCAGCTACAAATCACCGTGGATATCGCCTTACCCTTGGATTATTTTTTCGGAGTGCTGAAAGAAACACAAATATATGTGTCTTGCAGAAGAGCTTGGGCTAGTCGCCTTCATAAAACAATCATCTGTGTGGGAATGGAGTTTATTTGGACGGTTGCCATTGCCATGCTTACACAACCTGATGAAACTGTACTATCTGTGTAAATTACAATACATCAACCTTCTTCTAGGAAACAGCTTTTTTATGGAGCCACCCATTCAAATTCACAAATAAATGACATTGGTAAAATGCACCACAAAGAGGTGAAAAGAGGTTCAAAATATTGACATTTAGATGTCAACAACTTTATTATTGTGTTCAGAATTAAATTGGGTTTGACGCTATTTTGAGTAAGGAGCCAGAGCACTTACTCTCCCTGAACTCCATCAGGATGGATCCGGGCTGACAGAGAGCAGCTGAACAAACACTCTTTCATGTTGTAACCGAAACCCCAAACTCATCATTCACAAGCATGAATAAAAGACTCACGTGTGATTTAATGCCATGCTGGACCTCTGCCACAGACCAAACAAACCGACAACTCATTAAAAAGCAACAATATATGATACTTGAGGGGTCGATCTGGCTTATTTGATCACGCCTTTGGGTGGACTGAGCAGTGGACTGGGCAGTGTGTGCGGCTCCTGGTCAGCATGTGGGTCCGGTATTGAGCTGGATTGTTGGACACAGTTGACCGCTCCGTCGCTGGAGGAGTGGGGTTAGTCAGCAGTAGATGGCCTGTCTATGACCCACAGCACATCCCCCCCCTGTGGTGTACTGGTTAGGTTAGGGGATTGGCGTTTTTACTGGTTCAGACTGATTTGCTGCTCAGACTCATTGTGTTAGACAGCGAGGGACAGATCCACCTGGTGGACAACCTGCAGGCTGGAGCGGTGCATGCAATGCAGTCTGACAGGCCACACACTAATCCTACAACAATCAACCTGCTGACCATGATACCCAGAGAGAGTAGGACATCTTTCTATGGACCACCAGAGGTGTCAAAACTACAGTTCATCTGGCCCACTGGATTACTTTGCGTGTGGACATTGCAGATTAATTCAAGTTATGCAACAAAATGCACTCTTCTTTAACCCTTAAAGTCTCACTGTAATAAGGTAAATGCCTTACCTTATCCATCTCGCTTCAAGTTGCATTGTGGGGTACTGTAGGATCCAGTGTTTTTGGAGCATGTACTGACCACATTCTGAGGATCACTGGATACGAGTGAAATGTAGTCCAGTTTTTTCAACAATTCTGAAGAATTAATAATATTGCATTGTGACTAACTAGATGCTGAGGCACATGAGACTACTAGTAACGGCATGCAATTATTTAAAGGTGCATGTGGCAGCTGTGGGGGTGGAGTCTACAATTTGGCCTCGGCTGCTGACTGGTTGGTAATCAGCCAGCTGCTCTGGAAAATAAAGTATGTTGTCAAATATCCCGATATTGGCGTTGAATCTCTGGTGCTTTGGGGGGAAACTCACGGGTGATGGCCATGGAGGCGTTACAGTGCATAATACAAGACTGGGAATATTTAGATAGTCTCTCAGTTGCTCTCAACATGGCGGAGTCTGAGCCAGTGGTTTGTCGCTAACTGTGCTAACTGCGCTGTCAGTACAAACCACTGCAAACGTTCTGATAGAGCTGACAGTGTTTATCTAAGTTTCCGCCGTGATACCCTTTATCCACTGTGACTGGTGTACGAGAGCAGTTCAGAGCAATGAGCTAGCTAGCGGGGCACTATAGACCATGCATTCATTGGACAGGCATTTCTAAATCCCTGTAGTGGCTGCGTGATTTTATGGTGTGTTTAAGCTACCACAGAGTAATGTAACCCTTGCACTGGGGCCCCACCGGAGTAGAATGCCGGGGATCTGGACACAGTTGATGCAAATCAACGATGCATCAACCGGGACTGCTGAGATCAGACCGCACTTCTCAGAAACTAACCAAAAATAAGTCTGAAGAGCTAGGTCTCAGCGTTTTGCTCTGTTTGTCTCTAGCTCGCTCAGTCTTGCACAATTGCATATGGAATGGAGTGTTTCCTCAAGCTTTCTGCTGGGTCAAAATAACATTGATTTCAGCCTCAGAGTGCACGTTTACAGCTCCGGTTCCACCACAAGTCTGCTGCCTCTCAGAAAGATGGCAAACCTGCAAGGCTCGAATGGGAGACAATGGCAAAGAATATTATTTTCAACACCACTAGTGTCTATTAGTGGCTGTATGACCTATGAACATACCCCAAAGCTATGATAGTCCGCAAAACTGAAGAAAGTTAGCAATGAAAACAAAAGCATGCTGGTAGTTTGAGTTTTGTCTAGACTTCGAATGACACAATTGAACCCAAGAGGATCAATTCTACTGAGTATTAGGATGCTATTCCTCTTGTGACCCCAGCAGACCAAAGGTTTCACATACAAATTGAAATACGACAACTTCTTCAAGATAGATTGATTGATAATTTTGAGCCGTCCCAAAGGATGAATCCAAACTGATTTCAAACCTATGATCATATTTGATCTTTATGCAATGCATTGCACCATCTTACCAGAAAATGTTCACCACAGGTTTAGGATTTCTCATTCCGACCTCATGTCCCATAACCTTCAGGCTAGAAGGTATGGGGAAGCTAAATTGAGGGTTCTGGTGTACAATCAAAGTACCCACCGTTTTCATTAGGATTGTTCCCCAGATAATGAGAATACGGCAAAAATGTCATACCCAGCCACATGTCAAACACGACGGGGGCCGATGAGTTGCCTTTCAAAGCTATTACACCCATTGAGAAGGTACAGATATTTTGTGTTCATGAATAGTTATTACCTTTGTGTCTTTATATTTGACTTTCATCCGTGATTATTTTGGGGTCGCAGAGTTCATAGCCCCTTCATGACTGAATCTAAATATTGGAACAAATACTTGCTACTAATCCAAATCACAAATTAGGCTAAACAATCATGTGATGCATATTTGTAGTTCCTTTAGCCAATACATACGTCAGATATAATGTGCCATCTGCCCTGTCATTTCATTCAGAATTATATCTGGATCTTATTAAACACACAGCATCATGATTACAGTATGGTTGGGACCGTGTGAGACGATCTCTGGGTTGGGAGTGTGCTTCCCATTATGTTGTTGCAATCTTAACCTGATCTCAGTGTCAAAAAAGAAACAATGTGGTACATTTTGCTGAGACAATCTTTTCCCCATTTCATTTAAAGTGTCCGACTGGGTTTTCTCACAAGGCACTGAAGATACAATTCTGTATGTAATTTCACTGAGTCTTGTGTGTGCTCTTTGAAAGCTTGACGGATGTGTTGGGACGAGGCTTTAGAGCAATGAATTAACTCCCGGCCACTGGGAAGGATCCTTTGTGCTCTCGTCTCCAAGGACACCTGACTTATTTTTGCCGAACAAATAGCCAGCTCGCACAATAATGGGAAATAAATGAAGCTCCCTGAGATAAGAGGGAAAGATTTCCCTTTTGGGGACATGGAATTACAAAGAGTTGATAAATGAATGGCAGCTTTGTGCTCCGTTGAGAACGTATTGCACCGCTTGCTGTTAAAGTGTAAGCCATTCTTTAAAAAAAATTATAGAATGAGTATTGTGCACGTTGAATTTGTTTTTTTCCGACAGATGTGCTTGTCATACTACTAGCACTCTTTTCAGATATCTATGAGAACCAAACACTAAATAATATTCAAGTTTAACACAATGCTAGAGAGTGGCCAGCATAAACAAAAGCAGTGATGGTATTAGCTGATGGTTTGTTTAAAACGCTCAATGGCACAAAATATTTTTTAGCGTCAAATGCTTGCCCTTTTAAAAATGGTGAACCACAAAAAAATGATAATAATCAGGAAATGGGTGATCACAACAGTGTTGAAGCAGAATGGTCTCATATGAAATCCTATCGAATCATTTTTTTTTTATTGGACGGATTTTATGAAAACACTTTATCGAATACGCTAAAGAAATGAAAATTCGACATTTATGAAATCAAAGGAATTACAAATAGTGTAAGTAAGAATCCCCTTTTTTTCTCAGGACCGCTGACACATGTTGATTTAACTTGACTGCTCAGCTACATAAAACTTGGAAATACAACTAACTATAAAAACAAACCAACTTACTGTCACTCACATTAAGTAATGACTACATGTATTGATTCCAATCCCTTTATTTTAATTGTTGATTGTGAGTTTAACAATGTTAAAGGCATAATAAGTAGGTTATTGTAGTCTGTAAAAACAACATTAAAAGTGTGCCCCTCCTCCCTGGCTCAACAAGGGTTGAGGAGCTCGTAGAAGGTCAAGCCAACTCCAGATTCCCTCTAGTTTAGGAAAACAATTGGTCCACTTGGCCTTCCACCTCTCTATACCTGTGGTTTTTTCTGCATTTTATAGCTTCCTCTTGGATGTATGCTGACGATCCGGCACCGTGTCGCTGTGTTTCAATGAGGTTGACACCCCGAAGCGCCCTGAACGCAGCAACATAAAAGAAATACAGGTAGAAGGTCAACGCACACTTCCAGTGGGTGATAAGTGATCCTTGAGAGGGAATATCTTTGCGTCTAAATATTTTGTTGTTGTTGGAAATCCTACTCATTATGCCTTTTGCAAAACATAAAATTGTACTCTTTGAAGGATAACTCTAAAACGTTACCATATTTTAAACCAACATCCTGTTGCACAAATGCAGCATCTTAATATTTTAATCAGCTGTTACAGGTTACTAAAACTGTGGCTGTTTCTTTCTAGGCTGCCGTTGTTTAAAGTGTATAGTATGGAATGAAAATAAATTATAATTTGAAGTTATCTTACTGTGGTTTTCATCTACTTGAGTTTGTGTTTATTCATACAATCGTTCAAAATATACCCTCTTCAGCAATGCAACAATATTGTAACTTTAACAAAAAGGTAAAGGCAACCGAATGTTCGCTGTGATGAGTTACATACAGTAAGGATATTTCAAGTGCATGCTGAACTGGCACGAGCTGAAACAAGTGGCTGTCTAAGGGATGTGTAAAATGGTCATGATCACAGGCCACCCAAGCTGGCAAACATGCTGATGTTGTGTACTCCATAATGCTGTTGGACTAATGGTGTCAGAGACATGAAAGAGGGAGCTGCAGAGTGGGGGCTGGAGGGTGCACACGCTGCTCAGGAGGACATCCTGCAAATCAGCCGTCAAACACAAGACAACAAAAGACAAGGTAAACATTTGGCTCCTGCAATAATGACATTAATGGAGGCCTTCCTGGTTAGACCCCAGCTTGGAACAATGGTAACGGCTGCCAGTGTACAAGCCATAGTCTGTATGTAAGAAGTGGGCGTAGTCCCTGTGATGTCACTCATTGGTTGGTGGACTGTGATTATTTTGAAGCCATTAGGTCAGCAATTTGGAGGTCGCCACGTTGGTTTTTGACCGTATAGAAGTCACACAAGAGGGTGGAGCTAAGTCTACCAACTGATTGTTGAATAGTCTTTAGGAGACTAAAATGTTGTAATTAACTTCCGTGACCTAAGAAAAAAAAAAGGCTTCCACCAAAATTACTCTATGATTCAAGCTAGAATCAGAGAGTCTTACTTTCTATGGACACATTTATTCATTTACATTTTTTTCTTTCCAGGTATAGGAGCACTATACTGTAGTATACTGTATATATACTGAGTGGCCACAATTAATAGTTAAACCTCTGGAATCTAGTGCACTTCAATACAGTATTCTGCCATAATGGCCATATTCATAAAGTATATAATTTACTACTTGTGGGTCGAGTTCACATTATTTTCATTTCAAAAGATGAGTGGCTTGGTTTCAGTTCGCTTGTGTGTGTTCACGCTGATGTGGTGGTGAGCTCGTCTATGAAAGTTTGGGAGTTCACGCTTCAGAGGGGGACACAATGGCGATGAAGTGGAGGCTTTAAAGGCAGCGAAAGGAGGGTGCTGCTGGCTCTGTTAGCGACGACTCTCTGACGGCCAGGGCTTACGCAGCCAAACCTACAAAACAGAGCTGCTGACTCGCTGCTCTGACCGAGAGAGAGAGAGAGAGAGAAGAGAGAGAGAGAGAGAGAGAGAATTTTAGATGGCCTGTCAACGTTTTTCTGGTTTCTCATCGCAGAAGTTGCGGATAGTAGCCTACCTGTTACTTCTTTTGGTACCACCTCGGTCAAGGTCCATACTATTAGAAGGTGGTGTTCAGGAATCTAAACCAAAGACCACTGCTTGGTCAGAGTTGTCAACGCTCTGTAGTAGTAAAAGCTGGAAATCAGTTTGAGCATTGGCAAAGGTATAGTAGATTAGCTGTGGACAGTTGTGCGGAAAATATTTGAAAAGACACCTCGTCTAAGAACTGGGGTTATGCTGCTGTTTTCAATGTGTGAAAGTACAAATATGGCGTGAAAATCTTCTCTGGCGCCGTTTAGACTTCACTGGGTAGTCAACCAGCATTTCTCAACAGTGAACAATATGGCGAACAAGATGTGTTTTACTCAAGCATCCAACTCGGAATATCACATTACCAATTAAAAACAACACATGGGGCTTCTACACATGCATCTGCTTTGAAGAGCAGGAACAGACAAGAGCTCTTTACGTTGGCTTATTTGATAAGGGAAAGTGCACATTAATAAAACCATTTCTGTAAATGCGCCAGTTAGCCAATAGGCTATTTTTCATCTGTAGCCTCCCGAGAGGCAGATGTTACGAAACAAATCTAAAAACTGAAATGAGATTAAATATGCAGTTATGCAATATTGATGTTTTACAATGGGTGTACGAATAGAGTGAGAATATTAATATATGTTTTCTACAGTACCTTCTCTGGAAAGCAACGGCCATTTGTACTCCAAACACACCGTAGGGTTATTTATTGTTTGCATATCTGGATTCAATGCCTTGATTATTTTGTTATTAAATCCTAGCCTATTCAATATGAAGGCTTAATGAAAGTGCAACAGAATGTTTTTTTTCCTGCTGCTTATTTTGGATAATTCAGCCGTATTCATAAATAGTCCATGCTTCTCGGCCACAGCGGTATATTAGTCCCTAAACAAGTCAGCACTTTATTGTGACAGTAAACAAAGGAACTTCTACTGAAAGCAGCCACATGAACCACACAGCATCATTATTCAAGGCCTACAAATCTGGTTCTTTGCCAGTGTATAATATGAGGAATCTTAAGATCTCTACTGCTGGATGTTTCCACAGTAAAAAACTCCCATTGTGGTGAGGAGGGTCCTGATCTTTCTCAGGGTGATGGGAGAAGCCCTGGGGGCCGGGCTCTGGTAGGGGACAGTGCGTGAGAGTTCACCCCATTCCCAGATCACAAACCGTGGTGCTGATATTCGGACAAAGAGCAGATCTGATGTGAAACAGACACCCAGTGTGCCAAGGTCCAGCACAACCTTCGCTGGTTAGACTCAGCAATGTCATGGGATCCAGGGACATTAGGGATCTTTTAGAGCATCTCATTAGGTCAAGAGAAGTTCATGACAAAGTTAAGTATTGTACAAGCACTTCTGGTTGATGATACAATTCTAAACTACACATGATCCGATTGGACCGTACCAGTTGTTTTGCCTGTTTACTACAAATCATGTTGATTGTGTATAGTGTGACTATTCCAATGCAGAACCTCCAACTATTTACATCATTGAGGCCAGACTAAATATCAGTAACGCCTCTTTTGTAGTGTCAAGTGATGCAATTCATCAATAACCAGTCAACATCCCATGTAATAATGCTTCATTGGAAAAGCATCTTCTTTAAAACTCAAGAAATCAATCTTAATGAAGGTGAGATTCAAAGCATTTCTGCCAATCGTCTGTGTCTGCCTGAGCAAAAGAAACATGTAAATCTCTCCAATGGCCATAAGAGAGCGACTCATCTGGTTGCAAAAAAAGTCTTATTATACATAGAAGTCTCAATCTCTAGTTGATATCTCTCTTCGGGAGATAGTTTCTCTAAATAATGACCAGTAAAATCTACTTTTCTAATACTCTACTCAAATAAAAAAAAATATGAATACACTGTTGTCACCTTTGACTTAAAACAGCCACTCAAATTTAATCCTGCTGTGATATTTCCGCTTCCTCTTCCAACAGGATGATTTGGAAACATGCACAGTGACCACTACAGGCTTTTGTTTGTGGAATAGTTGCTGTGGAGATGAAACTCTAGCTTCTTGAGTGCTGAATAAACAGTGACAGACATTTTGGTGGTATTGTTAAAGCAGTGGCTTTCAAGTTTGCAAGTATATTCCTTGGTCTCTGGTAATACAAACTAACATTGCTACCATTTTACTGCCAGTTTTATATGCAGGCTCCAATGCTTATTGCATTGCTGATGCATAATTGGCCTGTGTAGTTAAATCCCTGGAATCTAGGAGTTATTAGGTGGTGGACATCAGTGGATTCATTTGCCAAAAGCAAAGTGTAGCTTGACGTTGCCAACGTAAGGCATGTGGCAGATCATTGCTTGCAAATTTTAATTGAAAAACCCTTGTTCCAGTAAAATTATCATGTATGAAAAAGTAACATTGCGGTTTTAATACGATTGGATGTCGGGACAGGGCCTAAGTGATGACCAAAGCTGGGCTAGCAGTCTAATCTCAGCTATGAACACAGTCATTTAGTTTGAAACTACAGTTAATAGAAGTTTAATGGTCCGTAGGATCCAAGATAGAATCCACTGAGGGAAAAACAAAGCTCAGATTACAGTTGAAATTGCATGAGTTATTGCAAAGTGGATGAAATAAGCACATTGCCGCTTGTTTTAAAAGGAAGTTAGACTCAATAGACCGGAGGAGCGAAGGTACCCCGTCTTTAGCATTGGAGAGCCAAATTATGTTCATGATGTACAATCTGAATGTTCAATGGACCGTAGAGCTTTTCTCAATAAAATACAGACTTGAATGTGGCTTCAGTGTTTACGATAATGACTGTTTATGAATTCTGTAAGGTGTCCAAGACACTTTGTCTAAAATCCAGGAACCCAGAACACTTTTACAGTTGGACATGTTGTTTTTTGGCAAAACCATGCCACTGCCATTGCTCATATAGTGAGTTTGTGTTGGTACTATGAACAGAAAAGAGAAAACAGAGGACCAGTATAGATCGGATGATAACTTTGCTGATATTGTTGAACGTTTGGGTGTTACCATCTAATATATACATATATATATATATATATATATATATATATATATATATATATATATATATATATATCAGTCAGCCTGTTGTCTATCTCACCACTGACGGTTGGAGGTTTCAGAATACAGCAATCTGACAAAGTCTTTAAAAAAACAATTAGATTGTTGCTTGCCATATGCAGTCTGGCATATACATTATTATTATTATCATTATTGTTTTACAGGTACAGTACAATTATTAACAATGTACGATGATTAAATGTTTTGCTTTTCAAGCTGAAAAAATATATTCTTTAATATATATATATATATATTCTTTAATATATATATATATATATATATATATATATATATATATATATATATATATACTGAACTATTCAATTTCAATTCAATTCAGTTTATTTGTATAGCCCAGTTTCACAAATTACAAATTTGTCTCAGAGTGCTTTACAATCTGTACACATAGAAAAACTCCCAAATAACCCTTCAGGGGGAAAAAAGGGAAGAAACCTTCAGGAGAGAAACAGAGGAGGATCCCTTTCCAGGATGGACAGATGCAATAGATGTAATGTGTACAGAAGGACAGATTTAGAGTTAAAATACATTCAAGGAATTTTACAGAGTTTATCAATAGTTCATATTTAGGCATATTCCACGATGGAGAGTTTGGAGACCTCCCGAGTGGAGGAGAGGGCGGAGTCCCAGCAGGGCAGTGGCACAGCTGGTGGCAGGAACTCATGGTCCAACCATCGATGGTCCATCAGCAGATGGGATCTATGCCGTCTCATAGGGTCCGAAGACCCCATGAGTCAGAAGGACTCCGGGGAGAAGCAGAGTTAGTCATGTGTGATTGAGAGATGAAGATTCATCCATAGGAGAAAGAAAAGAGGAGAGAGGTGCTCAGTGCATCCTAAACGTCCCCAGCAGCTATCCTATAGCTAGCCTATACCAGCATATCCAGGGGCTGGACCAGGGCAAACCTGACTCAGCCCTAACTATAAGCTCTGTCAAAGAGGAAAGTCTTAAGTCTACTCTTGAATGTGGAGACTGTGTCTGCCTCCCGGACTGAAATTGGAAGTTGGTTCCATAAAAGAGGAGCTTGATAACTAAAGGCTCTGGCTCCCATTTTACATTTTAAGACTCTAGGAAATACAAGTAGCCCCGCATTTAGTGAGCGCAGCTCTCTGGTGGGGCGATACGGTACTACAAGCTCCTTAAGATATGATGGTGCATCACCAATTAAGGCTTTGTAGATTAAGAGAAGAATTTTAAAAGTGATTCTTGATTTTACAGGGAGCCAGTGCAGAGCAGCTAGTGCAGGAGTAATGTGATCTATTTTCTTAGTTTTAGTGAGAACACGAGCTGCAGCATTCTGGATCAACTGGAGGGACCTAAGAGACTTATTAGTGCAGCCTGATAATAAGGAGTTGCAGTAATCCAGTCTCGAAGTAACGAACGCGTGAACCAATTTCTCTGCATCTTTTTGAGACAAGATGTGCCTGATTTTTGAAATATTACGTAGATGGAAGAATGCAGTCCTTGAGATTTGCTTTATGTGGGAGTTAAAGGACAAGTCCTGATCAAAGATAACGCCGAGATTCTTTACAGTGGCGTTGGATGCTAGAGTAATGCCATCTACAGAAATCACATCACCAGATAATTGATCTCTGAGGTGCTCAGGGCCGAGTAGAATTACTTCGGTTTTGTCTGAGTTTAACATCAAGAAGTTGCTGGTCATCCATGTTTTTATGTCACTAAGACATGCTTGAATTTTAGTGAGTTGGTTAGTCTCCTCTGGTTTTATCAATAGATATAGATGAGTATCATCTGCATAACAATGAAAGTTTATGGAGTGTTTCCTGATAATATTGCCCAAAGGAAGCATGTATAAGGTAAATATAATTGGTCCAAGCACAGATCCTTGTGGAACTCCGTGACTAACGTTGGTGGTCATCAAGGCTTCATCGTTTACAAATACAAACTGAGATCGATCTGATAAATAGGATTTAAATCAACTTAGTGCGGTGCCTGAAATGCCAATCGACTGCTCGTCTCTGTAATAGGATGTCATGGTCAATGGTGTCGAATGCAGGACTAAGGTCGAACAAGACCAGTACAGAGATAAGTCCTTTATCTGCTGCCATTAAGAGGTCATTCGTAATCTTCACCAGTGCTGTCTCTGTGCTGTGGTGTTTTCTAAATCCTGACTGAAACTCTTCAAATAAACTATTCTGATGTAGAAAGTCACACAACTGAATTGCGACCACTTTTTCAAGGATCTTAGAGAGGAAGGGGAGGTTAGAGATCGGTCTGTAGTTAGCCAAAACCTCTGGATCCAGAGTGGGCTTCTTCAGGAGAGGTTTAATTACAGCAACTTTGAAGGAATGTGGTACGTGGCCTGTTAACAAAGACACATTTATAATATCCAAAAGAGAGCTGCCAAAGGCAAAACGTCTTTAAGCAGCCTAGTCGGGATAGGGTCCAAGAGACAGGTAGACGTGTTAGAAGTAGAAACCATTGAAGATAATTGGTCACGGTTGATGGGAGAAAAGCCATCTAAATATACACCAGGACATACAGCGGTTTCCAAAGCCATTCCACTTGAGGAAAGATTGCCACTGGTTAAGGGCAAGAGATTATTAATCTTGTCCCTAATAGTTAAAATCTTCTCATTAAAGAAGTTCATAAAGTCATTACTACTAAGGTTTATAGGAATACTGGGCTCCACAGAGCTGTGACTCTCTGTCAGCCTGGCTACAGTGCTAAAGAGAAACCTATGGTTGTTCTTATTCTTCTCTATTACTGATGAGTAATATTCTGCTCTGGCATTGCGGAGGGCCTTCTTATAAGTTTTAAGACTATCTCGCCAAACTAAGCGGGATTCTTCCCGATTAGTTGAACGCCAGATGCTTTCAAGCTTTCGTGACGTTTCCTTTAGTTTGCGGGTCTGAGGGTTATACCAGGGAGCAAACCTCCTCTTCCTCACTGTCTTCTTCTTCAGAGGGGCTATCGAGTCCAGTGTCAGTCTCAGTGAGTGTGTGGCACTATCAACAAGATGATCAATCTGGGACGGACTAACGTTAGACCAGGAGTCCTCTGTTATATTGAGACATGGTATTGAATCAAGTGCAGAAGGAATCGCTTCTTTAAATTTAGCTACAGCACTGTCAGTTAGACATCTGGTGTAGAGACTTTTGACTAACGGTGTACACTCCGGTAGTATAAACTCAAAAGTTATAAGGTTGTGGTCTGACAGAAGAGGATTCTGTGGGAAGACCTTCAAATGCTTAATGTCAACACCATATGTAAGAACAAGATCAAGCGTGTGGTCAAAGCTGTGAGTGGGTTTCTGTACTCTCTGACGGAAGCCGATCGAGTCCAACAATGAGATGAATGCAGTACCTAGGCAATCATTATCAACATCCACATGAATATTAAAATCTCCTACAATAATAACTTTATCAGTTTTAAGAACCAAACTTGATATAAATTCTGAAAATTCTGATATAAACTCTGAATATGGACCCAGTGGCCGGTACAGAATGACAAATAGAATCGGCTGTAATGTTTTCCAGGTTGGATGTGAAAGACTAAGAACAAGGTTTTCAAATGAGTCGTAATTTAATTTAGGTTTAGGATTTATTAAAAGGCTCGAGTCAAAGATGGCTGCTACTCCACCTCCTCGACCGGTGCCTCAAGGAATGTGGGTATTAATATGACTTGGAGGAGTCGACTCATTTAGGCAGACATATTCTTCATGGCGCAGCCAGGTTTCAGTTAGACAACATAAATCAATGTGATTATCTGTTATTAAATCATTTAGTAACACAGCTTTAGATGACAGAGATCTAATATTTAGGAGACCACATTTAATAGTCCTGTTTTGTTGCACTGCTGAAATAATGGTTTTAACTTGTATAAGGTTATTGTGTACAACTCCTCTTGTGCTTACTTTAGATTTATTTAATTTAAGTGGCCGTGGGACAGACACAGTCTTCACAGTCTCTATTCTAGAGTTGTGGATGGGTAACTGCTCGACAAGAAGAGCAGAGAAGGGTGTTAAACTACAACTCTGCTCCCGGTTCCTGATCTGAAGCCCAGATTGTCATGGATTAGGTCCGGTGATCAACGTGGTCATATTCGCAGAAATGAGACACGCTCCTTCCAACGTGGGATGGACGCCGTCCCTCCTCATCAGATCAGGTTTTCCCCAGAAAGTCTTCCAGTTGTCTACGTAGCCCACCTTATTCGCTGGGCACCACTTCGACAGCCAGCGGTTGAACTACCACCATTTAAGTTTGTGTATGTGCGAAGAATAATGTTATTAGAATATGCTCCAAAATGAGGGGGGGGGGGGTGCTTGTGACTTTTTCTTTGCTCCGCCCCGGTGTGCGCAAGCTAGCGGAGCTCTGCGGTGTGCGAGACGGCGAGCAGAGGACCGTTAACGCAGCACGGAGTGACAGAAATGACACGCTTCTGCTGTAATCTGCCGCTATAGAGAAAGTTACGGGGGGCGGGCTAATTTATTTTTCTGTCACGCGATAAAGTTCTTTATTTTCTGTAATGCAATTAAAAAAACAAAAATGTCATGCATTCTGGATTCATTACAAATCAACTGAAATATTGCAAGCCTTTTATTCTTTTAATATTGCTGATTATGGCTTACAGCTTAAGAAAACTCAAATATCCTATCTCTAAATATTAGAATATTTCCTCAGACCAAGTAAAAGAAAAGATTTATAACAGCAAAACAAAATTAAACATTTGAAAAGGTCCATTAATGCACTCAGTACTTGGTTGGGAATCCTTTTGCATGGATTACTGCATTAATGCGGCGTGGCATGGAGGCAATCAGCCTGTGACATTGCTGAGGTGTTATGGATGCCCAGGATGCTTCAATAGCGGCCTTTAGCTCATTTGCATTGTTGGGTCTGGTGTCTTTCAGCTTCCTCTTCACAATACCCCACAAATTCTCTATGGGGTTCAGGTCAGGGGAATTGGCAGGCCAATCGAGGACAGTAATGCCATGGTCAGTACACCAGTTACTGGTGGTTCTGGCACTGTGGGCAGGTGCCAGATCATGCTGGAAAATGAAATCCTCATCTCCATAGAGCTTTTCAGCAGACGGAAGCATGTAGTGCTCTAAAATCTCTTGGTACACAGCTGCATTTACTCTGGACTTGATGAAACACAGTGGACCAACACCAGCAGCTGACATGGCTCCCCAAACCATCACTGACTGTGGGAACTTCACACTGGATTTCAAGCAACTTGGATTTTGCTCCTCTCTAGCCTTTCTCCAGACTCTGGCGCCTTGACTTCCAAATGAAATACAACACTTGCTTTCGTCTGAAAAGAGGACTTTGGACCACACTGCAACTGTCCGGTGCTTCTTTTCCCCTTGCAGGTGTTTCGAGTAAATTAGACAATTCAAGTAATTAATTAAATACCCTACTAGTATACTTTTTCATGATATTCTAAAATTTAGAGATAGGATATTTGAGTTTTCTTAAGCTGTAAGCCATAATCAGCAATATTAAAAGAATAAAAGGCTTGCAATATTTCAGTTGATTTGTAATGAATCCAGAATGCATGACTTTTTTTTTTTAATTCCATTACAGAAAATAAAGAACTTTATTACAATATTCTAATTTTCTGAGACAGTCCTGTAGTTCTGCAGAAAAACAAACCAATAAACCTGACTTCCTTGTTGGATGGTGCAGTACCAAGTCTTCTCCAGGTCATTCTGGGTCATGTGAAGTTCACAACCTCACATTCCCATTGAAGCCTGTAGAAAAGTGATGAGAAATGTGTCATCAAGGCCCACTGTGTGTAATGCACAGTCATCAGATGGGAGCATTGGAGAAGTTCTTGTTTCAAGAGTTTACAAATCTGCCTCTGTCATGGTTTTTCAGTGGCCACGTCTACGAGGGACCTGCCAAAGTGGGAAACTAGCACACAGCAGATGCCAAGCACAGCCTCAAAACACAGCAATTTTTAGACATTTTCAGAGAGAGTAATACGAGTAGTGAACTTTGTTTGACCCTTTTCTTTATATGGTCATCCGAGGACACAGAGTGTACACATTGTATGCAAGAGATTTAGAAAAAGGAGACTTTTACACTTTGTATAAAGCTGCCCTTCAAGGCCTCTGGAAAATGTCTCCAAAAGCATGGACTGACGTTGCTGGTTGCAACAAGATTATTGCTGGCATCCCTCCATTGTAATTACAGAGAAAGAGGTGGGGTTTGACGCAGCTTGGCCAGCACACTACAAAGTATTAAAAGATGTATCAATGTTTTTTCGTGTGCTAACTCTTAATGTCAGAGCAGTAGAATAAATGCTGATGAACAGGCTGGACTAAAAAAGTAAGTTTGGTCAATCAGTCGCATACCCTAATGGTTGCAAGGCCTGCTGGGGATTTTCTTTAGTTTTGTTTCCTTCAGTATTAGTCAGAGCATTGTAACACAATCAGAGACAGTTTCAATTCAATTCAATTCAGTTTATTTGTATGGACACATTTCAAGCTTGTTTGTGCTGCAGAGCAATTTCTACACATGAACACCCACGCAAATACACATGCTTTCTTCTAGAGGCCAGTGGTTATCCAGAAGTCCATATCGCTGTTCTTATTGGAAACAACTAATGTATCTTCTCTCCAAAGGTTTAATTTAAAAGCATTTTTTATTCCGTCCAAAAGGACAAAAGGATGTCTTGCCTGCACCTGAAAATAAAAGTATGAGTAGTTTTCACATTTTTATGTATTTCCTCCAAAAAAGAAAGTCTTTCACACCAAAAGCGAAGTGATTTTTCGCGCAACCGAATCCCATGAAAAGTCAACGTATAGACACGTGTGGCTGCGATGGACGTGATATTTCAACTTTGAGGCGGTAATCTCGCTACTCGGGCCAATCAGCTCTTGAGTTGCTCCGCGCGTCATTGCTGTCCCGCTGCTGTTGAATCAGAAGAAGACGGACAATAATGTTATGAACACAATAACATTGTTTAGATGTTCCGCTCTCGTAGCGCTGGAAGCGGAAGTCCTTCAGACGTAACAGTAACTTCATCAGTGAAAGTGACCGAGCTGTATGAGCCTATGGGTGATGTCATGAACCCAAACACGAGGGCGTTAGTGTGTGGGATGTCCACAACAAATGTGTGGTTAGTTATTCCCTGGTGGATGAAGGAAATGATAACGGTCTTTATGGAGACGAGACACAGAGACAAGCCCCGCCCCTCGCGGAGCGTTTTGACGCTGATGGCGTGAACACGGCAAAGTAAACTCACACGTTTTGAGCGACGCAAACAATCGCATCACTATTGGTGTGAACGCACCTTTAGTCTAAAATGTTGACTAATTTTAGACTTAGACTAGGCAAAAATAGCTAAAGAATAAACATTACCTCTATTCCATATGAAATCTAATATTGCAACTAAACATCATGAAAGAAAACCACGTTCCAATGCAAGTATGCAGTGCCCAACAGTGATAAAACGCTTAATTTCCTTTTTACGATGGCTGAGGTAGAGAGGGATGGATGGAATCTAATGTCCCGAGCCACCTGCCAGTGGAATCTGGCTGAGGTAGATAAGAACTGCTGGACTGTAATCTACCTCTCCAGAGCTGACAGCCATACAACCTTTTGCCTCATAAAGCTCCGATTGTCCAAACGAGCATTTGTTCCCCCTGAAGCAATGGTGAAAACAAGAGCAACCTGCGTTAACATGAATACACACCCTGATGTGTGTGGACTCATAGAACAGATTATCTTTGAACAATTTACAGTATTTTATATATACAAGAGGTTAATCTTCACTGCCATGCTTATGGAGCGCCGTCACATACATGGTTTGTTTTCTAGGGTCCAAACCATGGTGAAAAGTTTACCCGCAGTTCTGCATATTTACCTTTATTTTTAACTTCAGGTTTGCTTCAGCGTATTTTGGAAGTCCAGAGAGTCAAAACTAATTGATCTTTAACCTTGGCAAAGCATGATGGATTTGTCTTCACTTATACTGACATTTTCCATGTTTCTGTGTCCGTGCCATGATGCTGAATAAGAGCATGTATGGACCAAAGATTTAAATCTCTTCCTGCGCTCAGAATCCTCCTGTTTTTCTGATCTTGCATGGCCTGGCCTTCAAATGTCAACATCTATCTCCTTATGGCAATACAATTACACGTTTCAAGATCGGTGAACATACATGGTTCGAATTGCATTCGCACTAACTTAATCTGCTGTGTTGTTACTTGGGACATGGCAGAAATACCTTGGTGTGGGCTCCAGAGTTCTAATTACATTATACCCACCTGGCCAAAGACAACAGAATAGAGAAACTGAAACGTTCCAGATTTTGAAGAAACCAAAACATTCCTGGTCTCATTGGCAGTATTTTGTATTATGCCTCAAGTGAAACTCTTCTTGTCTTTCAAAAGCAGAGCAATTTCACAAATTGGTACTTTTGAGATGGAACACTTTCCCTGTTTCAGAAGGCAGTTTAAACATTATTCAACCGATTTCTTCACCACAAGTGATTTTGCAATACATCACTAAGATTAACTAAATTCACTCTACAGTATATTAACTGTGGAACTACCAAGGGTTAAGAACCCTTTGCCAACCCAAAGCAGAGCCAGAATAGGGATCTATTCTTAAAATGATGAGGTTGTCCAAGAGCGGCATCAGCTCAAAAATGTGCTCCCATTTGCTGCTTTTCTTGTGTAAATGTAAGCTGTTGAACAAACAAACTAAGCAATTTAAATTGTTACTTTGGGTTCTTTTGATTATGATTATTTTCTAACTACTTAAAGACTATGACACGAGTGTCTTGCTATTACAACCGACTGCAAGAAAATGCAAGCCCAGCCATCCGGGGAAAGCAACAGTTCTGGCAGAATGTATAGGCTCCAATCAGACGTGTCCTCTCTGCAACACTTTGGCTATCAGGTCTGGTCAGCGGCCATCCAGTCTAGAAAGCCCAGTGTCAGCCAAACAATGACTCACACTTTGGCACTGGTCATTAGCCTGTCACCGGGCTCTCAGAGTGTCGTCAGTAATGACAGGGCAGAGCATGCATGATAACTTCCTCTGCAAACACACACACAGGGCCCTCTCAAGAGGCCTGCAATTCACTGAACCTTTTATTTTGGTGGTGTGTGATTTGCAGGGTTTATAGTTGATCTGGCACAGTAGCACAGGGCTTGATCTCCTGCAGACTTGGCAGCTTAACAAAACCACACATCATGGAATTGCCTGGCTCTTCATCACCATGTTCAAATAAATGAGGGTGAGACTTTGCTTTAGGGTTAGAGATAATAAAATACAACACGTTCCCTGAAATCTGCTACCATACTGATAGGATAAGGTGTTACTATAAATCAAATGTATGTTTCCCAAAGTATCCAAAAAACTGTAAAAATCCTTAATGACAACATGTCTTTCCTGAGACAATGTCCCGGTCACACAGGAAAATCAACAATCACTGGAACTTCTTTCTACGGAAGAGGTACCCCTAATAAAACATAAACTATCTTGATGATTGAATACCAATAAATGTAGAGATGGGTCCCTTGGATGGCAATGTTTTGTTACTCAATTCAACAATTTGGTCTGGATTAAAATATCTAAGGAAATAATGGATGGATTGCCATAAAACCTTTTATAGTCATTGATGGACACCTGACCTTTGTTTTAGCGTCAATATGACGATTGCATTCATCACATTTGGTTTACTGTAAAAAACTCTTAACATGATGGATAGCCATGAAAGTTGTACATACAGTAATGTCCCACATATGACAATTTGTATAATATATTGGTTTCCTCAGTTTGCAAACACCATCATCATGAATTCCAATTTGTCCATAGTTTTGTCAAAATACCTACAAAACCCAGAATGTTTAGGTCTAGCCTGGAGTTAGACTCTTTTCCACGTGACTTCTGTATTCTGAGGCAGATCCAGATTGGAAATAAGAAATGTCTGCATGTATTTGTCCACACAACACTTCGACGCAACCCACCTGATCAGATAATGATCCGCTTTATTTTGTGGTTAAAGGAGTGGCTGTACAGTGTACGGTGGCTCAGTGGTTAGCACTGTCGACTCACAGCAAGAAGGCCCTGGGTTCGAATCATGATTGTCCTGGTCGTTCCAGGTCCTTTCTGTGTGGAGTTTGCATCTTCTCCTCGTGCCTGCATGGGTTTACTCTGGGTACTCCGGTTTCCCCCTCCATCATAAAGACATGAGGGGGCCGTAGGCGCTGATTGGCAGCCACACTTCCGTTAGTCTGCCCCAGTGGCTACTGATGTAGCCACTGTAAAGCGAATTCAGGTTTTTAGAGAAGCGCTATGTAATCTTATTATTAGTTTACTACTATTCTCTTGACCTTCAAAAAATAATAATACAGTGAGCTAATTACCTAAAGGGTAAAGGTGACATGGAAACACAGTCATTCACATTTCAAATACCATGTTTAATGCTGTGGTGCTACTGGTTTGGCTATGGAATGACAATGTCGCGTAGTTGGTTGAAAACAAAATATTTCAACAACTATTACATTTTTGGCCTCAAACTTTGGTCCGAATAGAGGGTAATATAATAGTTCGGTGAACGTCCGACTTTTTCTTAAAGTTCCCGTACCCTTTCATCCAGCACCACCATCACAGAAAATGTTCAGTTTGTCCTAGACTTTGTTTTATGCAAAACTAACCTTTCCATCAGCCTCAGTTGGACTTTGTGTTTAATGCAAACTAGGAAATGATACCATGCTAACACACTAAACTAGGATGGTAAACATGGAGATGGTTATATATACCCATGCAGAGAGATTTGGTTTAATTAAACCAGGTAATCTCTAAAATATGTGTCTCCAACCAGATAGTTTGGATAATCCATAAAGGACACTGACAAAGGTTTTAGTTTAGTTTAGACTGTTTTAAGTTAAGGAACCAATACACTGTTTTTGGAAAGATATGCTCTCATCGATAGCCTCATGAATACAATTCTGTTCCCCCCTATTGCAAGCAGAAATCTTATAAACATAATATCTCAAAACCTAGACAACAACTTGCTGGATACCACCAGATGTAGGTGAGGAGATATGTGTCTTGTGTATTTTGAGATAACTAACCCTTTAAATGTGCAAGATTAAATCTTGACTTTCACAAAAACATTACAGCTCCCGCTCCGATATCTTTAAAATCGAAGCCCTCAGTTCACACAAGGATATTTATTGCACGTAAGAGAGCGTCAGATATAGCCCCTAACTCAATTTGACGAGTTGCGATGAGTTTGACCGCCTTTCTTCCTGGGAGAGGTACTTATACTCTACAGTTCAGTCTACATCAACAAGGAGAAACAAGTTGTTGTACCAAAATAAAGTTGAGGACCAAATGCCTTGCAAAATTCTGATCATATTTTCATTTGAGGAAAAAATGGAGGGGTAGGATGACCAATGACGAAATGAAGTTGAGAGAAGTACTCAAAAGATTCATTTAAAGTTTCGAAATACAGAAAATTAAATTTGAGTCTTTTCTTGGCAGTTATCGAGATAACATTCTTTCCAGTAGCTTTATAGCAAAAACAGCTTCTGCAAATGGACTTCCAGTTCTCAATTACTTTAAATATCTTGGACACGTGTTGGTTCCCCCCCACAGCATTGCCTGCCAAAGCCTACATCACTTGTTTCCATGTCCGGGTGACAAGGAGTAAGTGCCGGGTGAGATACAGCGGTATGATGTTTCCACGTCCTCGTCTTTGTAATCAAGTAAGCAATGGGTTCTCCAGCTATATGGAACACATTATAGCTTCGATGGGGTAGTTTAACTCACAGCCACTGTAATCTGCAATTAAATAAAGATATTCTCTTTTCTCTGTGATGTGCTCTCAACTCGATATGTGTTGCTGTGGGTTTGTGGCCATGGAAGACTTTGTCTAATGCTCATCTTGAGTTTCACTACAGTTCATGCAGAGTTTACATTGAGTAACCTAATTCATGCACATTGCACTCAGAAGGATCCCAAAGGGGTGCTTACTGTGACACCAAACTCAATGTTTAGTGCGAGGGATAAAATAAAAGAGATTTTGCAGAAATATGGTTGAAACAAAGATATGAAATTGTTATTTCCCATCTCACTAAAGTAATTGCTGAGACCTCAGAATGTTTCGACATAGCTAAAATTAGTCCGAAGAAAAAGATGTGTAACAAATTAATTAATTTTAAAGTGAAAATACATGTGAGCCTGAGGATATCACAAGGTTTATTTTCTCTTGATTTGAGGCTACAAACTTAGAACAGAAAGTTGGCTTCACAACCATTTAAAAAGTGTGAAACAATGCTATCAAGTTTTATGAGGGGTGTCGGCGCCAGTACACATGTAGCTTGACCCAGTACGATGAATTAAATAATATAATATCTCAGCCTCTTTTGCAACACTCCTGACACTTCTGTTACTACAAGAAACGGTATCAATATATTTGTTTTTTCCAAAGGGGGCATATAGTGCACTGAAAGAATACCATTGTGGTCCACAGGGCTAGCCAAAATTAACACAAAATATAAGTTCCTCTTGGTAACTTTGAACCTCCATTGATTGACAGGCCACTTTAGGTCAGTGCAACAAAACTTGCAAGCACATCGACAAAGTTTCTCATTATAAAGTTTCCCATTTACTCATCTGGAGTAAGATGGAGCAACATTAGCATTATTTTGCAGTCATGTTTGACCACCTGGCAAAGTCCATTCTTCTTTTAGCTCTGTTCTGTTTTCAATGTCTGTCTGCTGCTTGGTGTTGAGCTGTTAGTGTGCAGTGGGTTTATCGGAGCTTATTCACATCTGCTTGCAGTTTGATGAGAGTGGTTAGAATGAGCCAAAAAGTAGAACTGCGGTCAGTAAAACCATAAGAATCAGCTAAAAGATGCTACAATGCTATTTAAAGATGAGGAGAACTTTAGAGTTGGGTGATAACTCTCTTGATTTATCATTATGTTCGAATCCTTTTACATAACCAACCCAAATTTGCTCTGCTGTTTGAACAAAAATACTCATCAGTTCTCCACATCTTTTATTGAGCAATGAGGGGCTCACTTTGACTTTGAACTTAATAAACTGTGGCTACATTTACAATGTGTTTGGGATCTTGTGACCTGTTGTCTTCTTTGCCTTATTGGTTCTGTATTGCAGCTCTTGACAGCACTCTTGCACTTTGGTCCTCTTAACAGTTCCTTTTCCGTGCAAATTCTGTTCCCTCTTTTTAAAGCATACGAGAAGGTCAGTGGAGGGACAATAACAACACAGCCTAACTCTGATGTGAAAGCAGTCCTTTAAAATCAACCCTAGTTTGAGAAGCCTGCACCGGGTGACGAACGAGAGGAACGTCTTACGACACAACAAAACCGTAAGGTCAACATCTCATTCGATATTGAAAACTTACCACCAAAGTAAAACCCTTTTTTGCTGAAAAGAAACCTTCAGGAAGTTCTTCAAAATGAATGGTTTTCCTTTCAAAAACACTTGTTACCCGGAGAAAAATCAGCAGGGTCAGGTTATTTTTTTCTTCTTAACATTTTTTCTAAAGTAGCCATTGACTTTCATTTCTCTTTTTCTGAGAGATCCTGCGTCTGTTTTGCAGTGGGTAGAAAGTTGAACAGTGGGCAGAGCCCTGGCAAGCCGTTCACTTTCGATTGAAGAGCGAAAAAACAGGAACCCGATTCAGAGCTGTCACACCATCCCCATTCAGAGGTGCATGAGAGAAAGCCCTGATTCACAGGAAGTAAGCGGGACTCAGCTGGTCCGGGGGAATTGACATTCGGATGGGATGCAGTCATCGTGTCAGCCTGAGTGCCGTCTCAGTCCATGAAGTCAAGTGCCCCAAACAAGTCGTGTCATCCGACCGATCAACAATGATGGTATACAAGTCAGGAGGGGAGTGGGGAGGGGTGGGGGTTCTGGCTTATCTGAAGCCAAGAGAGCTTGCATGTAAAGAAGCACTTGGTATGTAAACTGACCTTTAGAGGATACTCCGCAGCTGATAAGTAGAGTCAAAATAAATTCCTCTGAGACAGGATCATGATTTGTGCACAGGAAAATGCAGCAGATGAGTTCCGCACACTTCCTGCAGCGGAGGCCTTCACCCCCGTGGACCTCAGACACTGTCTATCAACTCCAGACGAGGTTACAAAATGTTTTCCAGTCTGAGAGTCACCCAAGCTTCCTGTAAGTGTTCTCAAAGACTCCACAGAGCACACCGTTTGCCACTGGATTCCTTGGTTATTTTTTTTTTGGGGGGGGGCTTTGATATAATTCTAAAAGCTTCGGTGGCTGTGTTTCAGCTACGCTCAGCGGACGTGTGTAGATTAGATGTATTGGCTCAAGAGGCTTCCACCTTCACCAGGCTTAGTTAGCAGATTGCCTCATTAATGTTATGAGGTTCCTTGATAGCACTGGGTTCTCATCAGCAATAATGCCAACTAAGTGCTTTTACTTTTCGTTTCAACTCCTTCGCCAATGTCACACGGAGAAATTAACTAAATGTATTTCATTTCCATTTGAAATCGAGCAAAATGCCTGTTTGGGGCGGTGGACCAGTAATATAATCACTGTATGCCCAAACACACTTGAACACAAATAACACCAATTGCCACGCCTAGTTAATCAAAACCTGCGCTCTAAGTAACCAAAGCAAGACTCTCATTAACTCTTTGTGACAACTATAACTCCAGACTAAACCAGATCTGGTCTGTGGCAGATGACGGCCTACGAGTTGGTCTTTGTGATTCCATTGATGGGTGGGGGGTGGGGGGGTTCTATCCAAAAACAAGAATGTAAACATACAATGGCATCCAAAGCAGTGTGTATAACACAGGCCACCATTCCTCTTTCGCTCCACCATGTTTACAGATGAAGAGTTCGTTCTGTGCATCAATTGTGGCCCATAAAGCCCATTTCTATACCTGACACTGTCGGATATGGCTATTATCTGGCTGATATTGTCTCGTCATAAGTCTAACTGACTAACTGACCACAATTGCATATAAATTAATGTAGCAATGGTCAAGTGAGGGGTGGCATCTAATAGCTCCAAATGTTATTCCATAGACCAGAGTTTGTGTCATGGCACTTGAATGGCACTTACTTATGATATGTTTGTAGTTTGGCTTTCTTGAAGAATTTTTTCTTTCTTGATTCTTGTTGTTTTGAGTCTGTATACTCTGGTTGAATGCACTTATTGTAAGTCAGTTTGGATAGAAACGTCAGCTAAATCACATGTAATGTAATGTGTCCTGTCACAAATCGAGAATAGATTTAGCAAATTTGCAGATGAATCTGAAATTGCCGTTGTCACATTAAGGGACACATGAACAGAGATTGTAAAAACATACCAAATAGTCACATAACACAAGTTCAGTCTACAGACAGCTTCACAAGGATTACCCCTGTCCCACTCAATGCCAAGGCGCTTGAAGACTTTATAGCTGCTGTGTAGCCACCTTGTGTCGTGGATCCTTCCGGTGGCCAGCAAACCTTTTGCCCCGGGAGCCCGGCCTCTGACGGGGCCTCTCAGGGGAACCCAGAGCAGGACATCCTGCCATTCAGAGCTGCAGTCACAGTTTTGGGAAGGTGGTACCGGTGCAAAGAGCTTCCTGAGCTCAGGGGGGGTCACATCTGAGAACAGGAAGAATAGTGTTTCTGACCTGGACCAAAAATGTGCCAGCAATGAGACATGACCCTTCCCCCCCAGAACCGCCTTCGTCTTTGCGTGACATCTGTGGGAGGGAACGTCAGCGAAGATAAGCGGGGCTTGGCTATGGAATGTGGACAGCAATGCATCACCTCCTCCAAGATAGGTTCATGCTCCTCTTTTATGGAACCAACTTCCACCTTCCGTCCGGGAGGCAGACACAGTCACCTCATTTAAGAGCAGACTTAAGACTTTCCTTATGGCTGAATCCGGTTCACCTGGTCCAGCCCCTAGATATGCTGCTATAGGCTTATTGGCTACTGGCGGACGTTTTAGGATACACTAAGCACCTCTCGCCTCTTCTCTCTCTACTTATGGTTGAATTCTCATCTTTCCATTGCACATTATTAACTTTGCGTCCTACCCCGGAGTCCTTGTGACTTCACCTCTCATAGGGTCCATTGGACCTGGCTGGTTTTGATGCCATGGCCCTGTTTCTGTCCATCCGGGGAGAGGGATCCTCCTCTGTTGCTCTCCTGAAGGGTTCTTCCCTTTGTTTCCCCCGTGAAAGGTATTTCCCCCTGTGAAAGGTATTTCTTAGGAGTCTTTCCTGATCTGATGAGAGGTCCTGGGACAGGAGTGTCGTATGTGTACAGATTGTAATGCAATTGCAATGGCAGCTTCAATATCAAAGGGAGAACCTTGTGTGTGGCCAGTGACGGACATTTAAATGGAGCTGAAGCCGTCGCCGCTGTTTACAGACTGAGGGTATCTCAGTTCCTCTGTGAGAGTGGAGGAAGAGACGTGAGAGAAAGTGAGAGCCTCATGGAGAAGAATAGGTTGTCATAGCGACGATGAAGGCCCAGAAGTGATTTCCCCTCCCATGAGCCCGGGCCTCACGCTGTTTGATGAGATGAGCCACGACGACGTGGTCGTGAAGAGACGGGCTAAGTGGGTTTAAAAGGACACACACACACACACGCACACTTGTAAGTGTGTACATAAACACAGCACGCTACACTATGCAGACGGACACAAGGATGACTGAGTGTAAGATCTGCTTGATGAAGCAAAGGAGTGAAAGGACACATTGTCAGTATAGCACTCTGTTCGGAAGCCTGTTTAAGGTGAGACACTCCTGACAAACACATTGCTATTCCATGCTATTTCTTCCTTCAGACTAGGGTAAAGAAAACATTCCTGATTCACTTTTCGATGATTTATGTCTCTTTGCATTGGTAGATTTCTAGCATTTGATGATGGGTTGATTTTCAAATTTATACAAATCATATTTGCCTTAAAGTAAGTGTGATCAAATGGATACGTGTGATAGGTTAGGTTAGGTTAGGTTAGGTTACTTTATTAGTACCCGTAGGTAGACTTGTTTTGCAGTATCAAAAGACAGTACAAAACAGAAATGAGGCGTCCATCTCGACATACAAACACAAACAACCAGACAAACATGATAAAAGTACTCCGAGTTAAGATCATTGCTGCTGTAATTATTATAACAATGTGTTCCCCTGTGTGATGGCCGCTGGAACAAAACTGATGGTAATATCTACTAGTTAATTTAGTTTACCCTTTGTAGTATCTTCCAAATGTGAGGCCAAATTTTCCAAAGTTTTCTCACACGTAACCATAAATCTCCACTTCAGTTGCCCTTACATACGCTAAAGTCATTATATTGAATACATTGTGTTATGATTCATAAACTGATTTCCAGGAAATGTTATTCTTAAAAACATGTCTATTTTTGTTGTTTATCACTGTTGACAGTGTTTTTGGATTAATGGAGTGATACAAAGAGTTATCCAAACAATCCCTGTAAAACTGACTTATATATATATATATATATATATATATATATATATATATATATATATATATATATATATATATATATATATATATATATATATATAACATTTCAACTAATATAACTATATATATATATATATATATATAGTTATATTAGTTGAAATGTTAAGTAAAAGTCTCACCTTGAAGATACAAGTCAATAAAGGGAAAGAGCTATAGTTGACACACAAAATACCTAGTGTGTCTGTGGATACTGTCACTTTGAACTTATTCTGGCATGCCACCAATATGATTCGCTGTGTCGTATAACGCATATCTTAGAACTCCTTAGAGTGCTGGTTTTAGTCATGGACAGGCTCAGACTGTCGGGGTCTGGCAACATTATGGAAAGGACTCTAAGGACCTTTTTGCGCGATGCAATCTATTTGAACCCTACCCACTTCAGCATGCTCTTTGCCTCGCACTCTTTCATTGGTTCTGACACCTGTCTCAGGTAATTAATACATGTGACAGCCAACATATGGTTCTGCTGCATTTGTGAACAGATGCTGTACATATGTTGTGAGCAGATATGAGCCTCTGAGCTGTCATCAGAGCCCACTGCTTTCCTTGCATCGTGTCATTACAGCACAGGTTTATCAAGGAGGAGGCGTTATCTTACACACGTCACAGGTTTAAGGGTGGCTCAAACTGGAAGATGAAAGTAAAAACACTGTCTTTTTCCACAACTTGCGCGGACCAAAAAAATTATTGTATGTAGACAGCGATGGAAATGTGAGATAAAGAGGAGTGCCGGTGTTATCTATTTAGGGGTACAGAAAGCCTATAGTGATCTTTTAAAGGATTTTCAATGTCATGACTGAATATTTAACCGATTTCGACAATGTTGTGGATGAAGAACAAGATTTTAGAACAAGATTTTAGAACGAGATTTCAGAACAAGATTTTAGATCACGATTTCAGAATGACATCGAGATTTTAGAACAACATTTTCAGAAAAAGATTTCAGAATATGATTTTTCGAAGTGTAGGGCCCACTGCCTGGTTCCCCCTCAGCTAAACACTGTTATCTTTGACATCATGTTTAGCCATGATTTTGATATGTATATGTGATCAAAATATTGAAGTGGTCAAAATTAAACAATTAATCCTAATTAAAAAAAGAATACTACTTTATGTGTGTTTCATAGTGTAAGCAACATTGTCTGACTTGACTAAAGCACTTTTCTTTACTGACATTCTGTAATTTGCGCTCTCATCTGCAACAACTTAGCACCGGTTTCCCAGGAGACATCTAAAATGCTTTCTGACCTCACAGCGCTGAAATCCTAAATGATTAGAGCACAAGCTTCCTTTAACGTCAACACACCCGCAACCTGCCCCTAATGACAAGTAAGGGGAGCGCGCCCAGTTTGATGATCCATCCCCAATTTCACACAGAAAACTTCCCATAGCCGTGTTTTTGTTGGCCAGTCAAGCAGCGAAGAATCGAAGCGCTGTGACGCACAAGAGAGGGGGGGGGGGGGGGGGGGGGGGGGGGTAGGAAAGGTGTCGGGATATACACCACAGGTTGAATTTGACGTCCCGGGGCGGTAGTACATAGCCAAGGGGGGCTGTTATTATTCCAGCTTCCTGTTTGGCACTGCTCCGAGAAAGAGAGCTGCGAATACCTGCCGGCTGCGCGCTCACATCTGGACCTGATAACAGCCACAACAATACAGCAGCTCAGCCCGGCTCCACTGTATAGCGAAGTAAATTAAAGCCTGATTCCTTCCTGTGATGTGTCACTGTGGCAGAGCGACACTTAAATGTCAGCTGTCGTCGATGGGCGGGCCTGGTTTTTCAGAGGCACCATTGCTAAATTGTTGCGTGCTTGTCTTGAGTCGCAAACATTCCAGCTGTTTACTTTCAGCCTCCTGCAGCTCAGCTTCCCATAAACGTCGATCCTGCTTTCGCTGGGGGAGATCAAAGCTGACCTGATTTTATTTTGGGCTGCACAACACAACACCTGCAGACTAAGAAGAAGGCGATTTATGTCTATATCCGGCGCTGCCTGCATATCTGTGTGTACGTGAGCAGACGCATTTGTCACTCCCCGTTGGGTAAGGACCACATAAATCTGGCCTCACCCTCAGTGAAAGTAACAGAGGCTTAAACAAAGCCCAGAGTCTCTGCACTCCAAGCCATCTTTCTGTCACTTGCCAGGAATCCAGATGGCACCAGTCTATACATCACAACATAATGCTGTTTCATTGTACCCAATCTTGTTTGACATGATGTGTGGCTCTTTTGTGAGGAGCCATCTCAAAAGTACATTCACTTGTGAAAGAAAAGCCTCCGACTCCCCCGGCGGACACCACTGCCTGTGTTCCGTCTTACAACCGAAGGACGTGACAGTGTTGTCATTGTCCTCTGTGGCTACAGAGGGACACTGGCTGTTAAAAAAGGCGCTTCATTAACTAGGCAACGCCCATTTTGTATTACAAATAGCTCCGTAACCACTTGCACGACCCAGAGGCAAGCATGTACACACAAAGAACAAAAGGCCCAGAACCGATAGGCTGGGAGGAACTGTGGAAAGGCCTCTTCGTAGAATGCCCACCATGCCGCGTATGATGATACGCACTGCTACTTCAGGCATTTCCTTTCATGGTTTAAAAAAAAATGACAAGAATGCGATTGTTCATTCATTGCAAGCAAAAGGAATTATAGATCATGATAATTCATTTTCTGAAAATTATATGGTTCAGAGTAGCAGTGGCAGCCGGCTATGATAGGTAGCCCAGACGTCCCTTTTGGCAGCCAAGTTCTCTGGATATGTGATTCTGGGTCCTCCCAGTGGGACCTGCCTTTGAGCAACCTCTTCAGCAAAATCTCCAGGAGGTACCCTTTAAGGGGCAACTTATTTTACTAATCAAAGTGTATTTCCAGGTTCTGGGGAGTAAAAAAAGAGGCAGCTGTGAGAAATATGTCCTCATGTGATGCAACTTGACTAAGAGTCAGTTGTGGCTAAAAACTCAAAGTTTGACAATATAAAAACATCTGGAGGCCATCTCTGCTGTAGGCCCCTAGTAATCCCCCACGACAAGCAGAAAGCGCCGGGCGTACCGCTCCCATCCAATCTGTCAAGGTGCTTGGGTGATTTCCTCCCACCGTTACTGAGCAACCAAAACAACGCACAATGATAATGTTGAAGTTGAGCTTATTCGGCAGTAAGCCTCAATGACTTAACTTAACTTAAAATGAAAACAAGAAATTATGCTTTCCAGTCCCTCACAGTCATGCGGCATGTGTCCCGGCAGTAACGCAACTCTGAATAAATCATTCACGGTCGAGTGTCATTGTTGGCAATGCAGGCATCAGGTTTGGTCAAGGAAGAAGAAGGCAATGGAATAACAAAGACGATATCACTGGGTCCACGGTACTGATTTTTATCCGACAATGTTGTAGGTCCGCGGAACTAAACAGGTCTGAGGGATAAAGCTGTTCCACAGAGCTACACTCACAGGGCTGTAACGGAGAGGGCCGTAGAGAGCAGAGAGACACAAGCACTTCAGTTGAAACACCCGAAGCCGGGTTTGAGCATTTTTTTTCCATTAAATGCTCAAACCACTATTTGGCATGAAGGAGCAGTTGTTGTATTACAAGCTTTGTGGTAGCCAGGCTTAAATCCATGGGCTCCAGTCAGCCTCATCCCTAAGAAGCAACACTAAACCTTCATTGTGTGGACTCAGCACAGGTGTTCTGCCAATCAGGAAGCAGGTAAATGGACCAGGCCTTTGTATTCTGAACCAAGAAACAAGTTTGAAGGATGTAAATTTAAATTTGACAGTTTGAGAGATTCATGTTCATGAGAATGATTATACTTTTTCCGAAGCACTGTAAGGACACAAGCTGGGGAGAAAAAGAAATGATGAGAGCTGCGTTGCCGCCAAGGAAACTGCATGATTCGTTTACCGGTTGTGAAGTTTCCATTGCGAAGTTCAAAATGGCTCTGGAGGTTTTTGTCAGCCTCAGGTCCCGCTCAAAAGGGAGCACATCCTCTCTCCAGATATTGCCAATACTGGGAAAGTGAGAATAAAGTGAAAGTAATCATTCTGAATGGAAGTACGATGCTTATTTATGAAAAACTGTACTGGGACGCTTTGTGGTTTTGATGCTGACCATATAACTTTTCCACTTTTATACAAGGGAACCATGTGCTCAGATACACATTCGTACTACTTTGTCCTGCAACATTCAGAAGTCTAGTCTTTTGGAGCCCTTCCAAAGCTGCCACTGAGAAGACAGGCTGTATTTAGAGTTTACGGTGCATTATGCAACTTTTTACCTGCAGGGCAGGAAGTGTTGGGAGGCGGTTCTCTCTCCCCTCACTTGGTCACGTTTCAACACCCCAACATATGTCATTCATGTTGATGAGCTGTCACCTTGCAGGGTTTGCAAAAGCAGACTAAAGCTACAGACCAAACTCTTGCATAAGTCATGTTACTTTGTCGTTCTCTTTTGTTCATGCTTGTTGTACCTCACCAAGACCTCCTGGCTTTAATTTAATGCACTGCTGACCATAACTGCAGCAAATGGTGCAGCACATGCTCTATGATGTACCAGATCTGTGGGAAAGCTCAATTCAGCTGTGTGTGTCCTCCTGAAGTAGGTGACGTAATGGCCGCTTGTACAGCTAATGGGAGTGCTGGTGACATGTTAATGGTTCGACAAGCTGGCTCAATCGGGCATCGGGTGTTTTTCAAAATTCTAACTTGTTTCCTCGATTCCTTACCTCTTTGCTTCTCTGGACAGACTGTACATCAATTAAAAAAAATGCAAATAATTGAAGCAAATAATATACCCAGTATCTTATGTATAAAACATAGCAAGCATAATAAATATTACACATGAACAAACAACTTTACTGAAAGTAAACAGAGGTCTGGGGGATGTTTGGAACAAGGTTATTAATCACTGATCTACTGTATAAAGTTGTCCATCACTATGAATGTTAAGTGAATCTCCTGGAAAAAGCGGTGTTGTTCTGATTCACTAATGACAGAATATTGTAGGAGAGAGGAGTCAAGGCTACAGGCCTCTAAGAAAATGAGACATCCTTGCCTCGGAGCAGCCTTTTTCAGAGACATCATTTGATTCTATTCTCGGAGTGCTTTTTAAAAACATTTTCTTGTATACAACCAATTACAATTTGACTACGAGGCTTACTATGGCTAGTTTTACAGGTCTTTGTTTTGTTGATCAATCCATTCGCATATCTCATTTTTATTAATTATCTTATTTTATTTTACCATGTAAATTCATACATAGTAGAATAAAATAAGATAATTAATAAAAAATAAATTGTGTACTAAAGTCTTACTGTCTCACGACTGTAGAAAACAATAGCAATGTTTCCATATATTTTCTCTTATGCACATATCAAAACATCCCATTACACAAGCTGTATAGAAACGAGTCAAAAAAAATGGAAACATAAAAAACTTTTTTTTTCGAGACAATTTTGCCGGATAACTTTTGATGTCGCAAACACTTAATTCATATGACAGATGGTCTGTTTCTGCTCTTTCATTTTTCCCACATTAGTCTTCATCTAAACAAGAAACATGAACGGTACTAGCCGACATGAAAGAACAATTCAATTTCTACTTCTACTCTACTATTTACTGGAGGATTACAGCCATGCAAATGTGTACTTCTGTCAGAATCAATCGGAAAGAGAACCACCGTTACTGTAGAAATGGAAGCTGAGGTGGACAGAGAGAGGATCTCAGGGCTGGGGGAAAATATGCATCCGGTGATGATTTATTCTCCCCTGGAGCTTTCTGTTATGGGTGGAACTGCACATGTTTATAGTGACCATATATGAAATATCAAACTTGCTTTGCTGATGGATTGCTTATGGATACAAATAGGTCAACTCCCCAAGAGCATTTCATCTCATAAAACGGTATCAGATGTGATTAAGACCTCAACTCCATAAATATAACTCTTCGGCATTAAATACTGGATCATGTATGCTTTCTTGGCATCTTGATTTAATCATAAACAATAAAACGTTTAGAATTACTCCCTCAAAAATGCAGGAAACACCTTTCTCTCGTTATGTATGAACCTATAGAATATTTTTTTTTATGTTTCACTGTTTTATTCCACAAACTAAACTAAACTAAACACAAAACTAAATCCTCTATCTCCATCTTCTGAATAGTTCAGCAAATGATGATACTGTGATAGAATGTGTGTATTATAAATCTGATACATGCAATGGTATTTAATGTCTTTTAGTTTACTGTTCTGAAACTAAAAGTCAAGTCAGTCTCATTTTGATTTAAGTTTAGTTATATAAAGGTTATTATTTTTTACAAAACCTAACCACGTAGCTGAGTTATCTAAACCTAACCACGTAGCTGAGTTATCTAAACCTAACTATGTAGCTGTGTTGTCTAAACCTAACCATGTAGCTGTGTTATGTAAACCTAACCACGTAGCTGAGTTATCTGAGTTATCTAAACCTAACCATGTACCTGAGTTATCTAAACCTAAACATGTAGCTGTGCTGTTTAAACCTAACCACGTAGCTGAGTTATCTAAACCTAACCACGTAGCTTTGCTTTTCTAAACCTGATTAATAGTGCAATTCAGTTGCATGGAAACATAATTTAGTAGGAGACAGAAAGAAGAAAACATTGGATTCTGCATTCTCCCTATGTCTTATTTCTCCTACTAACTATTGTAATTTATGCGTATAACTTTTTTTATTTTCCAAATAGTAAAATAACTAATAACTAAATAAACTGCGTGACATCATGTGCTTTAATCACTGTGGCGCTATACCACGGACATATATTTCATGTAGAAATGTAAACAATGTCATAATAATCACCCTGTACATCTATTGTTGGACATGCATGGGTTCTGTATGTGCAGTGGAAGAAAACACACCAGCTGAGGATTTTCCTCCACATTCCAAATGGATAAATGAGCCCATACAGTCCAGCTGGCGACAACAAGTCACAGTGCAGCTACTTATTCCGGCGTGAATACAGGGCAATGTACAGTACCATGCACTGCGGCAGACAAAGGGTGTCTTTGTCCGACACCTGTCATTGCATTAGACTTGCATGTTCTTGTCTCTGCTGACGGCGAGCTCAATAACATGCTGACATGTTTTACTGTCAGCCTAGTGGAAGCCAACCATGAAACAAGGGCCGTTTTTCACAGCTATAGGAGGTTGGGCAATGCATGACAATATAAACTTGAGGCCATACACTGCTTTAGCATTTCGTGTTGGAGTGAGACAAAGCAGCTGTGCGTGTACCTGCACAGCAGGGTGGAGCCCTGCAGCTGGGGTTGGATTGGATTTCTAGTGCACCATTTGCTGTGTAAGTCCTCTCATTTCCCCCTTGGATCCACAGAGGGAAAGAGAAGAGTGCTCATACCGTTAATGTGACCTAATGAAAAACAAAACCCGCCCTGCTAAACTGTTTGCATGCACATCTGAGTATATCCAGTGTCAGTCCCTCCCACAGGATCTTTTAAAAAACCTGTTCATTTAATCACTGCGTATTTGACATTGGATTTCCTCTTAGATAGAAACTATTCTAGGAGTTTCTTTCTAAACATCCTTCATACAGGAGGATGATTGACATTTTCAGAAATGGCAGCTTACCAGACAAAAGTTTACAGTATGTGTCATTTTATCATCTGAAAAACATTTCCAAACTCCGCCCCACTTTAACCCTGTCAGACGCAGAGAAGTTCGTCCACGCCTTTATCTCCTCAAGACTGGACTACTGCAACTCACTCTACACTGGGATCACTGACAAAAACATCACCAAACTACAATATATCCAAAACAGCGCTGCCAGGGTCCTGAGGGGTGTCAGGAAATATGACCACATATCACCCATTCTCCAATCACTGCACTGGCTCCCTGTTTCATTCCGGATAAACTACAAGGTCCTAGTACTCACACATAAATGCATAAACGGACATGCACCCCCCTACCTACAATAACTCATCACTCCCCTAACCTCCACCCGCACCCTCAGATCCACAGGCAGCTTGCTCCTTTGGGTCCCCAACACCAAGCTCCGCACCATGGGCGACTGGGCCTTCTGCTCGGGAGCACCACGCCTGTGCAACAGTCTTCCTGACCACCTGAGGGCAACTCAGACACTGGACTCTTTTAAGACTGGCCTAAAAAAACTTTAGGAAGGCATATTTTTTACCTTGGATTAATTTATTGTCAGCTATTACTTTTATTTTTTAATTCATTTTTTTTATGGGTTGCTTTTAACTATGTTTTAATCGGTTTTATTTGTTTTTACTATCTGTGTGGCACTCTGAGCTTCTTGAAGGAAGAGGGCGATAAAAATATAATGCATTATTATTATTATTGAGTGTAAAAAAAGAGACAATCACTTCGACATTACAACGATAAACATACTGAGGGCCCGGACACATAGCACGCCCCCACTCCCCCCAAATCATTTGCTGTCAATACTGAAATAAACATATAGTTCAACTTTGGGAATTCGATAATGTAATTACATGTATGTCATGTGACGCGGAACAACCAATCGCAGCTGACAGATGTTTATCCTTTCTTGTGTAAATATCTGTCCATGGTTAATATGGAGGAGCGCAGGGCTACCCAGAGCTTAACGATCTATCCTAAGGATATAATTTCAATACACAGTTAAAATCTAAGCTGTGAGAGATGGAGATGTTAGATAATAATGATGAGGACTGTTATGGTACGTTAGTAATGCCAGGTGCCAGCGGGCTCCGCACCCTTGAAATTTGGCGGAAGGGTAGGCATGTATCCAAGGACTGCTATTTTTCAAGCCTTTCCAGTCCAGTTAAAACTGATATGATGGCTCAGTTTCATAAAATAGTGCCATACATTTATAATATTGCAGGATCATCCTCTGCAGTCTCTTGAAACTACCAGAGCTAGGACCTAGAGCAATTATGTGACATCCTCTTGAGTGGATACATGCACCCTGGCTTGTATATTTAGATGATTAGAGTGAAATGGTAGCCTTTAAACCCTTCAAGTGTGGCTAATAGGCGCACAATCAATTACTGAAACAACCTGAGACCACTTACAATACATAACTGCACCCGCAAATAGCAGAAGTCGGTCTTGTTCGGAGAACCTCTTAACCTGCACAGCAACACTATGACCTCTGCTTCAACCTCAAGTCTTACAGCTCCTCCGCCTCTTCATCTCAAACACTCGAGGTCGGACAGCTTACAGTAAAACAATATGTCCTGTATTCACTGTAAGCGTTGCGTTCATTCTTTTTTTCTACAGAGACTGGAGCATTAGCTCTAATCTGAAATCTGGACAATGCACCAGACACAGCATCCAGATGTTCCCCACGTCTGTTTTGGATTAATCGGGTGGAAACAAACCCCTAGCTCCTGTGGGAGCTGAAGCCCCAGGTGCGCGTACACACACACACTCACACACACACACGTGCACACACACACACACGCATACACACACACACACACACACACACACACACACACACACACACACACGCACACACACTTTCAGCCCAGCCTCCTATTACCCTCCCCTCAGGACATATTGAGCCACACAAAGGACTATTACCTGGATTGGGGTAATTTTATGGGACTGAACCTGCTGACTGTTTTAACTGTTCATCAGGAAATCAAGTCAAGTATTGTCAACCTGGTGATAACGTGTCTCTTTACGCATGGTTTTCATTTTTTGAGCCAAGATAATCCTATGTGCCATCCATGGAGTACACAAAGGGACTTTATTTCCCAGATAACAGCCCACAGGTTCATAATATGTAGACTGGCTAACACACCATTTCCACACAGGTTTTATTTTGTTGCTTTATTGGACTGTAAAGGAAAGGGGGAGCGAGAGGTAACGACGCGCAGCAAAGGGCCACAGGTCGGATTCGGATCAGCCCCAACTCACGGTAATTGCCGTTAATTGACTTAAGTGGATACAATCTACAAATGAGGAAAACGCTAACAGCTTTCACATTCCACTTGGTTTTATGGAGGACAACCGAGCTGGGAGGTCACAGTGACATTTTATGTTCATGGGGGGCTATTGTTGCGCTCTATAGATCATACCCCATCATAGATGATTGAACCAAATCCCAAGTACAGAGATCCATACATCCTGGTAATTCTCATGCCTTTTTTTCACGTTGTAAGGTAATATGTCCTGACTTCTTTCCAGCATGCGTGCACACTTCCTCCAGACATATATACATATATATATATATATATATATATATATATATATATATATATATTTGTAAATATAAATTATATACACACACACATATATATATGAATAAATAGATTTTGGTGAATATTTCTATGTGCGTATGAATACGGATATCAACGTCACAGTGTAAAGGGTCTTTGTTTTTCTCTAATTGCATTCTCACTATGCTACAATAGTGTGTGCTGAAGGCTACCCAGCAGCCTGTTTGCTTCCTCACGTCCCACCACCCCCCTGCTGGTCTCCCAGGGATACGCATGGCATATTCGGAACGATGAGGCCTTGGCAGATGGGCATGCTCCCTCTCCATACCCACTTGCCTGGTTTGTGTCACGGGCTGGTGGGGCAGAGCGTCATTATCTGCTAAGTGGCTTCTTCTCCTGCGGTGTGCAGCCGGGCCTCCGCTCTGAGAGGGGAAGACGGGGGAGGGGGTTGATGGGCGAGCGAATGAAAAAACACAGGCGATGGAGGGATGGGAGGAAAGAGAGTGATAGAGAGAGAAGGAGAGAGCGTGATGTCCGCCTGTGGTTCAGGTAATCAGTTGGAGTGCGGCCCCGTGCCCTGCTGTCTGCACACACCGCCAGGCCCCGACAGGCTGTTGTCTTTTAGGCTGTCACGCTTCACAAAGCTGCTATCCATTTTAAGTGGCGCCCGTGATTTATTTTGACGGGGTCCACCTTGAGGCCCCACACGGGGAATCCTAAAAGTAGCCATTAGTAGTCAGGAGTCAATTATCTGAAATGGCTAATTAACAAATGTCTGAATTAATCAGAGGGCGGATGCTGCACGTGGCCTTCGTTCATCATCAACTCCAACTGTGACTGGTGTGTGTGTGTGTGTGTGGGGGGGGGGGGGGGGGACGGTCACCATTAGCGCCGATGACGACATTGGCCCGGCGCTAATGTCCGTGTCGCTTATCGGGGCTGCAGGTGTGCGATTGTCCTGGAGGCCTTCCGCTAACAAATGGTGATAGATAGGCAAAACACATCCTGGGATAAAAAAATAGAAAAGAAACAGGAACCTTGCTGCAGGACAAACCAAATGAGACAATGTGTTGCTGCGGGCACGCTATCGTGAATTGGCCGAGCATCTCCCAGCATGTTTTGTGGGAGCCTAAAACACACAGTAACCAAGGAGAAGACGCAGAACACACAAGACACTGCGATACAAATATGCCATGTTCTGAGGGAGGCTGTAGCCAGGCAACAACACAGAGAAACAGCAGGGGAGTTAAGAAACAAGCACACATAAACCTTGCTATTACAGTAATCAATACCACCACCACCAACAACAACAACAACAACAACTACAACAACAACAACAACAACAACAACAACAACAACAACAACAACAACAACAAGACAATCACAACCTGAGCTTGGCAAAAGACTACATTTTCTTTTTGGGTCATTTCACACTTTGCCCCTTTGGCTTGCCGTCAGCAAGTATCCCGGTGTCATCGTGGCGCTGGTGCTAATACAACACAGTATCCCGAGTGAAGCATGCAGCGGTGGCTGCTTGAAGACAGAAAGGGACGATCTGGACAACTCATCAGGGGAATGTCGCCGGAGTGAGACGAGCCTGGCATACATACAGTTTAAGGCTGCACATGTCTCAGGTTGGATAGAGAGACAGCATGAACACTGATCTGAAAAGGGGAATGCATTTTTATACATGCTCGAACAATTGGTGAAACCTGAATCCGGCGTCCGTCAAAACTAAACTTGTCTTGTCGACTTTCTTCGCGATTGTAAGATGAGAATATCAATATAAATCCTGTACCTGTGCGTTAAGCGCAGAGCAGGAGGAATACATGGTTAGCCTAGCTTAGCATAGAGACTGGAAGCTGCAGGAAACGGCTAACAAAATCTCCTGGCAAACATCCGAACCTCAAACCTGAAGAAATAGCTCCATTATGATTGGACTAATCAATCCGATAGCCCTGCAGACTGGAGGCTGGGGGAAGCCATTGGCCCTTGACAACAAAGCTTTAGAGGTGTTGATAAGAATATGTTTTCACTTTGGATGAGCCACCTGCTAACAGTCTTAGTGCTAAGCTAGGCTCAACGCGTCCTGACGGCAGCAAAAGACTGCATGACAGTTCAATTAAAAATGTGGCTTCTTCTTATTCCCAGAAGAAACTACCAATTGAGTGAACTTAAAACAAAAAATCAACATTAGAGGATAAACAAGGGTTTTACCTTTTTTAATTTGTTAAAATAATTGGAAACGATAGCTATCTATTACGTTTTCTTTAGATTTTTTTGCAGAGAAAAAAACCCTGTCTATTTTCAGTACTTTGAATGTCTCTGCAAACCTATTGTACACATGATAGTTAGCTAGCTGTGTCTGCTAACAAACGACAAGCCAACGACATTAGATTAAATATGTAAACGCATTTATGTATATATATATATATATATATATATATATATATATATATATATATATATACATATAATATATATTACATTTTGACTTGAATAAAAGTCTCTCACTTTTATTCACTGAGTTTCCCTTCACATTGCCTATCTATTGCAGTTGTTGAACTTATAATAAAAAGAATGTCTGCACTTCATTCGTCTGTAACTCATAATGTGATGAGTGACGTTCTCGCAAGCTTCCAAAACCAAAACCTTGAGCCTATTTGAAAAGCTGGCCATGAGGACAGTGAAACTGAAGAGTTTCACTGGACCCAAAAACCGCAAAATGACCTGAGGGATGCAAGGAATTTTGGCTCCCCCCCTCACTTTCATACAATGAACTTCAGCCCCCTCTTTTCTTGTATGTCATCTAGACCGTTTCTCTCCTTCCCCCCTTTTCTGCCTGCTGGGCTGCCTGTGGAGATTTATTCTCACAAATCCACTTTTAACAGGAAAAGAAATTCACTTACGGTGACGATATCAGCCGGAGGGCCATTTCATCTGGATTTTTAGTCTTGAAATCTTAGGTAAGAAAGGAAAGCTGCTGACCTAAGAGTAAAGTTGAGGGATGAACTCCTTAGCCCAACCAACACCTCTTCCATGTAGGATTCAGGGGTGGCTGAGGTAGTTAAAAAGCTCCTTGACAGGAAGGCCCAGGGGTGGATGAGATGTAAACAATATACTGTATCTATAGCGCCAATTTCTGCCAACACTATACCTATCCTAATTCACTCCCGAAACCAGTTTATGGAAGTTGCACAAATTATTTCCATTTATTCTTTCAGACAATTTAAGAAGTTTGTTTAAAATGTAGCTAGTGTCTCATCACTTTCACCTTCTTCAGACAGGGTAAGTCGTCGGAAACTATTAAAATATTGTCAACATCTTAAAACTCAAACTGACTCACTTCCTGCCACCCAGAGAGAATTTGGGTTTGACCAAAATGTTGAGCTGTTACAAAAATAAATAGATACAAGAATATTCCATTGATATTGGAAGAAAGCTTACTTAAAAAACAAACACATTTCAGTAGTTTAAACAGTTTTTCTTAGAGCATCTGATGTTACTCTGATGTAACCGCACACATACTGTTCTTACATAATACCAATAGACGTCTCTCGCCAGCAGAGGTATAAGTGGCTTAACCTCAGGATCGGCCAAGTTTAATTTGAGTTGAGAGGTTAAGTGGCTGAAATTGGAGCTCAGCAGATAATCTGTTGAAAATGTATTCCTGTGAATGGATATGTAAGGCGGTGTTGTCCTCAGCCTTTCTCTGACTTTCAAAGATCTGACGGCCTTCTCAGCTGGGACGCCACGGAGAGGCGTCTCGAATCTGAGATGACCAAAAAAAGAACTCGAAAGAAATGTTCCCTAGGTCATAGAATATAGCTGGAGGCCGAGTCTGATTTCAGAATATCACTGCCATTCCATCATTTGTAACGGTGTCGTTATTTCCTTGGAAGAAAGACACAGGTGACGGTGGCTACAGAGAACCACTTCAAATGTTGTAAAAAAATGAAAAAGACGGAGGATAATTTCGCAAAGTGAGACTCCTCCACGCCAGCGTCTGCTAACAATAACGCCACACCGTCACCAGGGAATTCCTACTCATCAAAAAAATCCTCCTTAAACGCCTCCACTAAGCCCCGAGGTATCGGGAGCTGTGATCTTGGCATTATTGCTGTTCCTTTATGACGACAGGGTCAGCCATCAGAGGTCAACGCTCCTACTGCAAGTGCCACTTTCAAAGGCGGCGGGGGCCGAGACGAGACCCGTGCTTCAGGGTGACAGCAGTGGGGCGCCCCGAGGCCGTCACCCGCCTCGTTCATTAGCTCAATGTCTGGGGACATCTGTTTAACAGGCGGGCTGTTACAACATCTTACCTAATCAGAGCGTTCCTCTGGGAAATCATCGTGAGGAGTTAGAGGCGCCATCAAACAGCAGCATCCCCGCCATCCACAGGGCCGCTCCATCATCGCCTTAATTAGGATCTCGGTGAAAGGGAGCCTCGTACTGACGGCTTTCTTTATCATTTCATTTTACGAGTGGGAGGAAGATACACAGCTAATATGATGACCCTTTTTTTCTTTTTGTTTGAGGCTTTTAGTCGGAGTTCTCGCGTCAAAATGAAAAGGGTAAAGAAAGTGTCCCCGGAGGAGAAACTCTTATGACATTGGTGAACCTTATGACTTCATTAAAAGGGAGTCAAAACTTTCACTAAAATATACCCTTTACAAAAACCACAGAACTTTAACTCGGGGGACCTACGCTAGTGGGAGAAATCTTGCCATTCTGAAAGAAACGCACTAGTCCCCTCACAGCTGTTCAGAGTAACCACAAAGGCTGTTTCTGCTTGGGGTTCTTTTAAGGCCCTCTGCACAAATAAGACGAAAAAGGAACCAAGTGATGCTCAAACCTCTCACTGTGCTGCCAGGCAAATGTGCAGAAGTGCTACTCGTATGTATAAGAAATTAGGTAATATACAGACATCAAGCGCAGCATCTATCTTTGTAAGCACATTTGCTTTATTGCAAGAACAGTGAAATTCACAAAGATTAATGCTAAAAGACACTCCCAAAAGTATTACCGTCTTTATAGAGTTGGTGGTAACTCTTGGCACATTTATAAAATGGGTGTTCGCTCAAACTAATTTAATTGTTGAGATTGAATGACTAATAATTAGATAAGACACTTTTTTGGGAGTGGGGGATTGAGACGAAAACAATAGTAAAAATGTCTCAAAAGAGTTATGTAATGTAATGAATTTGTCCTTCATTAATGGTCCAGTGGAATCTGACCTTAAGACTGGGCAGATAGCAGTTACAATTAATCCCCAACTCATGGTGCTATCGGTCCCTCAGTGTGCAAGTTCTTCAAGCAAGATGATTTATGTCTCCTCAAACTTGAACACTATGAGCAGCACATTCATCTGACTGTGACAGTTCACTGCCGTTAAACTAAAGACCAAGTATTCGGATATATAAAAAATCTGTCGAAGGAAAGAAGCCGAGCGAGTCCGAGACTCTTTAGTGGACTGTAAAGTTGAATGGGCTGGAATCATAATGGAAATCCACTTCATGACAATTCCAGGTGCCTGTAAATCTCCATAGACAGACTGCAAGTGTTAGATCAATTACCAGCACACAGAGAGCTCGACGAATTGTTTTAAAATAAATATGTTTTGTATGCAGGTTTGTTTTGGCTGTTGGGGGCGAGTCAATTCAATACGGATAAATTTGGACTGAGTGTAAAGCAAAAATAGTTTTTCTGGTGAAACACATGTTGCACTGCAACTATTCAAAAGATGTCTGTGTTTCTAAACATAAGGAACCTGAAGGAATGCAAAGTGTCTCCAACTCTCTTCCCTAACATGTGCAGGGATGTTTTTTATACATGTGATCCCAGAGCTGGAGAGGCTTTAAAAAGAGTCACTCATATTATATATTTTACAGAGCCGGTTAAGGGCCGCCATCCAAGTAAAATGCTCTAAGCTCACACGGATTTCCTCCGGTTTGTGTGAACTCATTGTACAGATCGCACGGAGAGATGCATGAGGAAACGCTCTGTTGCGGCAATTCATGTGCTAAAGACATGTTAAAGAAAATTATTCTGAAATGAACTTCACCCTTCCTGTCCCTTAAGATATCACACCACAGCAGGGATATCTTGGCACTGGCGATTCACCAAAATGAGTATTCTGCTGATTATTTTGGGACGAGCAGACCCCGTTATCCGCCAGTGGGGTTTTCATCGACGACTGCTGTAATGCTGGATCGAAGAGTCCGAAAAAGTTGTCTTTCACGTGCGTCCTGTAGAGAGTAGTGAGGAGAAGGCAGCTAATGACGGCATAAAAGAGTAAACACATTATTGTTTTTTTAAAAAGGTTAGAAATTGATGCAAACTAACGAGGTCCTTGAGAATATAGTCAGAAATTAGCACCAAAAAATATATAAAATAAAATATATATAATATTGGCGAGGAAAGACAGACACATGAAGGAGATAATGTGTTCAAGAAGGTAAAAAACAAATTAGAAATATGATTTAAATGAGGTGCAAAAGTTTAGAACAAAATGATCAGAATCAGTCTCCTGACTGAGAAAACTTCACAGTGAGCCTTTGGAGTTTTGGGGGAGATCCAAAGCAATCCCCAGAGGGAATTTGTGTTTTTGCAGGCTTTTTAATACCGTGTCAAAAGCAAGTGGATGATAGGAGTGAAACTGGAAAGTATCATTTAACAGCTGTCCAATTAAAGCTGGTTGATCCACTTATTTCTCATTTTCACAAGGGGCACATCTTCCTCTGGTCCAAATGAGGAGGCACATGGTTTGTCTTGGGAGTGTTTGCTTTTTTTTCTTCTTTCTTTTTCTTGGGGCTCGGCCACAGTGACAGAGGAACCGGGCCGCCGCTCTACAGGAAGTGAGTGTTTTCTGTGGGGATACATGGAATGCCAGAACGACAACACACCCCGACGTATAAAGAACCTCACACCAAGACAACCCACGGAAGAATTCAGAGAGCTTCGGCAGAGCTCTACTTCCAGGAGGAGGGTGGGAAGAGGACTAATCTTTTGGGCTCCCACCACCCCCTGCTCAGCTGGAAAGGAATGTGCCCTTTCACAAGCTGAATTAAAGGGCATAGAAATAATAGAGGAAGAAGTCACAATTTCCCAGATTCTGGGCTGGGGGTGGGGGTACTTCTTTCCAATGAGAAGAGAAGACATTTGTGCTCTACTCCTCTTCCACGTCATGTTAGAAAATGTTAGTTGCGCTTATTATGGCTGACTTGATGACTAGTGATTTTACATTTTTGTTCTTTAGCCACTTACTATTCCACTTCGTTTGTATCCTCAGTGTAGGGAGGAGGGGGACCAAGGGATTTTTTGGTTTACATAAAAGGTCACTGTAACACGCTGCTGGCTGTCACATATGAGTTCCCCCCCAGCACCAAAGGATGAGCACACTCAGGGTATATTCTGTAATGTCCTTTACTATGCAGCAGACTGCCTCTGCTCTCCTGTTTCGTGCCTGCATCCCTATCAAACCTCACATAGGGAAGAGACACACATCAACTGATCCCCTGCAGCCGGAGCCAATTAGGCCTCCTCCCGACACCTGTTCCCTGAGCCAACCACCACAGTCACCAATGTATGCCACATGTCAAGTTCTTCGGTCATAAATATGTGAATAGTGAACTGGCCAAGCTGGCTGCCCACGAGGCACAGCAGTGTGAGCACTTGTTCCCTTCAAACAAATGTATCTATCATATTTGCGGTCTTTAATGAAGTACTGACACATTGAAGCCATCATTTGTCCAACTCCCACACATTAGTTTCTGCTGCATTTCAGAATGCTTTTTTTGTTGCACAGAGCAATATTTGTGAAGTCTTTCCCCCACTGGAATTAACTTAGCAATGGATCTCTGCAGGGCCAGTGCAAAGGGAAGGGGAATTTAAAGTGAGCACTAACTCAAAACACACATATGGGAATGCGAGTATTGTTTCAGGACAAACTTCATAGAATCTGACAATTTGCTTTAAATTGTTAGACATGTCCTGCTTAGCTCTATGTCTTCGGTCTGCACCCAGAGTGCACGAGGAGCCTGGGAAAATGAAACCCGCGTCTGCATTGCTGTGGTTTTGTAAGGATTCAAGTCTGTCAGTCGGACTGTGCCTCACATGGTCCCGTAAGTCCTCTTCTGGAAGCGCTGTCGCTGAGCTGCATTCTTTGTGAACAATTTCACTCTAAATTGGTTTCTTTTCCAGCGTACGAGAGAACTTGCACTTATTCGGTCTGCAGTGACGTTGAGCTTTACCAATGAGGTCATGTTGCCTCTATGAGCTCATCCAGTTCTATTATTTCTTCAATCATAAGGCAACACATGAGAGGAAACCGGAATATTACATCTGTAATTACCGAGGAAGTTTACTTCTGCAAATAGACAAAAAGTAAGCCTAATCATAGAATTATATAATCTTTTCCAACCACCGTTTAGCTACTTCTTGCCCCGCATAGACAGTTGGAGAGCATTTTCCATTTTGCAAGTCAGCAAACAATTTGTTTTAATAGCTTAAAAAAAACGTTTCTGGTTTGAAAAGAATGTGACGTGTGAGTTCAATGCCATCTTACAGATTCTGATATCTGAACTAGGACATTTTGTCATCTCTTCCTAAGATCAGAAAGAAGGGAGCTGGGTAACTCTACAGCGGACGCAGCGATGGGTCCTTCCAGAGCTTTCTTTTGAAAGTTGTACATTCGCAGTACCGATCGTGCAGGAAGTACGGACTGGTTAGCGAGTGACGTATCTTGACGTTTTGGTTCCTGCATAGTGTTAAAAAGTTGATAAATGAAAATTAACGTGATTCCGTATTTTAGGCTTTAGCATTGCTATTACTTTTTTGTGACAACTTCAAAAGACAATGCATCAGACAAACTGTGAGAAAAAAATGAAAGCTGCACCTTGCTATTTATGTAAAGTAAATCAAGACACTTGATCTGTTACTTTCATCCGGTGGCAGAGAAAGATTACCATGGGAGTGGCATCTCGGTCCTACAACTCAAGGTTGGCAGCATGAGGTGCAGCAGGAGCTGCGGCGGACGCTTCCTGCACAATCAGCATCTTGAATGAAGGGCTGTTCCTCCTGCTCCCTGCACAGCCTATTAAAAGCTCTTGCTGCATATCTGCTTCACATCAGGATGTGGGGATGTAATTACAGTTACCCAGTGAAGGATGAGGAACAGCGTATAGGAACACCACAGTTTTCTTTCCACTGCCACCCTCCCTGTGCCAGCGTGGAACCGCTGTGTTGCCAGGCTTTGCCATCGTAAGATGAGACATTTTAAACTGTAGTTACCACAAAGAGCTCCAGCTCATGTCCCTCCAGTGCTCAATAGTGGGTTTTCTTTTAGGAAAGACAGGGCTGAACAATGCTCGGGCATGAGGTTATTCATATTATAAATCCATTAATTTGCTTTGCCAAACATAATTGCTGCCTGAATTAAAAAAAAATGTTTCCAATCCAGAATAGGGGCATCACAAAAAGCCAGTTTGGAGGGTAATAAGCAGGTCGGCCACCTCATCTTATTCTTACTCTTCATTTTATGCCTCTTGGGCAACATCAGTCCCTATAATTGCACGGAGAGGAGGCCTTTTTTGTATTGACCATCTGTATATTAGAATTGTCGTTGTCCATTGGTTTTTGGACTGCTGTTTGAAGCCTAGTGTTTGGCATGATGGCCGGTTGGTTTTTGGACGGCTCCACTTGGACTTTTAGTAACCGGTGAATGGAAGTGACCATATTTGGACTGCGGAGGAGTAACGTGGAGACGCTGTGCCGGGCTCTTGTAGAGACTAGTCAATCACTAGGTAGCCCTCCCTGAAACATACCGTGTGTTATAGTCTATTTGACTCTAAATTGGACCCTAATTTACTCAATGAAAATAATGCTGTAGTGAAGAAGACTTGAAACTTAGCGAATGAGACCAATGAAGTGAGAAGTAGGGTAATTTTCTCATGAACTTCCATACAATCAGACTTCCAACCAGAGGAGTCACCTCCTGCTGGCCAGCAGAGATAATTCAAGCTTTCACATTGGCTTTACTTTTCACAACCAGAGGCTGCTGCCTAATCTTAACCGTAAGGTTTACGTTGTAACATATGGTTAACATTGTAAAACCATTGCAGACAACATCTGGATAGGGTGGGGGAAATTATGGTTGGGGTTACATTAGACATGTTTGTAAAGTAACTTAAGACAGGGATGTAATGTCATGCGTCAGGCATAGTGACGTAAAGCTGTTAGTAAAAATTACTAAACTTTTGGTTTCACGGGAAACTCATCGACCACGCTTCCTCTTACCCGATGAGCACTTCCATCTCATACGTATGGTACAGGCTGCTTTGGTGTCAAGAGTCAGTATTTGATGCAGAAAGTGACACCAGATCTGAGTCTGAGATGTAATGAGCTTTGTTGTGTAATCATCAGTTACCATCTGATCTGGTCGGAGAGAGCGTCTTATCCCTCCGTACTGTCTTTCTGACTCCTCCGCTGCCTCACTCGGGTGGTATTTGAGCATGTAAGAATGTTTTTGCTTCAGCATGATTGGCAACCTACGGTTTAATTTCATAACTATGGTAAAGAACCCCAAATACTTCCACACAGTTTCTCAGATGCGTTTAACTGTATTGCAAAGTGAACTCTACTTCAAACTCTGGCTCTGAATGTGACACTAGACATAAATCCTGAGCTGCAGAAATGTCCAACACAACTGTAATTCTACTTTCTGGAGCTTCCCATTCCCTTGGAACATACTCAAAAGGATGGATCCTCTGGGGAGCATAAATAGACACAGCAGACTGTTACCTTTTCGAGATACTTGACCTCTATTCAAAGCACTAGGAATCGTCCTGTGACTATATACTGTGCATAAAGAATTGTCATGACAATGTCGGCCCTTGACCCAAGTGTCAGGCAGTCCAAGTCCCCGACTGAGGGACGTCACCATCCACAGTGTCATGAACCAAAACACAGCAAGCCCACACTGTTGGACATGCGTTCCTTTGTACACGTATACGTGCTTGTGTGCAGATGCATACCCATGCAAACAATACCGCCAGTGTAATGAGCTGTGCCAGCGGAAGGGGGGTTGGTGGTCACACATGCAAAGTAGATGCTTATCTTATCCATGAGCCGAAGCTGTGTCAGGAACATGACACACAGATAACTGAATCCCCCGAGAGTTCACCGGGTTCAAGGCTATTCCCATTTAGTTTTACTGGATGAAAAAAAACACTTAGATTTGGTCAATTCAATTCTCCAATAAAAAATAAAACATTGACTTCATCAGCAATAATAAAATAAAAAGACACTTTGATCCCATTGTGACTCTTCAGTGCTTGTTCTACTCTTTGCATCGGAAATCTAGACCCTTGCAACAAATACAACTATTATACAAATGTTTCCTTAACTACTTGATATCATCCCTACTCGTAATGTTTTACAGAGGTGTCCCCCCCCCTCCTTCCTTCAAGCCATTATAATGAGGGGCAACTTTTCCCTAGTATCTTTTCGCTAATACACAGTTAACGTTACATGGTTACTGTTGTCTGGCGTTTGGGCTTAGGCAACAAAAACACTTGGTTAGGGGTAGGAAACCCAAATAACTGAGATTTCCAGGAGACTCCTATATCACATGACCTCTGTCTTCGGTAGAATATGTAAGTGATCTGCAGTGGAACTTCGACTTGATAAATTACGGTCATGGCAGATTTGCACAGGATTAAGATCACAGACGACCTCTGCACTTATTATAAATTACGAGAGGCCCCCAAGAAATAATACACCTGTGCAAACAGCGCTTAAGAGGGCAAACAAAGCACAATTCCTATTCTGATTGCATAAGGCGAGGTGCAAAGAAAATCACCAACTAATTCTTTATTTTATCTACACTTACAACAAATATTCACCCCACCCAAAAAAGTCTATCATCTAAATTTGTATTTTATTCAATGAAAAAGCGATGGAAACTTTCCCTTTAAGTAAAACACTTCCGGACCGGCCCTCTCTCACACTAGAGGCAACACGTGCTGACCCGTGACATCACAGTGCAACTCTACCCCTGACCCCCGAGGGTCAAGCTGCATTCGCGACACAATGCAACTGTCAACACTCATTCCCCCGGCCCCGACGAGAGGAGCACCGCATAATCAGCGCAGACGTCACCGAGCGCCCTCATTAGGTACGGCTGGCTGAGCCTCCATGGTCGATCTGGCAGTGTGCACATGAGCCGCCCACCCTCCGAGACCTCTGCCAACGTCGCAAATCTCGTTGCACCCTTTACGTCAAACACTCAATCGGATAAACGTAGTCAGACATATGTGAGACATCTCTGTTTAGATTACATTCAGGATTTTAAAGGGGACATATTATGCCCATTTTTCCACAAGTTGATATGGTTCCTTGGGGTCTTAATGTAATGTTTGTAATATATTTTGGTCAAAATACCACAATAATCATTTCAAACAGCACCCTTTTTACCCTGGCAAAAACACCTCCCCACAGATTGAGCTGTTTTGAGTGGGCAAGGTGCTCAGTTTTGCCAGATTGGAAATGCTGAAGTATCGTACCAAAGGCTCAAAATGGTTGTATTATTTGGAGGATAATTATCGTATATCTGGCAACCCTGAGATTGGTTGACCAATGACTGTTCTCTATACCGTCAGAGCTTGCGCAAGAAGGTGGAACGTAAGGGAGATACCATTTCTAAAACGTGTAAAGGGTAAATACTAGTTTGTGAAAACCCAGAGAAACACAAATATTCGACGAAGCAAAATCCCGGACGTTTTTGGAATCCCTGCCGGACGCATTTTTTAAGTCTCAAAAACAGGACATGTCTGGGGAAAACCGGACGTCTGGTCACCCAACTTATGGCGCCAGGTCGCCAAACCTTCTTTAAATTGGATGGGTTGAGTAGTGGTGGGGGGTTCCAATGCCAAAATCTACGTAGACGTTGGTGGTGATCCCAATCGACACACTCAAGCATATCGTTTCTGACAAAGAGGAACCAACAAGCCGCGTGAGTGTTTTTTTTCCAGCGTTTTTGTGTTGGGAGACATGCCAGATACCCAAATGATCGTATAGAAGCACTACAAAAGTGGAATTTTCATAATATGTCCCCTTTAAGTTCACCTGTCTAAGAGTATGAATGTGCAATCCTCATGGACCACTTTTTGTGCCGACGACATGATTCCGTCACAGCATTAACAAAAAAGCCCAAAAGTACTTTCAATGTTTAAACTTGAACTGGAACTTCTTTTCAGCCACTTATTTGTTGTATCACCTCCACACTGACATTTAGACTCCTGATGGCTGTTCAAATCCTTGTAGGACTTCTACTTTAACTGCTATTTTAGCACGATTAAACAAAAAAAAAAAAACTCATACTTTTTCTTAAGAAAATGTTTGTTAGTTCGTTTTTCCCCATGCCAAGAATAAACTGATGCCACAGTTGTTTAAAACGGTTTAAGATAACCTCATTTCAAAACATTTATCAAGACTTAAATGAGGGTCATTATTTTTTAAATGTAAAATTAGCCCTTGAGTATATTTTTCTTAGTTAAGAAAAGCAACCTTTAGCTACATGATGTGTTATAAAAATGATAAATTAGACAATAAAAAAGCACCTGGACAATTGTGGCTGACTTTTCAGTTTTGTGTTTGGCGAAATGGATTCTGAAAGTACACAAATGAGCATTCAGAGGAAGTGCTTTCACTGCGTCTGAGTTTGTTCCTTTATGATTGTACAACCCGATGAGAAGTCGAGACATTTAGAAACAACTCTCAGTAACATACCCCCCCCCCCCCATATCCCCCCTATACAACCACGAGGACACGTACAAAACAAACATGAACACAAAACAGTCATTTCTGCTTTCCGTGCAGGATTAAAAGTTTCACACTAAAACAGCTTTTCGCTGAACTGTTGGAGAGATGGAGTTCCTGGTTTTCTGCAGATCCAAGAGCAGAAGTTAGACTGCTCTCTGAGTCCGGGCTGGTCTCCAGCTGTGTGCGGCGTAATAAGCAGCAATTACTCCGTGTGACAAGTTACCATTAAGTCGCCCTGCATGCTGCTGCCGCCCTGAGCAGGTGTTCTGTCATTTTTTGCTGCCTTATAAAATGTGCTACCCGCTGCATAAACTGATAGGTGTGTATCGATTCATGCTACCCTATAAAAAATGCTACTTTATGGTTTTATACATCTGTACATCAAATAAAGGCATAAAGTAAGTGTTTTTTTCTGTCATGAGTCTAATTATAAAAAGTGTCACTCACCGTTATCAGCCGTGCATGACGTGCAACTCGGAAAATCGACTCGGCGCAATACCACAAGGTGACGTCACTCACCGTTGCAAAGACAGGGTTAGCTAAACATGATGGGCATGTCGGAAAAAACTCGAAAAAACTCGGAAAATCGACTCGGCGCATGCGCAATACCACAAGGAGCGTTTTTTGACAAGCAGCATTAAATGACAGAACACAGGCAGCCTGTGAGTCGGCATGCTGAGCCGGACACTTGTTATCAGAGCTCAGTTAATCAGTGAACCCATCGTGCACCAACAGCTGTGCCGCTCTACCTCGTTTGGCTCCCGAGTCTTAACACACACACACACACACACAGATTTTAGCTCGGCCAACATTGCAAATATGTGCTATTTTCAGGTGGTTTTGTGTCTTTCCAGAACTATTTGCCGATTAAACAGTCTAGTCACTATTATGAAAATGTCCTCAGGATGTTTCAGCTGGAGGCTGAAGGAAGAGGCCTTCCAGCACTACACTTTGAGGGCTCGTCTCCTGAAGGGCTCGCTGTTCTGTCTCATCCAAGTGTTTCGGGAAAGTCAGAGGGTGAATGTTTCTCTCTGACGGAATGTCCCCCGACAGCAGCGAATGGACTGCAAGCGATCGCTCGAGATAACAGGACTTTTTTATCTTGACCACATGTTAGAATGTATATTTTTACTGTCACAGACATAACATATCACATTTGTTTTAATAAAATCCAGTAAATCAACATAGGATCCTGGGTCTCGTGCTATGCTGGAATGCAGAAAGAAAAATATAATCTAATACCTATTAGCAGCGACACAGATCTAACCTGTGACACGTGAGTGAGTGTGTGTGTGTGTGTGTGTGTGTGTGTGGGTGGGTGTGTTGGGGTTTATATAATAAATAAGCATAAAATTTAACCTGGAATTGCTTAATTTAGCCAATCAGGTTCTAGACTTATGTCAGCGGTTACGGTTTTCTGTTCCCTGGTAATTCGCTCTTGAAGCAAGTTCTACCACTCACACGCTGAGCCCATTTCAGTAATCAGACCTTAGACGATGATGTTCAGTCGAGACACATGCCCCGTAGCACAGGAACTCCTCTGCTACTCAGTCTCTTCCACACCCTATACTTTCTGTGGGCAAACACGGCAGGAGGATATTTTGTGCTGACTTTTGCCGTTTTCTCAACCTGAATCAGCAGCCAGAGTTGCCATCATTCAGTTTAACTACCCTGTTGAGTTTAATGGGATGGCCACACAGCAGAATGTTTTTTTGGCAGTGTGATAACATCCACTTGTTATGGTTCAGCCAGCTGATTGCAACACATCCCCCGGTCCCCCGACATAAAGCCGGGCCGCTGAGCTTTTCTCGGGGAGTCTTGATCTTTCGTAAAAATATTTCCTTTTTTTCCCTTTTTTTTTAAACACGATCTGCCTCATTTGCTCCAAGTCCTGCATGAACGAGGGGTGCAAACACTTTCATCTTTGCTGTCGTGGCCGAGGGTGGAAAACATCTGAGCCGCGAAGCGGCATGCTGAGCGAAGCAATGCAACCAACAAGAAGTGAAAGTGATACGCTCACAGTTTGCATGAAACTGGAGTGAGTTTCAGTCACCCTCATCTTCTTCTGTGCTAACGGCAGCCTTTTTTTGCATTTAGAGCTGTGCCTAGTATAATAAGTTATGGCTTTCCTACTCTGACTTATTGATTTTCAATATTCCTATTGCCACTTTTAAAAGGAGTAATATATGACATTATGAGCCTTAATATAGCGGAAATATTCTCTGTGTGTGTTGTTATCCGAGCTTCTCCTTTCTTTGACACCCACTTGTGCCTTTCAGTGCATGTTTGTGCATGTGAGCGGGCTCCACTGGTTAGCCCAAGGCCACTCGTCGCACATCACTGATACGTCGGTCGCAAGCTGATAACGTCGTCCCGACCGACAGCATTCTTGCATTCGGGGGAGAAAGGCGGTTGCTGGCCCTGAACCCAGCTTGGATATTGGGCAAATTTGCTGGGTACAACCTGGATGGTTCACCAGCCAATCACAGGGCTGACGCATCGAACAGGCATCAAGGCGGTTCGCCACACCGGCCTTGAAGTTTGAACAAACCCCCTCTCCAGGATCTTGGTGCTTCCCTTGGGCCTAGATCTGCTTTCATATCCATAGCCGAAAGCCACCTGTGGAAAACCCTGGTGCTCGTCCTGCGAGATTAAAACTATATAATGTACTGAAAGAAGAAAATATAAATGTCTCAGCTTGAAATCGACTTTCAAGGGCAGCCCTAGTATTTTACTCCATTCAATATTATAATTTTCTTTAACTTATCTTCATCAATAAACATGTTTCTAGACCTCCAATGTGAGAAGTGTTAAAGACAAAGTACAGGGAGGGTGAAAAGAGGAAGTGTGAGACAGAGTGTTTTTGGCTTAATAATTCCCTACATAACAATCCAGTTAACTCACTGCCAAATATGAAGTGTGCAACAATCCCTGGTATACTTGTTTCCACCGACTTCCTTCTTTTCTCGTTAAACTGCCGCATGCCTCCTCTGCTTAGTAAATAAAAACCAAGCGAGCGGTTCAATAAAGGGGGCTTAATCAGGCATGCAGACCTCCATCCTGAATCAAAGAATCAAAGAGTAGCGCCACTCGTCGTTACCAGGACGCCAGACTCAAACACCAGCTGAACGTAAACCTCATTTCACTTTAAAAGACCAAGAAACATCTTGACACCTACATAATATTCCTTTAATTAACGCTGTAACACATCCATTTTTTCATTTTTCTAACGTAATGAAATGATATAGCTGTCAATATGAATGATACAAATATGTTGAAACAGCCTCTTGATTAATAGAGACACACACAACTGTTCTTTGTAGCATTCATTTTAGTGTCTACACTGAAATGTTCAATATGATTGTATAAAATGAGAGTTTGTTAAAATGCGGGAACCTTTTTGCGCAAAGAACTATTATACAAAGTTCACCGACAATATTAATGGATGATGTGGCACACTCCTTTGGCTGCTAAACCCTACACAAAGCAAACATGCCAAAAGATGTGTTTTGTGCACTCCGGTGATGCGAGCCTTTGCAAGTGTTACAAAAGGCGTTATTGTTTCGTTTTGAAAGACAAAAAAAGCTTTTTTTGTTGACGGGGTTCGCCAGTTCTTTTGGGGGGAAAAGTTGCAAATGTGGACAAATCTCAGTGGTCCATGGGCTTCTATAGCATGTTGCTGAGTCAGGCACTTTTCCTAAAGGGTACCTCCTGCTTGTCAAGTATAAAAAGGAAGGTTTTCTGACAGATGGGCAAGCAGTTCAGCTCCAAGTGCAGCAACAGCAACAGCGACCGCAGCAGCATTGCCTCCACTGACAACATCTAGCAAAGATGACCTCCAGCAACATGATGAACAGAGTCACCTTCTACGAGGACAGGAACTTCCAGGGCCGCTCCTACGAGTGCATGAGCGACTGCCCCGACATGTCCTCCTACATGAGCCAGTGCCACTCCTGCAGGGTGGAGCGCGGCTGCTTCATGGTCTACGACCGCACCAACTTCATGGGGAACCAGTACTTCATGAGGAGGGGCGAGTACTCCGACTACAAGAGCATGATGGGTATGAGCGACTGCATCAGGTCCTGCCGCATGATCCCCATGCACAGGGGCTCCTACAGGGCGAGGATCTACGAGAGGGACAACTTCCAGGGTCAGATGCACGAGCTGATGGACGACTGCGAGAACTTCATGGACCGCCACAGCATGTCCAACTGCCAGTCCTGCAACGTGATGGACGGCCACTGGCTGATGTACGAGCAGCCCCAGTACAGAGGAAGGATGATGTACATGAGGCCCGGAGAGTACAGGAACTTCAGCATGGGCGGCATGGGCGGCATGGGCGGCATGGGCGGCATGGGCGGCATGGGCGGCATGAGCGGCATGAGCGGCATGAGCGGCATGAGGTTCATGAGCATGAAGCGCATCACCGATTCCTGCTACTAGACGACAACGCATCACGGTGCAGCAATTTCTTCCTAAAACAAGTTTTAGATAATGAGTGACAAAGCAACTCATCTGTAGCAATACAGTGAATTGATAACCAGTAAACTGCATATACAGATGTCTGTCACTAAGGTGTATGTGATAGAGAAACATAATAAAGTTTGCTTTGTTACCATAATAATGTTATCATCAATTGTTTTCTTCGCTCTTCTTTCTTTTCCTCTTCCTCTTCTAGCTCGTGAGGCTTCTCACATACTATCCAATACCTTCGGCCTACTGATGTAGGCAAACTAATTACTTACCTGTGACTGTGGGTAATAAAATCAGGCTCTTTTAATCAGATGTTTCACTTTGATGAAGCACTGAAAAATGGATTTCCATTCGATATCCCACCCATCGATTAGGTCTGGCCAATATGATGATATTTCTCGTCAGAATATTGGTATGAAAATGTCCGTTGTTTATATTTTTCCATATATCATTTATGTCATTTTGTTGAAAAAACGGCGGCCAAACAGGCATAATGGGAATATTTACCTGACATGAATGCTGATGAATTTTTGTGCCATGATAGTATCAAAACATTGCACTAAATTATTCAGATGGACCACAAATACATTTAAAGATCAATAAATGTGCACAGCAATAGAAAAGGGCTTTTCCCTGATAAGGCCCGTATAATTAATTTAACATATTATGCTGCAGCTCCTTGCATTAATCCTAATAAAGTCCCTCTGTATGTGGGAAATCAGGCTTGTATGTTGCAGCTCAAAGTGGATCTGCTTTCTTTGACCTTGTCTGCTCTTTTTCTCCCATTAGCTGGTCGGAAATCTCTCATCCTTCCCTGTCAGTCATAATTAGAGTAGTTCTGAACAAATAACAGTCATTAGTTTTGGATACAACAAAAGCCGATGGCTCCTCAGGGTGCTTTTTCATAGCGGGACTATAACAATCGCATCAGCAGCTATGACTAAGGGATTTATAACTCTGAAAGCCAAAGTCAATGTCCCAGTAACCGAGTGAATGAGTTATTGTTAACACAATAAAAAGCCCTGCTAGAAATAGCCTCAGGCAGTGGTTTTATAGATGAATAAAAGGTTATGAATAGTATTGGGAGGCTTCTTGCATCTGGCAAACACCAGCCATCTCCACCCTCTGGACCCTGATACAACACAGCAGACATTGGACACCATAGGGCAAAGTCTGTCCGATTGTCACTTGTAGTTTTTGCAGTTTAGCCATTGTACTAGTCAGCCAGTATGAGTGGTTGAGTCAGTATGTTAACTAGCACAAGAAGCAGTCATCAACAATGAGCTGTCTGTTTGGTTTCTTCTTTGTTTTTGGTCAGTGTTTCCTTGTCTTCTTCCAACAACACCAATAAAAAGAAACGCAGAGCTTAAAGCTGCAGAAATCAATCAAACAGACATTGTTGGACCTACCCCAGATCAGGTTACCGCGCGTAATGTGATAGGGCTTACCCTTCGTGGGAATGATCAGCAAGTCTATAGTTGGCGTCATCTTTGGAGAGCTTCTTAGCTACCTAACTACACACATATATAAATACATATATATATATATATTTATACAGTATACACCGAAACTCTTGAGAGGCGTCAAAATAACCCTTCTATATTCAAATGTCCACGTGTTGTATGAGCCCACGATTTCAGTCAGACATTTTTTGCATTTGTTATGCCACTGACTGGGAGGTGAATGGGCCATTTACATTGTGGTAGCATATCTAATGGATTCAATCCAAAGTGGCAGATACAAGAACATCACTTCACATTACATTACATGTCATTTAGCTGACACTTTAATCCAAAATGACTTAAAATCATGTTACACCCACACACCGTAGACACAGCTACAAGGGGCAAGTGTCTGATTTAAAGACAGACCTGCTAACCACTGACCCACAGTCGACCCATTACTGCACCTTCATCTCGTCCGGACCAAGATATATATTTTTTCACACACATTGATGTTTGCCTTCTGTGAAACTGTGACTACCTCACAATTGTATGACATTGTTAAATCATTTATTGAATGGTCATTTATTGAATTACATTCTGGGCTGCTTTTACACATGGCACTTGTAACAGTGAAACTTGCAACTGGATTCACAATTTGGGTTATGAGCATGTGATGAGATCTGTAAATGAAATGCAACGCAACAAGAAAATCATTGGCTAGTTTTTTGTTGTTACCCATGTTGGTTTATAAATAGTAGTACAAGCTACACATAATTTTATCGAATGCAGACACATTAAGTTGGTGGTGAGATGGCTCTTGTTTTTGTGTGGTTTTCAAATATGAGTTTCAAAAGTAATAGTAGTAATCAAGGAACAAGTGGAGTAGCATCAGTTCTTTGAGGCTGTAATGGGGTGCTTCAGGGCACTTATATCCCGTAGCTATGTCTAAAAGATGAAGAAAAAGCTGTGTGAAGGCTCACGTCAGAAATCATCGGTCTTCTCTTCCATTATGGTACGTGATATTGAGCTTTTTAAAGCTGAAACACCTTCAGTAACTAATCCCAAATAGGGAGGACCAAAGACAACACAGTCAGTCCTGTTCACAGCCCACAGCAGGGGTGGAAGGACACATAGGAGTTCAAGCACCAACACACACATTTAGAGGACTTTCTAATGTGTCTTTTTGTGCCCTTCGCATCCCTCTGTGCCTCTGGTGCCTTGTGGAGAGATCACAAGAAGAGAAAGCAAAAGAGGCAAAATATCCCTATTCATATCCTTTCATGAAGAAAAGGCAGACATCTGCCAAATGCCTCTTCACATTAACTGTGCACCATTGAAGGCAGTGATGGAGCAGGGCAAAACTATACAATGCTGGTGCCATTATGGCTGCTCTCGTATCGATTTATTTCCCCCTCTCACTCTTTGACGCGTCTCTTTAGAGACGTTGTGGTCCGACAACGTCTGCCTGCTCGGAAAAGATTGTGATTTGGGGCAAGCTACAAGCAGACAACAGCAAGTGTGTTGTCTGGGATGAAAAAGAAAAGAAGAAGTCGGACAGCTTGAGAAATTATTCATGGATCGGGCTGAAAATAACTCTGTTCAATGTTTTAATACTGCCTTCTGTGATCTTGGGCAACGATCCAATGTGACAAGCTCCGGTTTGGTTGTAAAAAGATGTGAGAAGGCTTATCTCAAACCAAACAATGGCTCATGCTTAGGGATCCTCTAAGCAGGTCATTTTGAAGAGCAACACAGGTATACGGGACACATGTATAAGGGACTTCCTCTAAAAACAGAGAAGGCTGAGAAAACACCAGAGGTGACCAAATATGTCACATTTGAACTTTCTTTAGATCCCAATTAATGAAATGTAAACATCTCTTATCAAGTAGGTTTAACAAGTCTGTGAGCCGCATTTCAGATTGTTTGGACGTCTGGGCACCGGCACCCGTGGCACTAAGGTTAGTCAAAAACCTGTTAAATGAGAACAGAGTCTAGCAGGAGAGTTTTGTGAGTCACATCAAGAAAAGGCTCTCACCACAGGGAGAAGGAGGCCAGAGATTGCTGAGGCACAAACGGCACTACTAGGGAAACCAAACCAGAGTAATGAACACAACTACCAATTCCAGCATTAGCAACCAAAAACTGCAATTGTGCGAATGACGGTTTTCATTAGTGGTCATAGGCATATGTGGACAATGGTGGGAAAGGATTAGAGACTTCAGGGGCTTCTGGGTGGTTCATTGTGCAAGGAAGCAGTGTGTTCGGCCCCCAGCCTGTGCTCACATCAACTCACACATCAGTCTGTGACCGTGGCACAGCTCGTACCCAACAGCTGGTCTACAATTGGCATGTCTGGGTTTATTGTAAGGCTTAGACGCTCTGGGAACTGTGTCCGGGGGAGGTGGTTGAGCGATCAGTCTACCACCTAAAGTTATCTCATATATGCAGGGGAAATAAAAGGGAAGAATGCTTCAAAGTAAGAGCCATTGGACTGTGAAAAAAGTAGTAGCAGAAGCAGTAGAACTAGTTCTTAGTTCTGGAAATCATGTGTATTGATTAGGATACTCAAGTTATTTGCTGTGATCAGAGTAGACAATCTTATTCCCAGAATGTGTGCAAATACTTTGGTGAGTTGTTATCGGGATCAAATCAGGTATCAGGATCAAAGGTTTGAATTTATTTCTCCATTCATACTTATTGCTGGAGCAGGTACATCAGAGAAGGAAGCGTAGGATTAGATAAAGTGCTGCAAAATTCAACCAATCAGCCCCTGCGTCATATTCGTCGAGGGAGGAGTGTCCGAATGGACGCTAAGGCATCTCCACTACCCAGCCTACTCCTGGCTGATGTCCTGTCACAGGAGAATAGGATGCATGAAACAAGGTGTCAGGCTACCCAGCCACAGGAGCTCAGACTATGGTGCCCTCATCTTTACCGAGACCTGCCCCGATTGTGGCAACCCGGATCAGGCTTCACTTGATGGGAGGACCGCAGGACAAGAGCGCAGGAATCCATGTGACGAGAGGAAGCCAATTTAAAATATTTACTACTGTTTGGGTTTTGTCATGTTCTCTTGTGAGGCACAAGTTATAGGATACATTTGTATTTTGTTACGCAACCCTACAATAAATGATCCTTGAATCTTGATAGGTCTATGTCTAGTTTTAGCCATCATTCCTGAGATGATGGTGAAAGCTGGTGGAAGAAAGTATATCAGATGACTAAAATCGTACAGGTCCTTGTTTGGGGCCTGGGGCTTCAAATATTTTTTCTTCTTCTTGAAGATCAGTTTCAGACATTGGAGTAAAAATGGAGTGGGTACAACCTCCCTACAGGGTTTTTTGACACAACTAAAGGCATGAATATAGTTGCATTCACTCGGGAGGGCAGGGGAGATTTTTACTCAACACATTATAGTTGGTATTTTTCTTTGACATAGAATAAGGCTGATAGACTGGAAAAGTTTGTTTAGGGCAGAGTAAAGTGGCTCAGATGGAATATCAGACCCATGACCACAAAGGCCAAGCACAGGGCATGTGCGTGGAGGTGGGAGTCTTTCGTATTGACTCTTTGTGATTCCCCTAGTAAATGTACATGGGAAAAGAACAGGTGTGAACCGTTACGGATTAAAGAATTCAGTATTACAAGAGTGAGAAGAATCTTGTTTCACACATTGACTGAAGCAAACAGCTGCACTTTTGTTCACAGCCGGTGCAAGCAGACTGTATCACATTAACAGCTCCTTATTGCTGCAATTTGTGGGTAAATATTTTAATCCATTTGATCTACAGCCACTGAGTGGATTATCATAATGTAAAACAAATTATAATTTGGGACCTTCTTGACCCGCCATAGGAGCAAGGGACCCTCATGAAGTAATGAAGTGGAACATGGTTCATTAATTGGAAATATTTTTCAACCAAGTCAACATAATCAACATATTTATTTTATTTCAGTTTTGTTGCATAACTTCCTGACTTTATCAACGGCAGTTGGGTATAACAAGTGCAATCGTTTTATGTAATAAACAAACCTGAACAACGATCTGTTCCCAAGCAACACAATATGATTTTATTGAATAAGTAAACCTACAAAACAATGTAACTAAGGATTTTTTATTTTATTTTTTACTTTTCAAGTAAACAGTGGAAACTTGACAAGCTGTCCCTTACACATCTTAAGGGGTACCTAGATCCTAGAGCGTCATAGTTGAAGCGCACGGCACCTGACCGAGCATCAGTATTTAATGAGTTGGGGATTAGAACAACAACATCCTACATTACTAAATATAAAATCCCCAGAATGTATTCTGGGAAATAACTTCAATTACAAATCTACAACATATAAAGCTTGTGTTTGAAGTGGGCCAAAAAAAAAATGTTTTCCTCCAAATTGACTCAGGACCGGGTGGGATCTGTCTGTCCTGGGAGTCTGCCTGGCAGTCACCGTGTGGCTATTAGCCGTGTAACAATCTGCCCCGGCAGGTACTCAGAGACGGACAAACAGAGCGCCGATTGTCACTGGCGTTATATGAGCAGAGTAGTGGCAGTTGGCGGGGTAGGTTTCACCCAGAGTAAATGTGAAGTGACAGTGTGTTATTGTGATAAAATCGACAGAGGCCCGTCGTATTCCAGGCGGTTCTGTTGGCAAGAGAGAATGACACTGATACGGGCCAACTTTGTAACGTGAGCCGAACCCACTGCCCGCTTGCCTTTGTTTAAGCCTTGGAGAACTGCTTTGGTGAGCAGCAAAACCTGTTTCTTTCACTGTTCATTTCCAAATTCCTACCTTTGAATATTTATCTGAATAGATTCCAGCAGAATGTTGAACTTAACCCGTCGACCTGTTATAATATGTCACATTTCCGCGTTCAGTTTGGCGTCAACGTCAACATGGGAATGATCAAGATGGAGAAAAGGGGAAAAGAACACCGACAGGGCAACTCAACATGTGGGGTGTGGCAGTCAATTATGGAAGCATATGGCACAGGATGGGAGGAGCAACAGGAGTCACCAGTGTGGCTTCAAGGAAACGGAGACAACAAATCTATCACTGGGAACTAAAAGTTGTTCTAAAAGACAGGGGGGAAACAAATACCGGGGAGACATTGCGTCTTGTGTATTTGATAATCCACTAATAAACATGCAGGGCGGTGCACAGCAGTGAGAGTGGACGGGGTTGAGGGGAAGTGAAGCCAATATGGAAGTGGGAACAGCCCACCCTTCCGACCACCCCATGCCCACCTCTTCTGGTCAGGGAGCCGACACCTCTCTCCCGATTGCCAGCCGCCGCTGCATCGTCTGGGCATTGTGCAGCTGTTACCATGGAGATGTGGGTCAGAGTTGCCGATGTGCAAGCACAGCGCGGATTTTGGCGCTGGCAGCGGACGGCAAACAGCCCAGTGCCGGAGCCGGCAATAAACTCTGACTGAATGTAGGTCACCGGGACTCTTTAGAGCAGGAGCTGGCCAATGCACAAGTTTGAGGGGGGTACGATGTGATCGCTTTGGTATTTTAAATTGTAATCTTACATGTGTCTCTTCTCTTGGGGATAAGGGATGATGTCATTTCTTGTTGTGTGCATGCAAGTTGAAAAGGTTTGCGGCCTCGCCTTCACCTCAAGAAATGGCTTTTTCAAATATTTGATTGTGTGAATACAGAAAGAATCATACATTTATATGATTCAATTAATGCATTAATAGCAATTTATGATAATAACTTAAGCAAAGATTTTTTGTAAATTATTTTCCCAGACTGAAGTATCAATATATTCTGCTATGAAAATGATTTGTGGTACACATAGGATGAAATCTGTACAGTTTGGTGATTTTTCATGGAGCACCACCGGTTGACATTTTAGGTTTTTAAGTGGAATGTCCAGACGATGGATGAGCATACAATTCCAATCAGGATGAGCTGTGCCAACTTTGAAGATCCTGACTTTTGAATGAAAGGATTTACGGAACACTGGCTCTAGAGAGAACATTTTCATATGTTACCTAAAGGCCACCGTAGATCTCGAGAGCGATATCCAAACTAGCGCAAGGCGCTGAGTGCAAAAGTGTGGTAGACCCAAAACGCCGTCTGACATCCTTGGCTCCTGAAGTGTTATAATATCATGAGGCAAAATGGTGTAACCAAGCACGTGCACAGACATTTTGGGGGGCAGGTGCTTAAACCCCAAAAAAGGGCACATGCCAAAAAAAAAGATTCTGACAGAGTTAAAGCATAATATCACACAATAAATAAAACTGACATCATTGGAAGCAGACATGAGGGATTGTGTGCATCAAACAAGGTGACATTTTCCGCATGGGGATTTTATTACCACAATAAAATCACAAAACACCAGCCAACCAAATGCAAAATGAAAAGGTCATACTCCTCATGTGTTTAGAAAATGGGTCATCTTGATATCGAGTGCATGTGATTTGCAGTTTATAGACTAAACATGCAAAACCATTCATATGTCATCACTCACTACAGCGGTGTGATTTCCATAATGTTGTACAAAGCAACAGGTGAGTGAAGTTCAATATTTGAATATGTCAAGGCCACGTAAATAAAAATGGATGGACTGCTGTTGCCACGGTTACAACACACACACTACTAAACCAAACGGTATGAAATAGACACGTTACATAATAGCATCTAATGCTATAGATATGTCAGGTAAAATAAATCATGACCAGAATGTGTGCTGGGTTTCTCTGTTTGATGGGGATGGATGAGCAGCTGTGACAGCCTCAGGCCATTGTTTTATATTGCCTTTTCTCTTCTAAAGACGCTGCTGACGGACAAGCCAGAGACTCTCCGCCAACACCATTGTAACCAAAGTCCCCATTTACAAAAAATTACTGAGCAACGAGTGAAGGTCCTATCGCTTCAAAAACCCGGAGACATTTTCTTCTCGACATGAAAAGAGCAGCAAAAACAAAATGTGTGGAGCAAAGGAGTCTATTCTCTTTACTCGCAGCCCGGTTAGTCTCCTACCTGTCGTCATAATGTCCTCGAGATACAATTACAGTGGGTATGATGCAACTAATACTATTTGTTGCTATTTACAAAAGCCAAAGTGGATACTAGAAATGAGGTGGATGTGTTAAAATTGGTTGGAAGTCATAATAACATCTTATTAAGGTATCATCCATAATGGTTCTCTTATTGATACAGGCTTCAACAAGTCATAACTAACACAAGAAAAGCTACTTCATAGATTGCATAAGATATGTTTTATAAAGGGAGGAAAAAGAAAACTCAATTCATCACATAACAAATAAATAGACAAACTGTAGGCGGAGATCTCTGATTGGAATCGGAAGACTAATGGGGTTGAGCCAGAAGTCCCTACACTAGAAACATATCAGTCAGGACATAAACTTGTTCTCCATACAAAACAATTATAACATCTAAAACTGACACTACAGGGGTTCCTAGAACCTGAGAGTTTGAAGCTAAGGGCCACTGACCTAGCATCGGTATTTCACAAATAGGGAGCGCGGGTGCCTTGAGTCTTTGTGTACAGCATACAGTATTCACAATGTCACCAACTCTTCCATGACTCAAGTAAAAAGCAGGTGACTTCAAAGTTAGTGTTTGGGTAATGTTACTGCATTTTCATGAGGCAGCGTATATGCTTTCCATCACCGATAGCTTTTCCATCCATGGAGTGGATTTTAACATCACATTCTCAGATGTGAGAAAATGACCAGACTGTTGCCTTCGTTTATTGACATTTACCTTGGGCACAACTAAAACCGCAAAGTATAATAACTGATACAATCAGTTCAAAAACGTTCACAATCCTATCTGCCTGAGTGACTGTGAGGACTTTCCTGAACAAATTGAACAACCCTCATCTCAGAAGCCATGGTATTTAGTAATGGTCCCTAATTCATAGCTGCTCCTTTTGTATCCCTCTCCAACCTTGTTCACATACCCACTGATGCCTTTATCCCTCCGGACAAATCCCAAGCAACTGTGACCACATCCATTCTTTCCATGAAAACTCCCAACTACAGCAAGTAGTGGACTGTGAGTTACACTATGCAGAGGGCTTGGGAACATAACATTCGTAGACCTTGGAAGACCTTTCAAAAGAAGGCAACAATGCCTTTCCGGCATTCCACAGAGAATATGTACATGTGCCCTAGAGCAAGAAGGGGTGGGGGGCTCACATTCCCAGTCTACAAGGATCACAATTAGTCCCTGATGGAGTACAACAGAAAGAGGTCCAAGAGGTCTTGTCAAGGATGAAAAAGCCCTATTGAGATTAGCTGTTTAATTCCAGTCAATTTGCCGGTTTCTGATGATCTTTAGCATACAGGGCACATGTTCAACATGTTTCCCATAAACCAGACTCACAAAAAATAGCTTCAGACGTGGGATTAAATCCAGGCATGGGCAGCAGTGCATGTGTGTCTTATAAGGGAGAATTTCCTTCCATCCATCAAAGGGAATTACAGGCGTGACAGGACATAATGTGCTCATTGTGCTCCCCAGCATTACTTCTTATCTCCAGCAAAGGGAATGCCACTGAGGCGTTCAGGAAGCTATTGCAGGTTTGCTGCAGCTTGGGCTAAGCACACCAACATTTGGTAGGGCCCACTAATGTACAAAATAAACTGGATTATTGTGTGTTTGTGTGAGGAAATCAGGGTAAATTGTGGATTGGGAGTGTTCAGTTGAACCAACACAGATCTTTTCAATCAAGGTGTCTAACTGAATAACTGAACTAAAAAAAGGGGCACATTTGTAATTATACCTGACATTACAGTCGAGAGATGAAACAGTGGACCAAAACTTCTCATTTACATTAACATTTACAATCTATCAGGAGTTGTAACTCGTTTCCGTTTCACATTGTTGTAAATAACTGTGATTATCTTTAGGTTTCCAACCTTTGGTGAGAGTAAATAAAGAGGGACTCCAGAAAATTGTTGTGGCTACTTTTCCACTTCACACAGTTATTGCTAAACATATTAGTTGGCCAACATAATGGTCCTCTAGTGTTCAAAAAAGAATACTATATTAAAGTGTTAAAAAGTAATAACATCATGACATAAGACTACGGTTTTGTGTTATTGTGGTTAAATGTAAATGATGCTGCTGTTAGGTTGCTGCGAGACCTTTATTGATCCCAGCAGGCCCTTGTATAAAATAGCGCCTACTGCCTTACATTGCCGCCACTAATGGATATTGCAACATTTGCCTCTCCAGTGCACAGACAGTTATATCAATGTGTGTCTCTCTCTCTTTAGCTTTCTTTTGGAGGATAATCATATCAAGAGCTACTTTGAATATTAAAAATAGTTGTTGCCGACCTGTAGGATGTGACTGGATTGAAATTGAATTGAACGTCAATATTAAAGAGATGACATTTTACCTTATCTTTATTTCCCTTAAATAAAATTGAATGTAATAATGAAAACCAAATGAATTCATAAAAAATATGAGCAACTATTGCAGTCAAGTGATAATTGCAATCTGTGAGCACCATTCAAATTGTGATGTAACCCTCTATGTGTTCCCAAAATACATATTCAAATGTCTTCCTGCATACGCTACATCTATTATGTCCAGATTACACTCCAGTCCAATACTACATGTAGCCTCCAATGTTTCTCTACCCAGATTTTCAGTATTACACGTCCAAGTCTGATTTATTAAATATATAATTTTCACATGTCAGGCCAGGCTATACAAATAAACTGAATTTAATTGAATTGAAGGCCTATTAAGACAGTGAAATCTATTTAACACAACTACAGAACGGATTGGCATGATATAAAATACAATATATTTACACTATCATACAGTACAGATGCCATACAATGATATTATATTAAATCTGATTCAGTATATCAAGTATTTTTCAAACCTAAATAGGATTAAATCCCTTCAGTGAACCTTGTGCAGTATTCATAAATTGTATCTCTAATCTTGTTTGATCACCTCCATACAACCTCTGAAAAGATCCTAATGCAGAGAAGCATATTGATTTCTGTCCCTGGAAGAAAATCATTTCCTACGGTGCATGCTGTCCAAATCTACTTTATCTTGGTTTAGCATTCATTATTTATGTTATCGACAAGCTCTCTGCTGGTGAGCCCTGTACATCCCTACACTACATGAAAATATATTCTGTATTATTGCATCAATGCTAGTACAAGTCAAGGAAATATAAAAAACAATGAACGTATTATTTCATGGGTATTTTAAAGGAAAAATATAAAATATAAGATAAATGATACTGCATTAGAAATTGTTTCTGTCTTGCATCAGAATTGCTAACAGGAAGCTGCCAACCAATTTAAACCCTTCTTTAATCGTGGTGTGCATATATGAGGGGCAGGAGCAGCGCGGTCAAAAAGCAATGAGTAGTTCATAAAAATATTGTAAAGGGTTATGGTTGGGTCCTGAAAAGAGATTCAAGCACATTGCATATCTCTAAAAGAGGAGGAGTAGGAGGTGTGTGTGTGTGTGTGTGTGTGTGGGGGGGGGGGGGGGGGGGTTGGTGGACACTTGGAGGTCAAATCCCAGCGTTCCCGATAGCCAGACAGACTGAAAGCAGATTCCACAGCGCCATCAGCAGACAGCATATCCTATGAAGAGGTGCTGCAGCAGCCAAAAAGAAACACATGTGTACATGATAGATCTCAGCTTGATGAACATGTTAGATACACATAATGTTTCCATCCGCCTGACTAGCATGTCACAAAGATATAGATAAGAAGTGTGTGTCGTTGTTGTGACGTCACCCATTGGTTTGTGTAGCCTTGAGGAACAGGAGTTACCATATTTTAATATTATTAGCCACCTGTCAATCACATGGTAGACCCGCCCTAAAGCATACCCTGCTTTATGGTCTATTTAGCTCTGAATGGACCATAATTTACTACATGAACATCATGCTGTATTGAAGAAGACTTGAAAACTAGAAATTGAGGCAATAAACTCATGTTTACAAGATTTATGAACCAAGTGAGAACAACAGTCATTTTCTTCAAGACTTCCATACAATCAGACTTCTTTCTTCAACCAGAGAAGTCGCTCTCTGATAGTCAGATTAGTCAGGCGTTAATCCAGTGAGTTAAATGTTCTCTATGTCAGAAATGACATGCAGTAAGTAGTTCTCTGGTCTCTGGCAGGAACGATCAACGCCACCGCTCTGTCCACGTTCAGCGTCCACCCGGCCCAATTCCCTTTGAAAGTGCAAATATAGATGTACCTTCAAGTCTCAATTGTGCATCACACATCGCCTCTACGGCAACATTTGTCTTTTGGTTCAGGTATTATTTACTTTGTTATTTAAATTATTCTAGAAGTGTATTATGTTTGTTTGTAATCCAGAGAGTTTATCATATCTCAAAATGTAAAACTGAATACCTTCCCAACAAATACATATTTCGATACTCTAATATTTGGGTCCAGCCAAAGAATATTACAAGAAAAGCCCTAAGCGTAACAATCAACTTTGAGGATTAAGTTGTTGTGCTTACATAATTGTAGAGTTGCACATTTAGCAGCAACATCAGGACTAACAGCACTGTGCTGTGGATGCAAAAATCACTACTGATGTAAAATTGCCAGGTGCTGCGGGGTAGCCCTATTGCCTAGAGCAGATATCCAAGAACTGCTGCCCCCCAACACCCAAAACAAGCCCGCCAAGGTTAGCACTCTGCCAGCTGGCCGGCAGCCACGGGGCCTTTCCTCCCCTCTCAGATCCCCCCAGCTGGCCTCGCTGTTATTATCAGCAAATGATGATGAAAAAAACATAAGAGTACACAGAACTGCTCCAGAGCCTTGACACCCATTGCTCTGACCTACCTGGATCAGATCAATCCACCATCGCCTTGCTGGGTCCAGGTCAGCGTTCACCCACCCAAAAAAAGAGGCTGCTGTCCTTACTGAGGGAAAAGGCCTTGTGTTGGCATGTACACTATCCAAATAAGATGACTGAAAAACATTCTTTCCAGCGGCCCTTAATTGACCCCTAAGTCGTGCCTCTTTTCATCTCAATGCTTCCATAACAGTTGAGCAAGCTCGGGACCCAGCAGACCTTTGTCAACGTTCCCCTTTCCTCTTATGATTAGACATGTTACGTCTGTTCGCAGATGATATCACTTTGTTAGTCACATTAGAGATTGGTGTCACAATCTTCATGGACACGAGGAACCAAGCACCAGATTGTCTTTGGAAGACCTTTCTGTTTACTGCAGCGGGGTCCGACAGTCTGCCTCGTGTAGTCCTGGTTCCGGAGGTCTCATTCCTCAGGCAGGGCCGATAATAGGGCCTGGGCCCCTGGTGTCGGTATTGACCCCCACTGACGTCTGAGCTGATCAATGTTCTGATAAACCTGTATGATTTAGTTTTTATTTTGCTTTACAGCAGCGGCATTTCCCGTCATCAGAATGAACAATGCAAACGTCAGATGGTATTCCATACACTGGTTACTTTCTTATCTGCGCTTCCACTCAGTTGTAAATGCAAAACAAATTTGATGGCCTCAGTATTTGTTGTACTTTGTGCGGGAAGATATGAAATAAAAAAACTCCTTCGGACTGATCTTTTTCAAGTTGGTGTTGAAATGAAAATCCAGAGTCACATTGTAAAAAAATATCTAATTTCTGTTCCACACAAAGATGACAATGCGATGACAAAGACAGAGCTACCGGCTCCCTCTCCCAACATCTTGATGGAAAGATTACATTAACTTACGAGCTCCAATCACACGCACCATTGCCTCATATGATTTTAATGGAGAAAGAAGGATCATTTGGCTTAGCAGAGGACAACCGCTCCCTCCAGCTGTGCTTTCACTGTCAGCAGCTGTAGGCATCGGTAATCTAACAACTTCCTCAATTAAATTCAATTCCGTTTATTTTGTATAGCCCATTCTCACAAATTACAAATTTACCTCAGACGGCTTTAAAATCGGTACACAAAGACATTTCTGTCCCAGGACTTCAGATCGGATCAGGAGAAACTCCCAAACAACCCTTTCACAGGGAAAAAGGGAAGAAACCTTCAGGAGAGAAACAGAGGAGGATCCCTCTCCAAGATGAACAGGTGTATTAGATGCCATGTTTACAGAAGGAATCATTACAGTTACAACACATTCAATGTGTATGACAGATTGTATGAATAGTTGTTAGTAGGCATGGATCACGATCCAGACCTCCATGATCCATCAGGCAGATGGAGGTAGAGGGTGAGGAATGGGCGGGGCACCAGCAGCGCCATGGCATCAGACCAGCCAGGTCCAATGGACCCTATGAGACCTGAAGTCACAAGGACTCTGGAGAGAAAGCAGAGTTAATAATGTGCAATGGAGAGATACAAATTAATCATTGAGTAGAGACAGAAGAGGATACAGGTGCTCAGTGTATCCTCAAATGTCCCCCAGTCTATAGGCCTTTAGCAGCATATCTAGGGGCTGGACCAGGGCAAACCTGATTCAGCCCTAAACGCTATTAAAGATGAAAGTCTTCAGTCTACTCTTAAATGAGGTTACAGTCTGCCTCTCTTTCTTTGATCTTCTATGTAACCAGGAAGTCTATACTCCACAACAAAGTTTGAACTTACTGAAATATTGAAGTTAATTAAAGAAAATCCAGATTGGTGTCATAGAAGTGCTGATTGTGTCCCCATAGCTTCACCTAAAAAGAAATGGTCCCTATCAAGATTGTTCCACAGACATTTTATAGAACAATTTCAACACTTGTAGTTTGGTTTTGACAAATAATAGTGGGTCTCCTTGGATTAATTTGGGTATTAGACATATTGCAAGACAGACCCAAGACCAGCAGCAGTAACAATACGACAAGGCCCTACTGGATTTTACCAGGTATTGGATCTGGCCAGACTCTCGTCCCCGGTTAGGTCTCAGATAGAGTTGCACTATATTGGAAGAAACTGCAATAAATATTGCGCTATGAAATAAATTAAGGATTATCCACCCATCAATAAGTATGCTATGTTTTAATGTTAAATCCATCAATCTGGTGCAGCAATTTTGTCTGCACCAAATGTCTATACTGAGGGGAGCAGAACTCTTAAAGAAGCTTATGTCAGCTCTGTCCGATGCTGTAGGAATACCTTGTAGTTGAAATGGCCGAGGCTCGGGGGGTGGGGGAGGCCTTCATATGGTTGAGATCTTTGTCCAGTTCCTGTTGCCCCTGAACATTTCTACTTTAGATGCTGACGCACACAGTGGCAAGTCCTGTTTACCGAACCAGGGGTCAGAGATTCTCGCCACGCGTTTGTCATTAATTCTGAGCAACTGGCTGAAAGGACGATCAAAGGAGCGTCTGCTCACATGTAAACAATGTCCAGGCCTTTGAGGTGGGAGACTTGTCTTGACTCTAGGACCACATGTAAAATCAAGGATGTTATAAATCGGTATTTTACACTCGCTAAAACTGACGAATGCTAATTTCCACAATCCTTTTTGCTGTTTTATCTTGAGTTCTTACATTTTATTGAACCTTTATGCTAATTACACTGATTATGATTATGATTATGAAACACAAAATGCTGTGGGTGTTCATTTGATAGAATATGTGAAGTTCTAAAAATATATAGAAAGATTCATTTAACTAAGCTGTCATTTCACAGCATTCTAGTGTGGGATAACTTGGAATTAGCTTCTCCATGTAGGCCTATATGAAAATGATACTACAATGTTATTTGAATGGAATAATCTGACCTGTTCCAACAAATTCAGTACAGCTGTAGTTAAAAAAAAACACACAAAAAACAAACAACAACTACATAGTGACAAACCACAGAGGGCTGACCAACTTGATGTGGATTTATTTCCGCAGCGTGCTCGGCGGGCGTGCGGCGCACTCGCAGACTAAACATCCACTCTGCGAGACACATGCTGCTTCTGCTGCATCTGTCGGCCCGGTGGCATTCCTGCGGCTGCAGCCGGTGCTGAGGCAGCAATCTGTCGAGACAAAAAGTATTATCAACAAGCACAAAAAAAAGTCTGACCCTCAACACCCGCCTCCCACTTTCACCACGCCGCCATTCACTTTCCGTGTCTGCCTGCAGGCCTGCTTTAAATCAAACACTTAAAACATTAGGAACGATAAATCATCGCGCAAAATAAGCCTCACGCTCTCTCTAACCCAACCCCTCAAACGGGTTTTCACATTCATACACTCTGACCCTGGCGTTTGGATGATAACACAGGGAGACAAAAAAAAAGGTTGAGGAGGCCGGAGCACTGTGGATGAAAATGGAGTAGGCGTCTGGCCCGAGGATGGGCTGAAAGAATGCAGCCGTGCCCACTCGGGGAAGGCGAGGGACTTTTCACTCCACTAATGAGAAACACAACAAACAGTGTTGGAATGGTACCGACTATTACTACCAGGTGACGATCGCTGGTATATAAGCTCTCACCCGAACACATCCACACCACCCGCCATGACACATTCCTTATAAGAAAACAGATTTGGCAATAAATGTTCAGATTCATGACAGAGGAGTGGATGTAGTGGTGTACTGTAGTGCATGTAGTGTCTCCGACGGGTGTGGTTGCTCTGGCTCACAAGGGGAGTTGACTTGGTGTACTATGAAGGTAGATTTGTGTCATTATTACATGAAAAAAAAGGTTTGAGAGCAAATTTCTGTTCTCAAATTAATAACCTGGCCTCTGGAGAGAAAAAAGTATATGAAAATCTACGAGTAGAGTTTGCACGTAGTGGGCGGGGCTAACGCTGATGAAGCGAGAAATTTCTATTGGTGGGTTTGACTTGCTGAGCAGAAATTTGCTCACAAAACATATTTCTTTGTTTGCGTAATAAAGACACAAATCTATGGGATTAATTACAGGTTAATGGGTATAGGTTAAGTGAACACAAATAGAGTTTGTTAACTTGACGTGCTAATGCTGCTGTTTAGTGCAATAACAAAACAAGTGTTCAGTGAATAAGATATACTTAGTACTTAGTACTTCAAATGAGAACAGTTTGAAGTTTGACAAAGTTTACATCAGAGTTTATATTTCACCAAATGTCTATCAGAGATGAAACTATGCAGACACATTTACTCCTGATCCAAAATGAAGTACAGGACTAAGGTACTTGTACAAGTGTATGTCACTGTTTATTAAGTCTATTTGACATAAACAAAATCTAAAAAGAGAAAGAAACAGCAGTTCACCTTAAAATTAATCATGTTAATCCTGTACCTTTTAGCGTGACTTTTTATATATGTATATATATATATATATATATATATATATATATATATAAAAAAAAAATATATATATATATATATATATATATATACTATATACACTCTGTCATATTCATTGATTGTGTTGTTACTGTGTTTTAATTTGTATATATTGATTCCTTCTGTATACACATGACATCTATTGCACCTGTCCATCCTGGAGAGGGATCCTCCTCTGTTGCTCTCCTGAAGGTTTCTTCCCTTTTTTCCCCCTAAATGGTTGTTTGGGAGTTTTTCCTGATCCGATGTGAGGTTTTGGGACAGGGATGTCTATGTGTACAGATTGTAAAGCACTCTGGGACAAGTTTGTAATTTGTGAAAATGGACTATACAAATAAACTGAATTGAAAAATTGAATTGGGTTGGTTTGTGATAGTGCTCCGGGGCGACTTGTTGCATTGTTGTCAGTGAATGAACCGCCCCTCCTATATCTTAGCCAAACAGAGCCACTTTTTTTGTTCAAACGTGGTGTGTATGCAAATAAAAGGCCAGCGTGCGGAGCATGAAGTCACCTCTATAGTGTTGGCCCCAGCGTGAGGTTCGACATGCGGGGCGCCCGAGTGGCCATCTGCGCGTGGTACAGAGACACACCCAAAACAGAAGGAGATATCCCCTGAACACTTCCAGCCGAGGCAGGAGGGGGGGGAGGACCTAAGCCGGGGGAAGAAACAAAGCGACGGGAGCAGGAACCAGGGGCCAGATCCACGGTTTGGAGACCTGCAATTATGCAAGCCGGCGGAAGCACCTACCTCTCCCTCTCGCACAGAACCAGGCTCTTGTGAAATAAAAAAAAAGAAGACGATCACGTTTCCGCAGCCTTTTGTGTGGGCCCCGAGTGTTCGGTTCCTATAGCTTTTGTGTAAGAGGTCTGGAGACAAATCTCCAGTCTTAGCTGCAGGGTTGAGTCGGGCTATTCCCACAGGGCACAATGGGCCCAGCTATTCCAGTAATGGCAGCAGAAAAGCTGTGGACAAACATTTACGGTTGGCTAGATTGAGTTTTGAAGAGACCCCCCCCCCCCCCCGCCCCCACCTCCTCTGTCCTTGTTCCATTCAGCCAGGCCGGTGGGCTCCTCCCTGGTGTTTTGTGCGACGCCATTCACGACGCTCCGTCACTCATTGCCTCCGACTCTCTCCCCTGTCCTCTGCTCGCTCAGACAACACTGACCCTGAGCGAATGAACTCTGGCATTCCTCAGCAAGGACAAGTGTTTTTGAGCTTTTTGAGGTTGTAGAACAAAAGAAGTATAACGGAGTAAACACTCCGAGGTAGAAAGGGGAAGTTCAACTACATCTATGTCAACAGGGTTGTTACCTCTTCTTCAAATTATCTTTACATTCAAATAACTTGCATTAAAACAATGTTTTGTAGGACGCATAATGTGCCGCAGATTATGCCTGAAATCCAAAAGGTATAATGGAGTACATTTATGATGAACATATTTGCTAAATCATTTATTTTCCTACAGCAGGTGTCCCCAACACTTTTTGGGGATTTTGGTCTATCTACCAACAAAATACATGGAGACATGAATCAAAAGATAGTAAATGCGTTGTTTTCAAATAGTTGCACTGCAAGGAAATTGTTTTTATACCACAAGAAACCCAATGGACGACACAGACCTACACAAAATAGTTAAATGTGAAGTGAAACTTTTAAGAAATTATTAAAATATTATACACTGTATATATCTTTGTTTTTATTTTAAAATGTTCATTTCCAGTGTTATTTAAATTCTTAAAAGTAATAAGCGGTGCTATTTCATTGTATTGTCTTGTATATTTGTAAATATGTTTGCTACTGCTTAGAATAATGTAATATCTAATCTAATCTAATCTAAAAAATTCAAAAATGAAAAGTGGCTTGTGAAGGCCTCACATAAGATATGGTAATACAAATCACCCTAAAATGTCACATAATTAGGTAAACAAATTCACCTAAATGGATAAAAGTCCATTCCAAAGTTGTAATGCAATAAAATGAGAACAAACGGCGAGGGTGGTGAATACATTTGCAGCATAGATAAGCACTGTGATGTTTTTGCCTATGGCGGAATGAATCCTGAAAGAACGGTTTGAGGATTGGTTGCTTGGACTACAAATATGCTGCTTTTGCAACTGACAACAAAGAAGAGTGCCCAACCTGAAGATTTACATTCACTATCTTTACAATCCACAGTCAGCACCAGTGTCGTGTTATGCCGTCTAAGCACACATCAGTTGGGTCGCCTCCTTTTGCCTTCAGTTTGAGGAGATCAGTGGTATCACATTTCACACCCTGGGGCGTGTGTCTCATCAAACAGGCTGAGTTTTGTCAACACACCATGTGTTAGTCGTTACTTAGTATTTACTCCGAGCTCTGAACACAATTTCAAATAAAATGTTGTGTCAACTCAAGTGTCTACTTGCTGACTTGTGATTTCCTTAGGACCTTTTCTAGGGAGACGACGATCCCCAACAAAGGCATGTTCAGCAGATTGCTTTCGATCTTACGATGAACACGACCAAACCGCATGCTGGTACATTGAGGTCCAAAATGCTGGGCTACTGGCATATTGAGGTCCAAACCACTTTGCATGCTGGTACATTGAGGTCCACACCACTTGGCATATTGGTACATTAAGGCAACGGCTCATTGAGGAATGTGTCCCTCTTCTACATCGATCTGTTTTTTTGGGGAGTTTTTCCTGATCCGATTTAAGGTCCTGGGTAAGGGATGTGTTGTGTGTACAGATTGTAAAGCCCTTTGAGCCACATTTCAGCTATACTAAATAAACTGAATCGAATAGTGGCACAGATATCTTTAAGACCATCTACATAGGGCCCTCAGTGTTTTGGGGTCGGCCATTGAAGTTCTCCTACATGCTTGGGGTTCAGCTCTGCTAATCTTTTCTTGTGGTCATGCTAGTTAATAATGTCGTCGGCACACATGTTCACGTGTTGCCTCACAGTTTTCGGTCCGTGTTGCACATGTTCCTATCGCTACCCATCCCCATGGTAAATGGACCTGTACTTACAGGATAGGACCAGCACCTTTCTAGTCATCATTCACACATTCACACACACTGATGGGAGGGGCTAAGGTTCCACCTGCCCATCAAGAGTAGTTCACATTCATGGTTTTCCCTTTCCTGCTAAACAACTGGAATGTTTATTGAGCGCGCGACTTGCGTCTAAACTGGAGCTTTTTGTTTGGGAGCGGGAAAATCAAGGCTAATATGTAGGTGAGCGTGAACTATGCATGACATAAACTAAAGCAAGCGCCGCCTTTGCATTCCGGGTGAGGGCGGCCCCCACAGGGTCGTTTTGCATTGCGCCTGATAACATTTCAACAAGCAGCAACAACTGAAACCGGCAGCCCACCTCAGTTTTTGTTGCAGAGGACAGTTGATGCTCCCAGGGCTTGTGTGACAGATTTGCATTGCAAATGGGCCCTGTTTGAGCACTTGCAGCCTTCCCTGCGGGCCAGATCATATGGTCTGCCCCCCCACCCCAACCCTCTGCTGTCACACACACATAGAGAAGTTGGTTTCCTTTGACAAGAGTTAAGAAAGTGGATGTTTTATCTTTTCTTCCCTGTGTTTCTGTCTGTTCGTTAAAGTTTTACTAATCACATTCAATTCATTTCAGTTGGTTTTGTGTAGCCAAATCTTTTATTTAAGATTTAATACTGTGAGTCTACTGGCAAGAATGTGTACAGAATGAACAACACATTCAATGAATAAAACAGAAAAGATTCATACAATGAGAGTGGTAGGCGTGATGAAAAGGTTACGAATAATAATAATAATAACAGCAGTGGACGTAGTATAAAAATAATGACAGGAAAAGCAGTAATGATATTAGCAATAGCAATAGTAATGCAACTAGGACCAGGGTCCATATAAAACCATGATCATGTAAACCTGTGAGGAGAGAAAGCACAAAGACTGGGGAAAAAGTAGAGTTAGTCATGTGCATTGAAGGAGATCCAGAAGAGGAGATAGGAGCTCAGTGTTTCCAAAGATGTTCCTCAGCAGTCTAGACCTTTAGCAGCATATCAAGGGGCTGGACCAGGGCAAACCTGAGCCAGGCCTAACTATAAGCGCTTAAGCCTTCTCTTAAATGTGGTGACGTGTCTGCTCCCCCTCCCCCGGACTGAAACTGGAAGCTGGTTCCACAGAAGAGGAGCCTGATAACCGAAAGCTCTCATTGAAACCTTTTGACCAACACTCGCAGGTGAACAGTTACAACCACGCTATCATATGTGACAACCTCAGTTAGTACAGGAATTCATTTATTCAATTCAAAGCTGAGAAAGCGTTCAAATATATGTATTAACAAAACATAGGGGTGTGTGCCACTGGAGATATTTGTACATACAAGTTCAGAGTGGGAATAAGGATCAGGGGCATTTCTTCAGATGCTGATTGACTTCAAAAATAATTCAACGTGTGGCTAATTTACGGTGTCAAACCACAAACATGTTGATTTCATCACCCAGGCCACTTGTGTTTGGTTGTACCCCTGCATATGTTACTTACCTTTACAATATAGACAGTTGTGTAGTCTAGATTAATGATTTCCAAACGTTTTCACCACAAGGAGCCCTAAACTGATGCATTTTTGTCCCAGGGTCCCCCATCTGATCTGGGTCACTTATGAATGGAGTTGTAGAATAAATAATTCAATTGTTTTTGCTATGAATCCCCTCAAGGATCACTGGGGATTACCTGCATCACCACTGGTCCACAGATCTTTATGGGTTCATTTCCGAAAGCAACATCTCCGTTCCAAGACTCGACTTCTTACACTAAATATATTATGTGCACGCATTGTTACATTTTCACAAGGTTTTGTGTGGAAATTAATACAACCAAAAAAGATCAACTATTATTTCACTTCCATTTTCCATTTCATAGATACTGAAGCCCTGAAAAAGGATGTGGCATGTTTCATTAAAAAATAATGTGTGTGTGGATGTATATATATATATATATATATATATATATATATATATATATATATATATATATATATATATATATATGTGTGTGTGTGTGTGTATAGCTCCAGAAAACTATAGGAGGTGGACTTCGACTTACCTAACATAACTTAATAGTGTAAAAAGAAGGTGAAATAAAAACGTCCATTTTTGAATATTATGGTTGAGTGTTTGGCATTCAAAAGCAAAACAAATGATCAAGTGGCTTGTTAAAGAAACATTCCAGAAATAAAAAAATATTTTTTTTTCATTTTTAGGTTTTGTTTTTATGAAATTCATCATACCAACGTACCATGAACGCAGCGCTTACAATCTATTGTTCACTCCCTTTCCCCCAAAACCACGCCCACGTTTCACAGAGGCGTCCGTGATTGGCTGAATCCGAGTGCGGTGCCGTCATCGCTCGGAGCGCCCATTCATCTCTTCACTTGGGCGTTGGACTCCGCATCTTAATAGCAACAAGGGACATTTCTCCATTTTGCAGCCTGTCTGCAGCGACACGGCCACCGATCTGGGATTTTATTACTTGTCCCTAACCTGTCCGATTTTTACAGCTATTGTGAAAAAGCCTTCAGTCGCTCTCAACTGGACTTTGCTTTTGCGTTTTCTCAACTGAACTTTTTCTCTCTTTGTGCAGAGAAAAAGAGAGAGAGAGAGTAGGAGAGAGAGAGAGAAAGAGAGAGAGGGGAGACAGCAGCGAAGAGCTTTGCGTTTCAACAAAGAGGCTTGTGGGGTCTTTGTTCGATTTTTTTTTCCCTGTGTGTGGGGATCGGTTGAGTTTCTTTGTTGGAGCTAAAAGCATGGGAGCGCAATTGTCCAGGACAGCTGGAAAGGCTGAAATCTCGGCTGAAAAGCCCGGAGAGGCTGCTGCTACTGCTGCTTCACCCACCAAGTCCAACGGACAGGTAAATTATATTTTATCACCCAGCTTCCTTCGCATACACCGGGGGTGGGGGTGGGGGTGGGAGGGGAGGGAGGTGGTGGAGGGAGAGAGTGGGAATCTGGTCGGGCTTCGCGCTCGGGGCGAACATCCGTGCGTAATCAGTGGATAGATGGAAGCTCCGCGGCTAGAGTTTAATCTAAAATGGGAAGGCTTGTTGAAAAAATAAATCAGCAACAGATGGAGCATTTGTTATTTCTAATGTTTTGTGGGAAACGGTGCGTTGAAGGGATATCTGGAGGAACATTTGACATAGTAGTCGATTTTTGGTTTGGCTCCTTCGTTGGTAAAGATCGTTGCGTTTGAATGGCACTCGTGTGTTTTGGATGGTTTGTTGGTCAAGGCGCTCCAACAAAAAAAGAAAATGACCATGAAAAGGAACAGCTTTGAATGAAGTCGCCTCTCGGTGACACATAAGACAAGATGCGCGACGGCGACAACTATTTAACCCCCCAAAAAAAAAAGGGGGGGGAGGGCTGTGTGCGCTCGGAGAGCCGCTCCTTTTGTTACAGATGCTCGACTAGAAAGTGGAGATGGCAGGAGGGAGAGGGAGGGAGAGAGAGAGAGAGAGAGAGAGAGAGAGAGAGAGAGAGAGAGAGAGAGAGAGAGGTGCAGCTTGTAGTCGCTACTTTAAAAAGAAGAGTATGGCAAATATACAATTCAAAATCCCGTTTACTTATTAGACAGTTGTTATGAAATATGAAATGTACCTGAACTGTACTCTCCCTAATGAGCAGCTGCTTTGCTTTTGGATCTGCTCTGCCGGGAGCGACCAGCTCGCTCAGGAGGAGAATAAAATCCAGGGCAATAATACTTATAAATAAGAGTTGTTAGCGTTATTTTTTAAGTCTACTTCACGACTGTTATTTAAATTATTTCCAAATAAAGTCTCTTAAAAGTAGAACCTGAGTCCAGGATGCAGTGTGGTCTGCTTTTGTCAGTGCTGATTGGTTGGTGTCTGCTGCCCCTGGTGTCCCCCAGTGGCACTGCACAGCTCTGCTGTAGAACCCATGCCAGCTCTGTGCATGCCACTGACAGACACTGTTTTCTCTCTTTAGGAAAACGGACATGTTAAGGTAAACGGGGACGCCGCTCCCGCGGCAGTCGAGAACGGCAAGGAGGAGGTGCAGGCCAATGGGAGCGCCGCCGCCGAGGAGAGCCCCAAGGAGGAGGCCGTCAAGGCGGAGGATGCCCCCGCAGAGAAGGAAGCTGTGGATGGGGAGAAGGTAGAGGCGGCGTCCCCTGCTCCCGCCGAGGGAGAGGCGGCGAAGGTGGAGGAGGACGGCGCCGCCGCGGCCACCCCGTCCGCCAGCACCGAGACCCCCAAGAAGAAGAAGAAGCGCTTCTCCTTCAAGAAGTCGTTCAAGCTCAGCGGCTTCTCTTTCAAGAAGACCAAAAAGGAGACGGGGGATGGAGCTGAGGGCGAGGAGGCGGTCGCTGCTGATGCAACCACAGAGGAGGCCAAGGCCGAGGGCACGGAGGAGGCTAAGGCCGAGACCAGTGAGGTGGCCAAACCCGCCGAGGTGGAGGACGCACCTGCCGCGGAGCCCGCCAAGGAGGAAGTAGAGGCCAAGCCAGAGGTGGTGGCAGAGAAGCCCACCGATGAGGTCAAGGAGGCCGCACCCGCCGAGGAGCCAAAGGCAGAGGAGCCGAAGGCGGCGGAGAAGCCGGCCGAGGAGGCGCCCAAAACAGAGGAGGCTGCACCGGCCTCGCAGGAGGCGGAGTCAGCCGCGAAGTCCCCGGCAGCCACGGGCGCCGAATAAGTTTTGCGGGGTAAAGAAAGGAGAAATTAGAAAATGAAAAAAAAGAAAGATAATCAAAGAACATTCCCCTGTTTTCTATGTTGGAGTGACGCCAGGTCCTGGCTTTGAAGAACTTGTCAACAACCAGGGATATTTTAAAGCTTTTCTTTATTTTTTGAATTTTTTTTGGGTTTCCATTCCCCGCCCCCCCCCTCCCCCAAACCCCTCCCCCCTTTTACACAAAACCCATCTCTGCCTCTTGTTACTTCCATTCCAACGGGCTGTAGTGAGGTGGGTGGCTTCAATATGTACAACAGATTAAATACATCCACACTATGCCATATATTTTTTTTCATCAGTATTACATTTTCCTTTCTTGTTTTTTTTCATTTTGTATACAAAATATAAACAAAATGGTATGGACATGCCCATGGTATGAAGGAGAGAAAGGGGGAGCTGTAATGCAAGTTTGTGGGGAGGGAGGGGGAGGGGGGGCTGGCTGTGCTACAGACTATTGAGAAAAGAGTAGTCTACGAAAAACTAAAACTATGAGACCAACATCAATACGCCCGTACGTTTCTTTCAACACTAAGTCTTTTTTTTTTACGATAAAACAAGAAGAACAGCCCAGAGCTTTTTTTAGGAAGTCATATACACGCATAGGAGCTTTTCACTTCTCATTAGCTGTACCAGTCAGTGATTCAGTAGAAATACAAGTTGTATAGACTTTATTGTTTACTGTTGGTTTTTATGACCTTAATAAAATAAAAATGTAAGTATGTATAGGCGGGGTGTTTTTAACTGTGATTATTGTACAAAATGAAAAAAAAAAATCTTGATCAAGAAGCACATGAAGTTTGCAGCTCTTTTTTCCACCCTGCTCATTTTTGTAAGATAACAACACAAACACAAACACACAATAAGTCATCCCGGGTGACCTTCTTAAGCAATTTTGAAGTCAAAACCAAGCTGTGATACGTGGAATGGTTAACTGTTTATATACTGTGGTATGCTTTTTTGATTACAGCAGGCGGTGCTTTTTCAGTGGTCTTTGACAAAACAATTAAGGAATCTATCAGATGCAAATGTTTGTGTAGCATCTTGTCTCGCTCTCTCGCTCTCTCTCACTCTCTCGCTCTCTTTTCCTTATGTAAATACTGGAGAAGCTTTGACCAGTTTGACCTAGAGATGGAATGTAACTTTGCTTACAAAAAAAATCTACAAAAAAACAACAACATTGCTATTAAAACTTCTCTGCTTAAGGTGTTCTAATTTTCTGTGAGCACACTAAAAGCGAAAAATAAATGTGAATAAAATTGGAGCTGCATCTGTCGTTATTTGGTGAAATGCAAAAGTCTGAGGAACGCTGCCGCCGTGTACACTTTGATGGAAGGTTGTGGCATCGAGACTTGCCTAGATAACATCTGAGGGTTACCGGAAAAGGACTAGAGCACACACAAGTAGGGATGTCCACACACTTTCGGCCATATAGTGAAGATGAAGTGGCTTCATTGCGAGCTGCATAGCGGCCTCCTGGACAGACACGCGCCTCTGGAAAGTGCATACACCTTTCCCATGGACTCCTATTAGAAATGCAACGTTTTCGCAAACACCGTCACAAAAAGTCTTAGAAAAGGGGCGCCGTTTGGATGTTTTGAACCGGGTTTGTGTTCAATTCAATTCCGTTCAGTTTATTTGATATAGCTCATTATCACAAATTACAAATTTACCTCAGAGTGCTTTACCATCTGTACACATACGACATCCCTGTCCCAGGACCTCACCTCGGATAAGGAACAACTCCCAAAAAACCCTTTCACATGGAAAAAAGGGAAGAAACCTTCAGGAGAGCAACAGAGGAGGATCCCTCTGCCCTGATGGATGGATCAGCTTGTCTGAGTTACTTCTCCACAGCAGTTGGTGTGTTACTACCTTCAGTAGATGGAGGTATGTCCAGTTACACCTACTCCAAGGCCAGACTGAGTATGAATTCTACCAAGCGGAATACTGGACTTTGTCTGCCTCGATGTGTTTGTTTGTTTGCGTCAATGAGTGACTTGGTTTGGTTTTCTCTTTTGCAAAGTAAAATGATGCTGTATTGTTTTGCAGCTCATACAACCCCAACTGTCCCCTTTTAGGAACTTCACCAGTCGGTTCAATCCCAGTCGTCTAGATACAATAAAAATTGCTCCAGAAAAAAAAGGATGTAACGTCATGGTTCAAATGCAGGTTATGCAAAAAAAAAAAAAACTAGAGCATGCGCACACTCTGAAGTGTGTGTGTGTGTGTGTGTGTGTGTGTGTGTGTGTGTGTGTGTGTGTGTGTGTGTGTGTGAGAGAGAGAGAGAGACAGAGAGAAAGAGATCGATTCTGCAGTTTGCAAGCCTGGAACTATTACTGCACTAAACCATCGCTAGACTCACGGGTATAATGACTCTCCTAAAGACACACACTTGAATTTCTGCCTCTTAAAGCTAAATAACTCATCCAGGCAGCGCTGCGATGTGACGTCATGGCACTTCTCGAAACTACGACTCATCAGTCATCATGAATGAGGAATTTAGACAATCCTTTCAAGACTCGACTACAATAGTTTTGTTCAACCTTAATTATGGATACATACAACATGTTTCTCTGGGCTGATGCAGAGATCACTTTGAGCTACCACCAGCTGCACATGGATGCTATTATAAACTATTTTCAATCAAGTAGCCTACCGACGTTAAGTGATGGAATCCAAATCTCTACCTTTTGGTAATGGAGCCTTGGTTTAATAAAAATGTGTTCCTGAGGGGTCAAAAGGTCGAGATTTTGGACGGAATCAGACAGCAATACATGTATACTCTAATAGGGTTTATTTTTCTTATCTCTCTCTCTCTCTCTCTCTCTCTCTCTCTCTCTCTCTCCTTCAGTCAACGCTACATCCGCACCTACCTGAGATGCTATCTTCTGGGTTAGAGCGCCGCCGCGTGGCTAAACGTGATCATTACACAGCCCTGTGGGGCGCAGACCCGCGCCGTGGGCTTGTCTTTTTAGCAGAATACATGGTTTGAAGTTGGAAAAATAAAATAATAAATAAAAAAGCATGGAAACCATTCATGGACTATTGTAATAATGTCTACACTACAGGAAATATAACGTTACACAATCCGTGTCAAATCTTTATTTTGTTTACATTTCTTTGTATATTCTTTACAATATTTGTTGCTAGTATTATTACTGTTACAATGATGACAATGATTATTTATATCAATTCTTAATCAATAATATTGTAGTGGGTGGAATGCAGATGTTGGCATACTGTATAATGTATGATGCATAAGCATTTCAAAGACCCAATACAACACATTGTTATGATAATCACAACACTGAAATAATTATTGACCAATACAAAATAAACAAAATTAAACAGGTAATCGTTGAAGATCCGTCATCAACCCGCATTTAAAAATATTTTAAAAACATGTTGAACATGTTTCCTTCAGAAGATGAAGCACATTGGAATAAGAGGATTCAAAGGGCATCAGAGGATGTATTTAAAGAGACATAATTCAGAGGATATTTCCACGGCGGGGAATAGTCACGATAAATATAATGCTTCTGACGGTGATTCAGTGGAGAACCTTGAGGGAGGACGGCATCGTAAACTTGTGTGTGGAGAAGAAGAATTGAGGCACTGCTGGTCTGCTTAGTGTCCTCACTGCCAAAAACAAAACATGAAATGATCTCAAGCGCAGATTTATTCTGAAATGTAACGGGGGGATATGTAATATGTAGATAAACAGTGCAAACAAATAAATTGACCTAATTTCAGGGAACCGTTGGTCCAGTTGCACTCGTTGAAGCCGTGTAAGTTTTAATCAAACTTTGAAACAAATTTGTTTGAACTCAACAATGCTACATTGGGCGATCCGTCCTTTTCCTTCCGGTCCTTTCCCCTATTTGCGTACTTCCATAGTTGCTGATTAGTGACGTCAAAATGGCCGAGGAAATGCGTATTTCTCCACTTGCCTGATTACAGAAACTAGGTTTGTTTGTGTCTTCGACCGATACTCTGGGCCTCTTTGCACCCTTCTTGTGATTGGCCATGTTTCCTGCCTCCACCCGTCCTTGTCCTTAGAGTTAGATAAGTCCTGGTTTTATCTGTTGTGCGAAACACGCGAGACACGTGATGTCACGCGGTGGAGGAAATGTCCTGCTGAATTTCTGGATCATTGTTGTATTGTTGTTCTAAAAATCCATTCAGGGGGTTTGTCTCTTCATCTCTATGTGTGTATTGTTATTTACATGCTCAGCAGCTGTAAACCACCTTTGCCATCTTAGATCACCGTGTCAGTAATCTAGACTGCAATCAGTCAACGCCGTCATCGCAACGTCACCTATTGGTGCGAGGACCACAGTTTTCTTGTTTGTTTTTTTGCAACCAGACGTGACATGAGGAGGTGGAACAGAGTACATTTTTTAGGCCAGAAAAAAAACTATATAATGGGTGATCTCTGAGCATAATTGGCAATAATAACGATAAGTAATTACAGTAATAACTAATTACAATTTATTCCAATTGTTTTCAAAACTGTTAAGACAAAAAAACTGGCTGCTCATGTTGGAGAGACTGATGTACAGCTCCAAGTACTCCAAGCAGTCACTGTAAGCCGGTTCTTCCATAGAAACATCAACGAGAAACAGGCACCTGTTGGTGTGATTCACTGAGGGCTCCGTGACCTCCAACGACCTCCAACGACCTCCAACGACCTCCAACGACCTCCAACGACCCCCGCCGAGCGGAGGACGGATCGGAGCGAGCGGGGGAGTTCCGTTAATGTCCTGAAACACCAGAGAACTGCTCATTGGAAGGGGCTGCGATTCATTCACACACACACACACACACACACACACACACACACACACACACACACTCACAGACACACACACGCTCACACACACACACAGAGGAGGAGACTGCTGAGTCAGCACTGTGTAAAGGGAAGACAGCAGTCAGGCTGTCCCTCCCACTGAGGTGAAGTCATAAAACATTCACTCCCCACTGACCCCCCTCTGACAGCTGAGCTGCTGCAGACATTTCAACTTTTTAATTTGAAGTTACAGTGTCTCATTTTTTAAGCCTCCCTTTTGTGGAGGTGGGTAATTTATTTCACTCCACAAAAGAGTCAATTATATCGTGAACAAACGGTTCGGCAAAAAAGCTAAATACTGAATATTTGACATTTAGGGCTTTTATTGTGAAACGTATAGGATGGAAGGAGGGGATCTGGGGAAACAAAGCTTTTTTGCAGTGTAATGAAATGCTCTCAACCAAAAAAAGATTTTGAATAAAACAACCTTCCACATGAATGTCAACCCACAACAAATGCACAATCCTACACTTTCCATAATGCAACACCACTTGATTGAACTCGATCAGCTGTTCGATCAGCTGTGAGGGCACGAGCCTAAAGAGCCATATATGGCTCGAGAGACAGACGTTAAATACCTGAAGGGGGCGCTACAGGGGAAAAGTTACATAGTGTCGCTTTAAATCAGTAACTAAAAAAGTTGTACTTTCAAAGAGCGCTCAGATTGATCCAGAAAAGAGCGTGAATCTAATTTGAACTGCTATAATTAAAGCAGCTTTTTTATTGTCTCTTTTCTTTAAACAGAACTCTGCTGATACCGGCACAAGCTCAGAGGGAGTGGTTCATGGCATGCTTTAATCTTCTCTTCATCTTCAATTGTTGACTTTTGGTCGAACTTTGGAACTCAGAATTTACTCAATCACATCTTAAAGTATACTAAGAAAATGGGCTATTGCACTGAATTTAAGTGGCAGGGTATTTATTGAGATACATTTCTAGTATCGGTATGCAGTGAATTCAAGACAAGGATATATACGGAAATAATGTGCAGCAAAAGTCACAGTCAAGGTCATTCAAAAGTTTAACGAGAACTTCACTGAATCATACTTTGAATTTTTAAAATGTTAAAATATTCCTGTGTCCATGACAATAGTATCGTACTCACAGGCGTGAAGATCTGCTGGTATGACGTACCATCAATCCAGCAGTGCCCAACAGAAATCACATGATTACTGTAATTACATAAATTAGAACAAATGATAACCCCCCTAACTTCAGCTCTTAATTAATTGTAGTTTTTTATATTAAAAAAAGCATTACAGGGGCCACAAATGAGTCCTCCAGCATCCCCGCTGTAAACACTACTTCAGCTCTTCTGAACAGGGGAAGTTTGAGCACTATAAATTAAAATAAGTTAAATAAAGGGCATATATATTAACAATGTTTAAAATGATGTCACACTCACTTGCATGACTAATGACTCATTGTAAAGTGTGACACATTTGATTGGAACATGTCTGATGGAACAATAAATGACCGAAGCATCGTAGAAAAAGTGTGCATTTTTTTTATCTGAATTTGTCAATGAGTGTGTTGTCTTTTCTTAAAACATCTTCTCTGTGCAGAGGATGTCATGTATAATATATTAATTAGTTTTTTTCAGTTTTTTGGGGATTTTTTCTTAATTCGATGTGAGGTCCCGGAGACAGGGATGTCAAATGTGTACAGATTTATTTGGTCGTGAATATCAAATGTTTTTAGAGAAATGCTTGAGATTTCAGTGGCTTTAACCCTTGTGTTATCCTCACTCATCCCGTTTACAACCGTGTGCTGCGGGTCAAACTGTCCTGTGCCCTTCGCGAAGAAGCCTTCGATTAGTTCACGCACACTCCAGATGTATTTACCCAAGGACAATGGTAGAGGGTTGGTGATATATAATGTGGGTCATTCTTACGCAAGGACAACAGTAGAGAGGAGACTGCCGCTAAATTCATGTTTATCTCACGTTCCTTTAGAACAATGAAGGATGGATTTGAATCATTTAGTGGTGAGAAACCTTCTCCTGCACGGTCCGTAGTTCACAAGCAAGTTGTGAAAAGACGCGGTTTCTTGAGATGCCCTATGCCCATAGAGTAATTCCCTATCCTCATTCACAAGCAATAGCAAATTAAAGTTCCATAATATACTTTTTTGAGAAAAAGGAAATCATTCTGACAAGGGATATTCAATTCAATTCAATTCAGTTTATTTTGTATAGTCCAATATCACAAATTACAAATTTGTCTAGAGGGCTTTACAATCTGTACACATACGACATCCCTGTCCAAGGACCTCATATCGGATCAGGAAAAACTCCCAAGAAATAGAAAAAAAACTTTTGTGCGGAAAAAAATGGAAGAAACCTTCAGGAGAGCAACAGAGGAGGATCCCTCTAGATGCCATGTGTACAGAAGGAATCATTACAGAGTTACAACACATTCAATGAGTATGAAATATGTAAAACGTGTTATGTGATGTGTAAAATGTCACATCACTCATCACATTTCACAGCTTTGTATAACACAATTGATATTGTGTTGCTGTGTAGTTTAAAGGAAGACATAACACAGATAGTTCTTTATGGGTTGATAAATGAACACATTTCTTATTACTTTTACATCCTTGCTGAATTACATCCATGGATGCTTTTTACCCCATCGCCAGAAGAAATATGCGTTTTGGTTTTTGAAGTTTTTATGGAGTGGAGATGGGTTTTCTACATTGCTCTAACTCTTTATTTATGTTCCAACTCTGCCAGTGGTGCTTAATACTGAGCCTACTGAATCCTACTAAAGAGTGTCACATATATACATGTGTATATATGAATATATATTCATGGTTTCTTTTTGTTTTTTTAATTACTGAGATTTTGTTTAATCATCGAATTTTGTCCTTCTTATCCTTTGTATTTGATGGCGATGGCAGTACAATATGATAAGTACTGTGAATAAAATCGTTGTTAACATTAGTATCATAGAAGCTGCTTTGTCCCCATGGCTATTGAATGATTGCTATCGCTGATATTAAGATTAATTCTGATGCGCTTATTCAATATTACCAATACTTGTATTTACCTGTTTTGAAGACGGCTCCACATTTCTACTTCCTCTTAAAATGCTGTTATTTTAACACAATGATCTATTATCATCTCTCCTTTGTGGAGCGTGACTTGTATTATTTAATGGACACTCGTATACAGACACATGTGCACTGACATTATTGTCCGCAACATGACGGCAGATTCTGTTTCTTGTGCAAATTCTGTTCTTGAGCAGATTCTGTTCTTTTTGCAAATTCTAGTACTTTTACCAACGCCAAACATTTGAATTGGTTTCCCAGGGAGTTTCAATACAGTGTCACAAATGATGGTTTATTGTATTCTAAATCAAAAATCCACCTTATGCAGATTTCTCATTGGGCTGTGGTCACAAATGACAGCTTCCAGTATACTAGTGTGTATTAAACACTCCACCTAAAAGATAAAAATGTCAAGCCAGGTCATGGCGATGGCACAAAGTGACCCCTTCTGGAGCCATGAATGAATAGGAACGCCAGCTCAGCAGATATGCTGTGACTAATGATGTCCCCGTTGACCTGAACTGCTGGGTAAAAAAAAGAAAAGACAAAAAAGAATTCCTCCAGGGAATGTTGGGTTGGAGGGGCAGCGCAAACTTTGAGAGTTAGGAGGATGTTTATCCTTTTCAGAGAGAGGAGTAAACAAAGAGTGTGCAATATGTGTGGCATAGTCCAAAGTGTAACATTACTTTATCATCACATTAGCTAGTTTTTTTAAGTTTAATGTTGTTCACCTGTTAACCTGCAGGGTGACACCAGTTAACTCCATGCGTGAAGAAATGTAACATATGAGCAGCTGTATAGAGAGTAGCATTTATTTATTCTATTTATTTATTTTAAATACAAAAGATCAAAATGTGCTTGCCTCGGTTATGTTGAAAGTAATTGTTACCCCTTCCCAAGTGGCTCTGACAGAAGGGAGGCAGGAATCCTCTGCACTTTATACTGCTGCTACGCAACACTAGGGGTCAGCAGATGTCTCAGAAATCAACTGGTTCAATTCCTGTTTCAGGTTCATTATGTGTCCAGTAATGTTTCATGGCAACACAAGCACAACATCTAGTAATCTAATAAAACTATATTGTGACACTTTTTCCGCTAGAGCTTGTCCTTAACAATTCAGGATCCATAAGTTACCTATGGTTTCATTTTATAGTGCAGTTGTAATAAGAACATACCATGAACATGTTTTCTGAAGAAGGAAATGTAAACAGCATATTGTTTGTTCAAGCTTACAGAATGAGTTTTGGTCAGTAAATGTAACTTTTGTTAGTTTACAAAAAAACTCCACAGGGCCCCAGCATGAAAAAAGTTTAACATTTTGAGCATTGCGCATATTTGTTGTCTTTCTCAGAGTGAGATGTGAAGATTGGTACCTCTCCGTGTGGTCATCACTCGTCTTAAGATCCTGATACCCTCCCAGATGATGCATTCTTACCTGTGGTGTATAAAATACCCCAAAACCACTTGAGTAAAAGTAAAACATGACTGGAAAAGGACTCCAGTAAAATTAAGTCACCTATGAGAATACTACTCGAGTACAAGTCTTAAAGTATCTCATAATTACTGTACTTAAGTATCACTACTTAAGTAATTCTCTGATATTAAATGTCCTTAAGAATTGAAAGAAAAAAAGAAAAGTAAACGCTGTTAATAAAAAAGCAAAGGGTCAGAGTTAACTAAAGTTAGCCAACTAGTGCTGCAAAGATTATAGCTAAGATGACTCAAATCATCAATCTCCCAACTGTCAACTCTTCCTCACCTCACTAACTTGCTAGCAATCTGTCTACTACACTAATGTCACATTTGATTTACGATAGCTAGCGAATGTTAGCTTAACATAAACCATATATAGCTAAATTTAAAGATCCCCCAGTCCCCCTCCAGAGATATATTCCAATCCCGTGGGAAACACTTGTTAGCACATTTTGCAATAACGTGATAAACCAATGACTGAACTTGCAACTTATCACCCCTGATTCACCAAACCTGCTTGAGTCTGTGTTTCCATGATACATTTTTATCTAAAGATAGATTTGATTTTGTAGGTATAACGAAGGCTTCAGGGGAAATGTATGAAAGTAAAAGTATCAGTTTTCTTTGCAAAATGTAATGAAGTCAAAGTGAATATCAACAGAAATATAAAGTTATTTCGCAAAATGTTAATCCATTCCTTTCAATGACACATGTGAAACCAAATATTGAACAATAAATCAGCTGACAAATGTTTACACGTCCTTTTAATTTAACAACACACTTTTGATACAGAATGAGTATTTGCACAGAAACAGACTAATCTTGCTAATCAGCATAGAATAAAGAAGGTGGTTTGCCAACAATCATCGAAGGACACCCATTTTTATTTTTTTCCCCCACAATGGCTTTTGTGCCAGGTGTTTCGCAAACCAATGAAAGAGCTGTAAAGGGGAAGAAAAATTAAATACTTACGTTGAAATAAGACAAGCCTTAGTCTTAAATGCTTTCCGGGTTTGAGTCAAGCTTGAAACACGAGATCCTATTTTAATGAGCCTGTTCACATCTCCAGACCAGGTACCATGATGGATTCCTCACACGATGAATTAAAAAGAAAACATGGCAAAAAAACAATATGGACAGACAACAGAAGACGACTAAGAGTGTACGATGTTAAAGATGGCATCTTGATTGCACATGCAGATTTGGTCAAATGAACAACACAAGGGGGAATAAATGAACAATTATGTAATTGAGTCATCTTTTGAGTCGCTCTATCAGGAGAAAAAGCATCACACTTAAAAGCTTATCTTTACAGCGTGTATGTCAGCATTTGATAGTCTTTCAAAGGGCAACAAAAAAATAATCTCTCCCTTAAATCACACAGTTCAGTACTGTTTTTTTTCTTTACCTCAAGCAAACTGAATCTTTTAGTCAAACCATCAAACTATTTTGTTTTATTTTCACTCACGTACAAACAAACTTACATCAAGTCCCTTTTATATTTGGTCACACTGTCATTCCTGTATTAAACTCAAAGTGCTATTGATCATTTTTTTTGTTTAAGATTTCAGAGGTTGGCATTTCTAAAAAAGAAAACAAAAAAAACAGCCAAGGAATCTCATGAGAGGAGTCCAAAGCTCGTCATGGCCAGTTGAATGTCCGACCAGTGATCTGGTAGAACTTCTGATTGAAGGGGTGAAAGAATTTCTGCAGTTTAGTCACCACCGACAGGTCCACCTCTGGATGGATGCGGCCCTTGCTGCCCGCCAGGCACTTGTTGAAGACAATGTTAAATCGCAGGCAGTAAAACCCCCTTGTGGCGTTGAAGTACAGGTTGTACTGGCTGATTCTCGAGGGCAGGTTGAGAAAGCGCTCGACGAGCTGCAGCTCCGGCAGCGGGTCCGTGATGAGGCGGTCCCCGTCCACGATGTGGAACTGCTCCACGGGGAAGTACTTCAGCCAGCGCTCCAAGTGTTTGGTGTAGATGCTCGTCCGCACCGCTTTATACTTTGTGTTCACCTCGCAGGTGCCGGAGTCCACGGCCAGCTTCTCGAACTTGTGGTAGGTCTTGTTTTTGCGCTCCTTGCCCTCCAGCACCTGCGTGTAGTCCGACACCGCTCTGGTGGTGGGCTCGCGGACGATGATCAGCAGCTTGATGGAGGAGTTCATTTTGAAGATGCGTTCGGGGACCTCCTCCGTGATGAAGTAGGCGGGGCTCTTCTCAATGGTAATCTGGTGGGGGAAGGAGAAGGGCATTTTCTCCCGGTACCAGTCGATGCCCCGGGCGTAGTTTTGGTCATTGTCGAAAAAGTGGATCTCCTGCGAAGCCTTGACCACCGCTGGATGCAGGTTGAGCATCTCCAACAGGGCGCGGGTGCCCCCCTTGCGCACCCCGATGATGATGGCCCTCGGCAGCTGCTGGACCAGGTTGTGCAGGCGGATTTGCTCTTTGGTGGCATTGCCCTTGCGTAGTTCATGGAGCAGGCCGCGCTTAAACTGCAGGGTGCGGAGAGGGATTTGCCCGGGATCCGGAGGAGGTAGTCGGCTCTCAACGGGGCAAATGGGCTGTAGCCTGAGAGACAACAAAAGCAAAGAGAAAGACGTTCTTAGTCTCAACGCTATCACAGCTAAGTCATTACAACAATCGTTAACTTCCTTTCAAATGAACTCGTCGGCTGGTATAATGGTCTGTAGGCGGTGCTCTGTCGGTTCAGCTACAACTCTCCATGCCAATAAGATATTGCACGGAAATACATGCCATCTGTTTCATCCAATGTGGTATACGCAAAATATATCTCCATCCCCCAAGGAGAAGGTTTCTCTATTATTGAAAGTATTGTATTCTCAAAAGGGAAAAAAACTACTTTGCAATAAGATTATTTCAACCACATTGTTCATCTTAATAAACTAGTGAAAAAAGACGGACTGGTTTCTTTTTTAACCAGATGGGACACAAGTGGGTGGAGCTAGATTCTACCGATAGCTGGATAAGACATATGTAGGCGATTAAAATGTTACAATTATCTTCATGAACTGAAAATTCTCATACAAAAACACAGACAATCCCCCAAATTGAATAATGGCGTGGTAGCGGCATGTCAAACATAGAGTAGCCACGCCCCTAGAGCCTCCCCTGTTTTATGGTCTATTATTGAACTCTAAATAGCAATATCATTAACTGAATACTATGCTGTATAGAAGAAGATTAGAAAGTAGCAATTGGGACAATACACACTGTTTATTGAGGTAATCAATTACATGAGAAGTTCTCGTAGACTTCGATACAATTTGATACTTTTTTGGAATCAGAGTTTCCTCCTGATGGCCATGAGAAAAAATGCAAGTTTCATTTTTTTTTTTCAATTCAGTTTGTTTGTATAGCCCATTTTAACAAATTACAAATTTGTCTCAGAATGCTTTACAATCAAAGTTTAAGGTCATCCTGCATTGCTTCACTTTTCAGCCTGGGAGTTTTCCACCTGGTATGGACTTAGTAAGCTTCAAATTAATTGCTCTTCATTGAATCAATAACGTCTCGATCTGAACTTCTTATGTGACTGAGCACATTTAAACAACTCAATGAAGTGGAGGATTGCCTGCATTGAATCCCTGATTCGCTAAACTCTGTTTTAGTAATTAGTGAATTGTGTTGTGATTACTTACCTATCCAAGGTCCCAACCCTGGCCACGAGATAGAGGACACTTCCGATAGCAAGGCTGCCCAGAACGAAGAGCTTCTGTCTCAGCAATGCCTGCTGTTTGAATAGCATGGCCCTCCATCAATCTTCAGGACTGCGTCTTCAGCCTGCAAGAGCAGAGTACATAAACCACCAATCACCAGAGGGAAGAGAGACAGTCTAATGTTTATTACCACACACACTCATTTAAGTCTTACAAGTGATTAAGCCACACTCGCCTGAAAAGTGCAGCAGTGCTATTAGAGAACATGATAATTCGCCCACCACTACTTTGTTACACTACCTTGGACACAGAAACTTGATATATTTTGGATGGCCATGAATGAAATTGGGCTGTACAAGTAAACTGAATTGAATTGAATGTATGAGTGCCATACATTTGCTTTCTTTCTACTGGCCAGCAGGGGGCGACTCCTCTGGTTGTGCAGAAGTCTCTGAGAAAATGACTCTACTTCTCTCTTGAATTACTAGTTCGGTGACACATTGTAAACATAAGTTTATGGACTCAATCTATGTGGATTGGCAACTATGAGAAACAGCATTTTTGACACTTATCACAAATAGTTATTTGATGTATAGTTACTATGAAAAGTAAAAGTAAAAGTCATTAGTGCAGTTGTATTCTGTGCAATAACAATATAATAGAAGAATACTTTTCAAGAAACCCTAACAAGTTAAGAATCCATTGTTATTTCAATGGCCTTGATGTCCAATGCATATTATTAAAACTTACTATCTGAGTATACAATAGGTTGCAACTTTGTAATGTCTTCAAGTATAACGTGTGAATCTGCTCCATGGACAATTAATATAGACTGATTTGGTTTTTTTAAGACCAAAATAAGCTTTATTCTATTTTAGTGTTAGAAAATGCACATGTATTCTCAGAACATTCCCCAGGCTGCTCTCATCAAGAAGATATTTTTTCCAATTGTTAATGGAGAAGCTCCACACTTCATACTTTATGACAGCACACAGTTGAGCATTAGAACTGTAGTTTTTTTAATGAAGAGAGTTGCTCGTTAACTTATATTTTGAGTCTTTCTTAGACCATAGGACATGTATTCATTTTCAAAATGGGTGTAGTTCCCTATTTATGCATAGAAATGAGGAATCATGGTATCTAAATATATTCTTCTTTTTCTGTACTCCCTTCAGTTTTTTTTATATGGGATCCAATCCCCGACCTAAGAGCAATCTCATGTTCTTATTGACTTCAATATAACAAAGCACTTTAAAATCCTTACCCATCTTTATGTTGTTGTTAATGTCCCTTTTGACCTTTGAAAAAAGATGAAATAATGTATCTCTTTATCCGAGAGAGGGCACTACACCCTCTCGTAAAGATGCAATACAGACATGTTTGTCTCAGTGTAATTAAAGAACAGTTTTTTCTACTTCTTTTCGCAGATCGATACCTGAGCCCTTTCCTGCATCTGCACACTTATCACAGTGTGACTGACTAAATCAAATTACGGAGCAACAGCTCCAGACAGAAGTCATAGCGTTATTACAAAAGGGCCGAGTACAATCTACTGCTTACCATTACCAATAGAGCAGATCCTCTGGAGCATCTCATAAGCAAGTAGATTGAGCTTATGACCCCAGTGTGACTGGAACACATTTCACTCATATTGCCTAGTGGTGACTTCTGATGGGGGACCAGCAGAGCAATTGCAATTCCATCCAGTCGGACAAAACAGGAGAATAAAGCCACTTAGCCAGGGGCCAGCCTCATGTTTGTGGAGTCCCAGAAAGGTTTTTCATTACAGCCTATATCTCTAAATCAAGCGAGAGCCATAAATTAAATTGCTTCAAATGGAAATAAAGTCATTTGTGTTGATTTTGTTGGGGCAAGACACACTCATAATAAAGTAATCCACTCCCTTAGTGTTTTTTTTTTTAAAGAAAACCATAGAAACAAGAAGGGTATTTAACATATGATTCATATGAACCGCTTGAAAAAAATTGTGCCGCTACAATGGCTTTTAATATGTTGATTTGCGCCTCCGCCACTGCCATCGGGGGTCTGTGGCCAGAAAACTGCTGAATGTAAGATGTTGGGAGCCGCCCGGTACTTCCGGCGGAAGTACATCAACTTGCTGTCTGGCAGTGATTACGCAACGTCATATAGTACCAGTCCACGCTCGCAGGTGACTTTTTATTTGCTCCGCTACGCGACGCGTACAGACAGAATAACATGCCGCGGCTGAACGAGGCTCGCTGCGGCTGCCGTGACGCGCTGCCGGTAGCTCGCATCGATCAGCTGGGAGATCAGCTGGGAGTCACCAGCCGGAAGAGCCATATATGGCTCGAGAGCCAGACGTTAAATACCCGAAGGGGGCGCTACAGGGGAAAAGTTACATAGTGTCGCTTTAAGATTTAAAGCAAGAAAGATGTAAACTTTTCTTTCTCTTACAGTTGTAACACAAGTTTGATTCAAGGGGGAATGAAATGCACTCATTCTTGAGTAAATACATATGCTGCTACAGCTACACTTGGTCTGGTAGGATCTTTAGCTGAATTCTATCAGACGTTAGCTGAAGTTTGTTTATGCTCGCTTGCTTGACTCTTTCTTACACTACTTTTCTTGGCTTTACCCTTATCCCATAATTGATTATTATGAATTGACTAATGCTGCAGTCATTTCATAATAGGTTTTAGATGTAGTTTAGAACCGATATGAAAGATGTCCATGTTGTCACCGGTTAGTTGGGATCCAACTGCCCGTCTTCCGATGGGAGGAGCCGACCCAGTCATCCATAGCTGCTAACTATGATTGTATAAAACACTGTTTGTTGGAGGGGGTTCACCAAAGCTCCAGTTGATACTGTTTAGGAAGATACTACATAAGCCTTGTTTCAAATTCTTGAGTGCATTTCGATGTATCGTATTAGGAAACAAAATGACATACTAGCGGCAAACATATATGATATTTTTTCAGTTATGTTGGAACGTATTTTTGTTTTCTTAAAATTCCCTTGAATTTTGAGTTTTATTTTAGAAAAAAATAAACTCTTCTTCATGACAAACATGTATTGTTTGCCCTGTGAAGGAGCTGTGCAAGGTCGTGAGCACAAGAGGGGGCTCCATATACAGAATGATCAATTATTGAGCAGTTGTGTTTATAATCTATGCACTGGGCCAAGAGAATTTGCAGTTGCTCTGGCTTTGTAAATCTAACCATACTATACAGCTAAATTCACGTATTTTGTTGAATGTTTACGTCGATTCTAAAATAGCAGCGTCATTCTAATCTACAGTGTTGATAAAAATGTCTCAGAAATGACACCTCTGCTCCTGCCAGATAAGATCAGCCCTGAAAAGCGTGGGAGTTGTTTGTGTTGTCTATATAAAGCAGATTCTCACACACCGTGACCTAAAAAAGAACACTCTGCTGTTTTTCTTCCCTTATGGGGATTCAAGACAAGAGTTATGTTTTGATCGAAGAATCAGAGGCAAGCAGCTGGGGAGAGAAGGCGGAACGGTGAAATGCTCAGCGTGATGCAGCGACATCCTCGCCGAGGGAATCATTTGTCTGGGGTTTTGCTTTAGATCCAAGTGCGCTGGCAGTAGCAATCTTAGGTTGGGGGGGAGGGGGGGATTCTTCATGCAGTACAAGGGCACAGGTTGTGTGATCAGAGAAATCTAAAAGCACTTGAAAAGTCTGTTTTCCTGGTCCAAATACAGAGGGGGAGATACAAGAGAGCTGTACAGTTCATACGCCAAAAAGAAAACATTAAATAGACCTACTCTTGTATCATGCTTTTCTAGTTCGGCCATTTAAAGCACTTCTACATGTCATCATTCACGCATTCACACACTGATGGCAGGGCCATGCAAGGTGGTTGAACTAACATTCAGGGTCAACATTCACACACCTGTCATCCTTTGACACACCAACATGAACTAGTGGAGCCGGGGATCGAACCGCCGATCCTCTGATTTGAAGCTAAGCAAAGGATGCAATGTTTATTCCACCCTGTATACAAAACTGTTGCAAAAAAAATTAAATACCTCTGTGATCTAATATTGGCTACTGTTACTATGTAGCGAGCTCTATAACTTACATTACTGAGCCAGTTCGCTGGCTTTATGATTATTTATTTAAACTATTATGAGGAATGGTCATTTTGTGTTGATTGTGGCGGTCCCTGTGGACACTTATGGTATTGCTTTTCCGAGCAACAGAGACCCTTTGCAAAACTTCTAATTTTACCGCAGGAGTATTCACACTAAACGCAACTTAAATTTTTAGCGTGACGGAAAAAATTGCAAAATTCCAATGACCTGTATGGGAGAAATGGTGGCACCAATTGGGTCATATCAATTTAAATGGACCATGAATATCCGGCAATCGTTAACATTTTCTTTTTCTTTTGAAAAGTTAAATACAACCCACTTTCTTCTGGAGAAAGGGGGAATCACGGCACACAATTATGGGAACTTGATTATTATTTTTCAAGACATCTTGCCACGGACACAAATTGATGTGATGTTGGCACGAGAAGAAGAAAGTAGGGAGATCAACAAAATCAATAGGAATAATCCTTTGGAGACCGCGGCATTTTGGGAAAATCTGCCCACATATCTTGCCCATAAGAAGATACAGCAGCACATTTACTCTCTTTGTAGACTGAAGATCATTTGGACCCAGATTCTTTTTCTGACTCAGAGTGTCATGCTGTGCTGCAGTAGCGCCTGGCTCAGCAGCCCATCTGTGAAACTTACAACTAAAATACATAATCATATCCAAATTTGTACGAAGATTACCGGCCCAACTGTGGCACGCTCCCTTCAAGCAGCTCCCAAAAATTATCTCTGAATTGCTAACAGTATCCATTCCGACTCCTTACAGGTTTTAAAGAGACAATTACAACTTCGGCCCTCAATTAGGCGATTCAGAGGAGCTGAAGAATCTTTTGAAACATCAGTCGACCCTGTTGCTAAATCAAAAGTAATGTGTTGTTAAATCTGATCTCAATACAGAGGAAATATCACAACATGTTTAATTGTCATGACCGTTTTGGAACGTTTAATGTAATATGTACATTTCTTGAAGGGATCTGACAAAGTTTGCTGAATTTATTTCCATGTAAACTAACAAAAAAGTATAACAATTGTTTGTATTTTATCGTACACAAGAATGGCTGTGCTTTGGCAAACATCTGGCGAGAAATTTGCTCATAATAATACATGTTGTTGTGTATTGTTTTTGTTGCCTATACATCCCTATCCTAAATTAATGGGTTGTGATTCAATTTAAATCTTATTTGAGGATAAATTATATTCATGTCAGAAATTCATCTGGACGACTCAGATATTCCAGTCCACGACGGAGACCATCCTCCTGCGTATATTCGATCTCACTTCTCATCTCGCCTCATGACCTCTTCGTGTCTCAGATCACCAACACGCTGTCCCTCTGCCGAAAAAAAACTACAAAATAAGAGGACTGAAATCAAAAGCAGATAATAAGCCGTCTCCCCCAGCGCACAGCTTTGACCGACACGTGTCACTAGCGATCAATCAAATGAGAGCTCACGGCCCTCGGAGCTAATGGGCTGAGAAGTAGTTCAGCAGAAACACTTTGCTAAAAAAATATATTTAAAAAACAGCGATTAGAGGACCGCTGACGTGGCTTTTTGTGTGTAATTAAAAACACAGAATAGCGATGGTGTTTACAGGCCTGATAACAACTATAATTAGTTTCCAAATACTGGAACGTGGGGTATATGAGCTTTAAAAAAAAAGAAGAAAATAAAAGTGGGTATTTGCGATGACACTGCAAATAAGTTATCAAGCCACTTACTGTGCTGTGCTATTAATCTGCACTGCTCTGTTTAGTTTTCAGAGGAGTGCATGAGGGGCACTGGTAAGAATAGGAACTGCAGCTGAGTTCTCATTAGATTCCTAATGAGGTTTGCTACTGAAGACGCTGTTGGTGGAAAAGTCCCATACTGTACATATACTTAAAACTGTTGTCCAAGCGATGAAATATTGTCCCAATATTGACGCATTTTATTCTTGTATTCATGGTTCTCAGATGTAGCTGTTAAAGAATTACATCGACGGTATGGTATTGTTATTCATGAGGACTCTTTCGGGAAGCCACTAACAAACTACAAATTACATTAAGTACGTTACACTATAACTACAATTGTATTAATAAATACTATTTTTAACAAAAGGTAAAGTAGGTACTTTACATTAGTTTACTTGAAAACTTCTCTTTTAACTGACTCAACTACATTTCAAAGGAAATATACCACTATATTTAGTAGATATAGTTTAATGCTGCAACAAATACTTTTTGTCATATCTTCTCAAACTGTCACTATATCCTGATAGTAGTACATAGGACATGCACTTAGTAAAAACAAAACAAAAACAGCTCCTTCTGGCTCATTGTATTGCTCCTAATGACATTTGCAAGAGAGAATGTTTATGACCCGGCCGTCATGTTGAAAACTCTCAAGCTAAAGAAAAAAGCCCCGCCTACAGGAACCTTTCCACGTCTTATCCTTTACAGAACTGCAAACTCCAAAGAGTGTTTGGGCTACAAAATTAAGTTGTCCACTCATCAATCGTATCGAAATAAAAAAGTGAAGTATTTTCATTGGTCTCGTTATTAGGGGAAATAAGCTCTCTGAACGTTTGATGGAGGCACAGCGCAGTTGCAGTGAACTGTGGCTCACATATACTGCTGGAGTCGAGTCAGCTGGAAACGCTGCGGAGGGAGAAGACAGGGAGAGGGTTGATGAATAATTCACCTCAATGAGCCTTATTATTGTTATCGATCTTTGCTTATGCACAAGGGAATGGTTCTGCTGCTCCGCTTAGAGCTGCGCCTCGCGCTGACCTCCACTCCACTCCTCTAAACCAGGCGTCCATTTTGTGATATTACACCTACATTATTTATCAGCCATCGCTGCTGATTCCTTTGTCTCCAACACGGGTCGGGCCACTGTGTACTTTACGGGAAGCTACTGTGGATAAGAAATGTTACTGGCCAATACATATTTCAGTTACTTTCCAGTATTGCTGTCTGTGCAGAGTAATGCAATACTGGTTACTTTACATTACCTTCACCAAAATAGCCTCTCAAGTACAACTACGGGTTGTTAAATGGAAGAGGGTAATGTTGTTTGAAGTTCATGACAAATCCCATGGAGGTTGATATTGTCAGGGGGGGTGTTTTCGCAGAGTGTTTTTCTCTGGTAGATAAGTGCTGGTAAGCCCTGGGGAGCGCTTCTAGGACACACCGTCTGGATAACACATCACTCGTAGACTGTGTAGAAGTAGCTGACATCGATTTTGTGACGCTCTGTTTTTTTAGACGGGATTTTGAAGCTTTGAGTTCGGCATTTGTGACCGCAGCCATCTTGGATTTTTGCAACCAGTGAACGAAAGTGCCCGTATTTAGACTGCGGAGGATTGACGCCCTTGTAGCAACCTGTCAATCATAAGGTAACCCCACTAGACTTGTATACAACCAGAGGACACACCTGGTGGCCGTTATAGAGATTGCAAGTTCAACAAACTTCCTCCGCATTCAGAACCAGAAGTTACGGCTAGATATCGCCGCTTGCACAATAAACTAGAGTCGGCATTTTTTTGATATTATCCATTTGGGCTACTTTCTAGTTTTTACCAGCCAAGACAATAAAGCTGCTATTGTTTTTCCATTCTTTAGTCCCAGGTGGTCATATCTCTCTCTGTGGACAGATTTTATCACCGCAATAGCATTTCGACCGTGTAACAGTCGCACAGCTTCACAGGTTTATGGTCATGATCAAAATGAAAGTTGATTGCCCCCAGGCCTCTTCAACAATTACAACTTTATGTCAGGTTGACATAGTAAATGTAATAATATTGCACTGCATTAGTAATGTGTCATATTAATTAAAGTATTACCCCTAACACAGAAAGGAATAATTACAAGCGCATGTATGCAGACGTGTATCTTCCCAAATACTTCAAATAATATAATCTTCCTTTGAGAGAACACACACACACACACACACACACACACACACACACACACACAAACACACACCAGTCTGAGTTCCAATACCAGACCATCATTGCAAAGCACTCCACAAAGTGCTGTGCTGCACTTTTAAATTGCATCAAACTGACTCTTAATGTGCTCAGTGTGAATTGCATAACCCCTCACAGCACGACGAGTACTGTCACAGCACTCTGAGCCGCGCACCAAACAGACCCGACGAGCTCTGTGGGTTCGCACTACGGGCTCTGCAGCTGCGAGAGCCGGCGACCTCTCATGTAATCCCAGAGCGACTTAATTGGCAAATCTAACAACGAGCCTTTTGGCAAAGTGCGACAGCAGGGATGCGACACAGGGGGTGAAGTGTTGAGGCCTCAGAAAGGCGGGCTTCACTCGCAGCTGCTGCAGAACCTTCAAACATCAAATCTGACAACAGTCAGAAACTTTGAGCTGGGATAAAAACGGGAGAACAAGGTTGTTTTTAGTTGTTGTCTCAAAGCCCTTTGTGTTGTGTGTTCTCACTCCCGTTTTAATGCTCAACTCTCTCACACACACACACACACACACACACGACAAACGCAGAGGCACTCCTTTGAGAGGATCAGATAAATGAGGAGAGAGAACGTACAGCTGAGCACGTCAATCCAAACATTCTGCCAGGATATTCTCTCGTCTCTGATATCTGTTTTTGGGCACATGATGCTAAAAGGGAGTACAAACATTCCCACGATAGGCCGATGTTGAAAGTAAACAGACACAGCGTGTGTTATGATGACACCGAGTATAATCGTTACCTGATACATCTGCTGGTATGCCCAGACGTCCAGCGTCCAAGAGGGACATGGCACGCACCCAGCAGTTAATATTGTAGCGAGAGACGGATAACGGGTTGTACCCAGCATGCCGTTCGGTGGTATGACAGTTAATATTGTCTCAAGCAACGGAGGGTGGGCTCAGGAGGGTGGGCTGTACTTAGCATACACTATAAAGTGTGGATACACTACTAATGAATATGTATCGTAGATTTCCACATGCTCAATTTCTGCATTGTTACTCTAAAATTATCTTAACGCAAAATGCCGTATGTTACAAAACTTTCTGCTCTATAGTTCTATGACAACTATATCTAATCTGGTAGTTTAAAATGTATTATCTCTATCGCAGCATCCCAATATGGCCTTTTAGGAACGGTGCCGATCAATACTACAGAATCATTACTTTACCAATCACAAGTTGGGAGGCTGCATCACTTTCAAACGTTTTAAAAACCTTTCTATTACATTTGAGCCAAACAGCCTTGACATACTTAAGTGGCCAGTCTGTAGAGTGTAATTCACTTTCTATATGTATTTTCTTTAGTTACTTAATTAAACTTCATTTATTTATCTTTTTAATCAACATCGATACCAGTATTGTTACAATTGTACCAAAATGTATTGGTATTCGGCTGAATTGAAATTGTTTGGTATCGCCCATCGCCATGGCATATGTTCAACTTAGAATTTCTCATTTCACATCAAAATCTCATCTGGATATGTAATGATCTTTCCTCAAAAGTAAAAAAAAACTGAAATGAGCAAAAAGTTGCAAAGATGTATTTGAAGAATTCCTAATCAATTGCATGCACTGTACAACTGAATGTAGAGAACAGTAAGTAACATAACGACTGACCAAGAACTTCTGAACTTTGAAAGTAACCCATTTACCCTCGCTTAAGCCGGAATTCACATTTCATTCTCTCACCTGCTATTTCCAGGAGGCTTGTGACTGTCTATTCTGAGGCTGATGCGATTGTCCTCCTCGTGTCACATCTTTCCCTTCATTATTGCACATGGCGGCAACTAACGAGATTGAGGCCTGTTTTTAGCTCCCGGAGAAAAAAAACAGTGTGCTAACGGGATTTATTAGTGGAAGGCATGTGTTGTGGTGAAAAGGGAGACGCTGGCGAGGACAAGTGTGAATTTAGTGTGTGTATGTGTAATGGGGAAGGGCTTTGTGCTCTCTCCACCTCTGGGAGAATCCTGAATCACATCGGGTACAAACACCTGCGAGCGGAGATGTCTCTGAAGCAGCTGCTTGCGTCTAACATATGCCCGAGCCAACGAGCCCCCCCACCCCCAGAAGGGACACCGGTGTCCTAAAAAACAACCGGCTCCATGTTTTCCTCCGTGTCCTGCAGCTCCAAGGGTGGAGCAGGGAGCTGTTTGGTGACTGGTTCTGGCCCACTGCAGGCAAACTGACAGACAGGCTGGGGCGGCGTTGACAGGGCCTCCGAGCGCCGCCGATCGCCCATTCGCTCAATTCCCAGCAGCTCTTGGCGGCAGCTTGCCGCTGTAGCTTCAATTCATCTGATTTTCTTCCATTACCCTGACGGGCTGTTGTTCCACACGCCGAGCACAGCTGCCTCTCCTCGAAGCGTACAGGCAGGGGACGCGGCGACAGCGGGGCATCCTTCCAAAACACTCGCTTGTCGGCTTGAAAACGTCTATTTTTCAAATGTGCGGAGGAAGTCAGTACACTTCTTGAACTTCCCCACTGTGGTCTAGACGCTGTGTCGTGCTTTGATGGTCCCTGTGAAGTACTCTAAGTACTCCAGACACCCACACAGAAACATGTTTTGCCTTCCACAATGCTACAATGACCCTTTTGCTGCATTTTAAAGAGGCCCTACTAGAGAAACTCTTGATTTGTGTCGGCCTCAAACGTTTATAAGTATTATTTTGAAAGGTGAAATAAAAAAAAAGGATTACATTATCAAACAATTATTTTTCCAAAATCATTTCAGACCAACTGTTTTTAAGAAATGGCTTTTCAACATTTCAGACTGAGATTTTCATTAATAATTAAATTCATCACATTTTCAAGGATTGTTGAAAGAATGAAGAAGCGTTAAAAGAACCTCACAGACCAGCTCCAGGAAGGGAACCTTTGACAGATGGTTTGAGGTAATACCCTTTTTGGGGGGTTCTTGGTAAAACCCTCTGAAAAGGTAACTTTATAAAAGGTTCTACCAGGAGAAAATCGGAAGAAACCAGAAGAGTTAGAACCTTGCTTTTTAAGTCAAGATAACTTCACTGAGCCATGAACTTCAGAACAGTATGAACCTTGGATACACTCAATGATGGGCTATGTTTTCCAAGGTCCATCAATGGTCAGTGTTGGACTAGCTTGATCTTCCACCGATTGCCCAGACGTTCATTGTTATTAGCTTGGGTAGATGCCAGGCTGTAGAAGGAATCTCATTCTGGAGTTAGGAACCCACTTTTTTTTCCGCTTACACTTGTATCAACACTGTCATATCACTTGATGCAGCTGGATCAGAGCATGAGTGTAAAACATTGAAATTAGTGCGTAATCCAACAAATCATGCAAATCATAACCTGTAACTGCAGCAGCATTACCCAAACCACAAAAGTAAAAGGGGTTGCAGTCAGATTGGCTGGACGCATACAACGCATAATTTTCTTTCAAAATAACTTTTCTACAACTTTGAGCTATCTGCGGAAAACGACTTTCAACTGCAGTTGAAAGACGGTTTGCTCATTGCTTCTTGATCTGATAGGTGTTCAATGGTACAACGATGATTGAACTTTTTGATAAAGTTTACTTGGGTAAATCGGTAGCTCCAGTACAATAAAAAAAACTGACATCTTAAACATTGCTTACTGGAGTGTCATGAATGCATAAGCTTTGCTGATGACCGAGTGAGCTCTCAGTGAGGCTTTATATTCATTCAATAAAATATCCTTGAATTAGCAGCACAACATTTCCTGCACCAGTTTTTCTTTTCATACCAAATCATAGAAAGTTAATGAGACGATGGGATCTGATTGCATTTTCAGTTCATCAGGTGCATAATGAATATTGATGGCAAAAATATGATTCAACATTTTGGAAAATACCCTTTTTTCGATTGCTCTCCAATAATGAGATACAATCAATGTAATACCAGCTTGTAAGGGTGTTGGCATGTCCAAAATCCAAAGCTCACAGAGTTCTTTAAAGAAGTAATTTGTTTAATCAGTACAGAAACATGTGCTGGAACTATTTCTCAGCAAAACACCACCTGGGCACTTTAACTGTGTTGCTCCCCAGAGTCTCGTTGTCACAGTGAATTTGCTTGGTTTGATGCCGTCGTAGCTGTACACCTCTACACAAACCTGTGCTCACAAACCACATCTGTCCAAATGTGTTAGATCCGGAAACAGTGCACATAATTGCAACTTCCCACAAACCCACACATTGTTATTATTACAGTTCTTTCAGATAGAAGATAAGATTTCGAGGAGTTGGTAGAAATATTTCTAATCTCTGAACAGAGGCATGCCAGCTGCTGCTAACAGCTTCCAGTCTTCATGCTACACTAAGCTAATCGTGTCCTGACTCCAGCCAGAGGAACCTATAAAAGAAGGATGGATCATTATGTCATTCTCATAGAGTGCTGCTGGAATGAGTCTAAAACTCACTGACAGACAAAGTGACAAGTTCAGACGTAACGATCCAGATTTCTAAAGGCATATAAAAGCTTATCAAGAGAGCTGGCTAACAAAGATGCTTCATTCCAATTAAATACCTATACTACTACTCTACTGGCCAGGTCCAATGACGTAAAGACTATTCTGTCTTTTATCGGCTCCTCGACTCCAGCACCGTCTTCAACACAAAGAGAAAGATATCGATTCTCCTCTCATCTGAAACATGGAAAGAGTGAACAAGCTTATTTCCAAGTCTCAAACTCCACCTTTGAAATTGATCTGAAGACACAACTCACAGATGAAATAAAGCTCCCCCTTAAGAACTCAGACAGAAGATAAGCCATATCCCTCTAAATATCTGCACGTGAATCTGTCTCAGTCGGCACACTAACACCTGATCGTCTTCCGGAACAGCAACCGCCTCTTTCCCAAGATCCAACGGGAGATAGACGACCAGGCCAGGTGCTAACAGATGAAAGTAATAAGAAGCCTGGGGGTTTCTTCTCTTTATCAGCAAATTATGCAGATGCATATACACACACCAGGGTAAACAACACCACCATCCCTTCAAGGCTGAAACAGGGACAGAAAAAGAAAAAGACCCATGTCATCTAATTTCACAGCTGGACTAGCAGAGGCCCTGAGGGGGGAGGTGCAGAGGGAGGAAAGTGGCATGCAGAGGTTAGAGCTGAGTAATGTGCAAGCGATGAGACTCTGAGTCATGAAAACACTACAGGGATCGCCAAGACATCGTTCCCCCGCTGGACAACGCTCGCTCCATTCACCCCCGCTATAGGCTCGGCCTCTGATCAGCCGTGTATATTTCATCTGCACGTCTTTTGGAAGATGATAACCTATCGAGAGCAGAGAAACGTCCGTCTGCCGTGCTCAACTGTAAGTGACACTGACGCAGATAGGATGTTAGCGGGGGATTGAACGTCCCAGGGATTGGAGAAGGCAGACAGGGCGGGGGTATGGGGAGGAGAGGGAGGACGGGGACTTCTAGGTGTACAGGCAGCCCCGGGCGGGAGTTGACATATGCGTTGAGCTAATTAGCCATGCGGCGCTTATATAAAAATGAAAATAAACGTTTTAGCCATCAAGTACCTTGTGATTCCCTCTGACAGGTCCTCTGCTCCATTATTGCATAAAGGGTGCTTAACATTTCATAATTTCTTCATCAGACACTTGGCGAGTGGCGCTCTGTGTTTAATAAATCATCCAAAAAAAACAATTTCCCTTCCACTCTTCCAATGATGCTGATCGCGGACGACACATCTCCTAGGTTCAATGTCGTGTTCATATTCCATATCTAGTGTCTGCCAGATGGGAAAAACTACATCCACACCTGAGTTAATCGCGTCGATACAGAGACGAACATCAGCCCGCACGGGTATCCGAACCAGAGCTACTCCATCTCCTTCACATTCTGTCAGGTCCCATCATCGTCTCACGTCAGTCACAGATTGCCAGGCTGATCGCCGCGCCTTTGAATGGCCTTACAGTACAGCTGACACTGATCCAGGGAGACGTACAGTCTGTGGGGAGCGGCGCGGCGTCTCGCTCAAGGACACTGTGGATGTTGATAGACGTAGGTATCAAATGAGTGACCTCTGTTAAGGGCTTGTATCCGTGTTAATACTTGGCTACTTGGGGTGTGTATATGAACAGCTGCGGATGAGCTCCTGATAAGCGTTGGTCACATCCATAGTCGTGTTTCCAGATGGTCCTAGAAACAGGACACAGTCGAGACCAATGGTACCTCTACCAAGTGTCTAACCCAAAAAATGCTTTGTGGGTTATGGACAGTAGCATGGCTTTATTACAGGGAGTACCTGTAAACCCACACCAATGCAATACTTGCCACTATATATATATATATATATATATATATATATAAACACAGGCATCATAAAGCCAACTATATTAAAAGATTTCAAGCAATACCTGGCAAATATTGCTTGATATTTTTCTGATCTCCGTTGCAGTTGTTTTTCCGCTGCTTCCTGTTTTACTAATGCCAAGATAGACTAATCTGGTCCCGGCGCCAGAGAGTGAAATAGATCTTATCGTCGCACTCTCGGCTTTCTTTTTTGTCCAGTTTCCAGCAAAAGTAAGCAGGAGAAAAAATATCAAGCATCCAATGACAACTTTTTCATACTTAACAATTTGGATACAACGTCAACGCTGATTTGGGGATCAGTCTCATTTTCTCTCCACCTCCATCCTCTGGGATTTTTTCCCACACACTGTGGAGCACATCTGGTTGTGGATTGAAATAGGCAGGGGAACGCCACTCCAGTCAGAATGTGTGTGTGTGTGTGTGTGTGTGTGTGCACTCCCACTCTGCGTCAGCGAGTAGAAAATGTATCACGGAGTGGCACTTGAATGGATAAATATATCACAAGGGTGTCGGGGAACAACACAAACACACAAGGGACAAACACGCCGCTCAGGGGAGGCAGTTCATCTGCCAGCTCTCAGAGATGAGGTGAGGTGAAAAGTGGCTTGCGGAGGAGGTGCAATGTAAAGGTAGTCAAAAAATACTATATTTATTTTAAAGACTTCTCAGGATCCCACTGCAGTGCTGCAAGAGCGGAGGAGGCAGCAGCGCTGAGGGAGCTCGTCACGGACGATTTCCTCTCCACATGTCCCGTTCACTGTGAGTGTGTCTACTACCGCGCACTTGCGCACTTCGAGCACTGACTTTGAGTGCTTAGGGCGCGACACTGAAAAAAACGGCAGAATTCAGTGCACTAAAAGTACCCGGATGGCGCACTGCAAACGGGCAAAAAATGTAGTGTAGAATGATGGACACTACTCGCCCCAAACGGGGCCATCTTGGCTGCGTAGCGGAAGAGGAGGAGCCATTTCGCCAGCTTTTCATTTTATTTCCAAAACAATAGCGGACGAGTTTGCGACGGTAGCCAACTCGGCAGAAGAAGCTGCAGACCGTAAATGTAAGTATCAGCGGTAATTAAACATTGAACTGATGTAAAATGTACTACCAACATGCCATTCTCAGATTAAAGCCAGCGACATGAGTATTTGGTGCACTTTTATCGGACACTTTTCGCTTGACGAGCGGGGGCAGGCGGCGGGCTCCAGGCGCTCGCTCCAACGGCCAGTCCGACCACAGATAGCTGTCAGTCATCGGACTGTGTTAAACAACGGCTGTTCTGTTAATAATGGATTAACAATGGATATGCTCAGTTTAATAACGGGTTAACATGACACCGGGAACGTTTGCCCACACGTTTTCTGATCATTAATACCGTTACGATAGCTTTCTAAGATGTCCTTCTAGAAATAATTATAGCTTTAATGTCGTGGTATTTCAAATGTCTAGGGACAGACGAGGGCCTTAATTAATAAATAAATGCTTATTCATATTTTATTTTTAAACTGCATACATTTGAAAAGTAAAGGCGATTGCGTACGTCACTCCCGGCTTTTATTTTCGCGGGTGCCGTGAACAGGTTTGCGTCACTTCCGCTATGTGGCTAACGTAAGTGTTCCATTTGATATCAGCACTTCTCAGCAACACAGTGCACTGCAGATGTCAGTGCACTGTATTTCAGTGTACTGTATTGTAGTGTACTTCGTAAAGTGTGCGGTAGTAGACACAGCCTGTGTCTCCCTCCGATGCCTCAGCCGGGCTCCACTGAAGTATGAACGGACATGTCCAGATGTCCAAAGTCCTGTCAGTCGAGACGAAGATGCGTTCAAAGAACAATATTTTTTCATATGTATGACGGATAGTTGATTATGGGGCGTGTTTCAACCGAACCAGGAAAGGAAATGCCTCTTCGCTCAATTGGATAGAGCTACAACCAATCAGAGCAACGTAGTATGTGACGTATTTTAAGCAACGCATAGTTGTTGAACTCAACTGCACGCACGCTGGAAGAAGCAAGCGCCTTTTTATGACGTGGTTGGTTACGTTACTGTTGATCATATGTCCGTCATCGTATAAAGCCCGCCCTGACAATTTGATTGGTCCGGTCAATTTTTGACCGGAGATAATTTCTCCCCAATGGAACAATGCCAGACCCAACTTCCCGACCAATTTTTTTTAGGGCGGGGCTAAGTTCGGTCTGGTATCCAGGCTAAGACTTTGGTTCTGCTCAGTCCCAAAAAAATAAAAAAATATATTCTAAAAGAACTCCTTGTGCTGCTTTTGGGTTCCCGCCTTGCTCACCCCTAACACTATCCTGTGAATATTTCAGAATAAGTTGTGTTAACAAAATAAAGGGGTTCTGTCCAAAGAAAAAACAACTGTAAAAAAGGCTTTTATTTTTTAAACGGAAAGACGTCTGTGACAACGTATCCTCGTACAACAGTTAGTCTGATATCCTACAAAAAGTGATCCTACGAACCTCATCCATCTCCGCTTCTCTTTTCGAAAATAAACTTCAGTCTTTACAGGAAATTAGGTTAGGTTCAGGGAACACACACACTTTGTTAGATTTAGGCAACATAACCACAAAGTTAGATTGAGAAAAAAAGGTTGTTTGTGTTAAAATAATTCAGGAAGTAAAGTGACAGAAGTATGCAAATTACGTGATGAAAACCTCAACATTGACTTCAAGATTTTTCCACATGGGGAACCAACTGCGGTCTCTTGGTGTAGAGATCACAGTGTGTTGGACCCAACCACCTCCACCTCACCCCGCAGTGTGTGAGTCAGAGCCTTCACTCGTCTTCGTTCAAGATTACGTGGATAACGTACGTAGGAACAGTTACTAAAAGGGGGCAGAGCTTAGCCATCGGACAACCTCATACAGTACAGGGCTAATATGATCTATATGTTTGTACTTGTAGCCTACATACGGTACATGACATCTGTTCCCCTGATGTTTTATAAAATTATTAGTATTTTCTTATGCAGATCATCTTCCCAACCCAAAAATAAATAATTGGATTATTCATTAAAAACTATAAACCAGATGAACCTTTCACTGGAAATGGAAAAAAAGGGTAAGATTCTGTATTCAATGAAAGCTTGGAGCCAGTTTTCTACAAGCTTCAAATACCGATTCTTTATTAATATTGCATACAAGTATAGATACACCTCACTTTTCTTTTTCTTGCAATGCCTCTCAAGACAGAATGAAATATTCATTCATCATGGCTGTTCGTGCAACTGCAAAGGGACCTAGAGTTACTCGCCGACCTGCGCTGTGTCTACCTGACCCTGGAACAGTTTCATGTGTTTTTGAAAATAGTTCCACATTGTCGAAATATAATAATATGAGTGCTGTTCTCGACTTCTCTGGTAAATATGTTGTACTTTTTTAATTCCTTTTTAAACTAGGGATTATATACAAAAGACTTATTTTGCTGCTGTGAGGCCATTGCTCTGATAGGCGACAATAATACATGTGAAATTACACAATTGTTGATACCTTGAAAACATAAACACTTATAGCTAGTATTATGAAGTTAAAGGGGTCATAATTCCCTCTGTTGTATCTAGTTTTTAATGCTGTGATAACATCTCCTGCGATAACTGGATTTAATTATATTTATCGCCCCAAAAATGTATTTTACAAGACAACATTTCAACACATAAAGTAACATTCTTTTTGTTCGCGCCAATAATAATTTTCTATCGTGAGCTTTTTGCAACCGCTGAACAGAAGTGACCATATTTAGATTACAGAGTGAAGTTGAGACACCATAAGATGGCTCGGTAGCAACTGTCAAATACAGTAAGTCCGCCCCAAAGAGTACCCTAATATGTATTTACAAAATGAGCATTGTGCTGTATTGAGGAAGACTTGAAACTAGAGATTGAGACCATGAACTCATGTTTATAATGTTTTCTGAGGGAATAAATCCAGAGAGTAGTTATTTTCTCAAAGACTTATAGTTGCAACCAGAGGAGTCGCCCCCTGGTGACCATGATAAATAATACATGTTTAAAACACCCACATCCAAACCGCTTAACCTATTTGGTGTCGCAGGGGCGATCCCAGCTGTCATTGTGTGAAAGGCTTGGTTCATGCTGGACAGAGACAGAAAACCATTCACACCTACCTAAAAAGTTTTTCACGTGTACTTTTACACTTTTACACTAAAACTAGAATTGGTGAAGTAAAATATTTGGAATTGGGTACAAATAACAGTGTTTGTTACTTAATAAGTGTGCTTGTCCTGTAGCTGGTCTGACAAGCGTAGGCTTTTAGTTCCCCAAGGGTGGTAAAGGTCTTGTGTTTTGTTTGACACGTGTGTCCAACACTTCTGCCCCAGCCTGGTGCGTCTCACACGGACAGTAAAGGGGGCCTCGCTGGGTCGCTATGACAGTTGGGAGGGAGAACAGATTGGACAAAGACACCGCAGATGATAACGCAAGTCATATTAAAGACAATAAGAGCTACGGTGGAGGAGAAACAGCGTTACATTTAAACACCTCGGGAGGTGAGCAAATTTGCTTCTGCTAGAGCTGCACACACTCCCACTGTATTTGAGGCAAACAGCCTTTGCGCCCTTAAAAGCTTTCTTAGTACATAGCATCAGATTATAATACAGGGGGTTGGAGCGGCGTCCATTAAAACACTCCGGATCCCACGCAGCCAGACGTCGGAAAGTCTTACCGAAGGCGACAGAGGTCTGGAGTGGCCGAGCAAGGGGGGTGGGAACAAAAAGCTCAGCTCTGTTATTAATGGTCCCCGTCCGTCTCGGACACATTTGCCATTTCTGTAATGTCACAGAGCAGTGAAGGAGGACGCAATAAAACACGGAGCCTGGAAGCTCGCTTATTACAATTAATAATTCATAGGGCTGCATTAACTCTGCGAAATCTACAATTTCATGGCAGGTGTGTGTGTGTGTGTGTGTGTGTGTGTGTGTGTGTGTGTGTGTGTGTGTGTGTGTTTGTGTGTGTCTGTGGGAGCTGAGGGGAGACGGAATCAACAAAAGCCCATGTAACAAAGACTGCAGGAGCCATGAATAATACATTCAATGCTCTGAACATGGTTAAGTTATACATTACAGGCTATTTTTAATGTCCCAAAAAATTATAATTTCATACAAACAGCTCGGAGACAATGACAGATCTCTCGCTCTGCCAAAAACACAGATCACAGCATATCATCTCTTTCGGAGCTGAACGGTAAGATCTCTTTTTTATTCTTTCTTCTGCCATCAAAGTTCAGACCGTGAGGAACTTCACAGAGCGGACTAAAACAGGCAGGTACTGTAGATTTATTTGTGTAAATCCCATTTATTTCTGTCTTCAAGGAGGCACATTTGGAAGCACAGCAGTGAGGAACTGTACCAGACTTTGCATGTTTAAGATGGCTCAAGTTTATAAGATTCACCTCTAGAGACAGAGCAATCTATATTCCAGTCTCTCACAAAACATTTCAATGTATCCGTCAAAAACAACAGGGTCACGTCGTACCTCACCAGAACTCTTGTTAGTGCTGTTAAATTACGTCAGAAGTTTCCAAACAAAAGACAAACCTTTTAAAAAAACAATCACATTCACACGCACTTCATCGGGGTTTCTTTGATGCCGTTGTTAAGTATTAAGCTCATAGTCTGTAAAAGGAAACTATCAGGCTTCTGAGATCTTTAAGGATTAGCCCTCACAGAAACAGTGAGTTTGACGTCCCACCGGACTTGATGTCCACGTTAAGTGCTGCCAAGCGACATGAAGCACAGCTGGAAATCTGATTAGAGCTTTAAGTCTGAGACGCCGCATTTAAGTGGATTTGCAAAAAAGGCAAATCAAGTTTGTTTCAAGGCCGTCTGAAAGAACATCCACTGGATTGTGCTACTCCTTTCAGAGAAATAACATTTAAAGATGTAATTACCTCGTAGAAGGATTTATATTTGCGGTGCATATTTTGTGCAAACACTCGTGCTTCGGGAGTTGTGCTGCCGAGGCAAGAAGCCAGTGACATAAGTAGCCCGCTATGACAGATTACAGGGAGGCGACCCCCTCGAACCTTGCAGCACTTGATCCTGGAAATAGACGGAGCCCATGTGACGCGGTGCGAGGACCAGAAGTGTAAAGATATTTTCTCCCTGGCTCGGAGAATGTGGATAACGCAATCTTTATTTTAAACCATGTCGTCAACACTAGGTAGGCTGGAATTAGCACGGTCGCCCTTCATGTGACATAAAAGCACCTCTGCGGTTGGTGTCATTTGATTTTTCTTCCACCGAGCCGTTGATCCACGAGTGTGTTCAAAGACGGTGACAATGCTGAACACAAAACCACTGAAGCCGAGGGCTCGTGTGAAGGGCATTGGTTTATGTATCTGTTTTGTTCCTGCTTATGGAGGCCGTTTGTCAAGTATACAGGGAAGGTGACTGCAGTGACGCCTGGCGTGTCGTTTGGCTGGGATGACCCCCTCCCCCCTACCCTGCCCTCCTCTTATGACTTACGTATCGCTCCTGTCTTTTAATATCAACTTCAATTATTGCCCAATACCAGCAGCTTGGACGATTTGGCCGCCGGCGATATGCGGCAATAAAAATCCACAAAGCCCGAGGCAACGGGCCGGGATATTGCTTTTGTGGGACTTTCATCACCATATTTCTGCAATTTATCTCGCAACTTCAAAGAAGGGGAGTAATCTCCCCCAATAGTATGAATAAACGATTTAAGAGTATGTAAGAGAAATATCAGATTGGGTCCACAATGGGGACATTATGTATGCCACATTAACCAGTTAAAACACAACCTGCATAATGATTGAAAATACTATGAATACATGTGTCTAGGGCTGCAACAACGAATCGTTAAAATCTAAAAAAAGTTGATTATTCAAATAGTTGGCAACAAATGCCATTATCGATTTGTTGTGTTGCGCGATTATTACGCCACTCAATAAGTTGCAGAGATTGTTTGAATATAACAAAAGTTGACTTGCGCGCAGAGCGGAAGTAGAGGACAAACCATAATACTGCGTTTCGAAAGCCGATCAGCACTGAGCTGCTCCGCCGTTGGTGAATCTAACTGCTGCTGCTCTAGTGGCTCTGGAAGTGGAAGTTATCCAGACGTCGTCGATGACATCCATCGAGCTGTGTGCGCCTACAGGTGATGTTATGAACTCAGACTCCAGGGCGTTAGATGTTACGACGTGTGTGGGATTTCCACAAGAAGTATAACGTAGAAATAGTGGTTATTTCGTTCATTCTTCCGTGGTAGATGGAATAAAGAAACAAAGATAAGCCACGCCCCCTCACCGACGCGAATGACGCGATTAAACCACAAATAGTCGGGCGAGTAAAATCACGTGAGTAAAGGGTTGTCAGTTCTGTTTTTGTCAGGGTTCATACACATGTTGACCAGTGGATGTCCATAACCTTTCCATGACCTTTCAAGGACTTTAAACCAAACATTTTGTTAATCTCTGTGTTTACATGAAAAATGGAGAAGGTGTAGTATTTAAACTAACAATGAGAATTTCAAAGCATACAGTATAAACACAGCGTAAATGAAGATATGAATATAAGAAATTTGCATTACTTTTCAAAAACTCCCAACAAATTCCAGGACTTTTCCAGGCTTTCCATAAATGTATGAACCCTGTTTGGAATACACGGTTGAAATTGACAGTTTTCTGTTTTTTTATCAGATTAATCGATTAATCAAAAAGTATTGTCAACAGATTAATCGATAATCAAAATGATTGTTAGTTGCAGCCCTACAGTCCTTTTCTGTGTTTCTCCGACATTTACAATCATTCTTTATTTTTAGCCCTTTCTAACGATGTATTTTTTAAGGGGAACGATTCCTTGATGAGCTTTCATTACATGTTGATTTTGGAGGCGGCCCCTGCGGATAGAAACGGTACTATTTCCAAGAGTGACGTAAAGATGTGAAACCTTCAATTTTAGTGCAGCAGGTCCGGGCACGGAGCCCTTCACCTCCCGCCTGAGCTCCCATTGCGGGTTCTGGGTCTGTGTGGGTTCTGGTGAACCTGATCCAAGGACACGCATCAAGAATAACTTTGTAGAAATAACCAATCTTCTCACTGATGGTCTCGTATAACTTCTGGAGGTCATATAGAGACGTTTGTATTATAATCCGTTAAAATAACTCCTTGTAGTAACTAAGATGTTTTGTCCAATGGAACCCAACTCCACTGTTTTGGATCACAGTGATCTCATCAACTTCTTTTCCAGACTAAGTGAAAAGCAGTTTGAATCCTTTCCCACGTTGCAAGAATGGAGACTTTCTTACGTCTGGCATTTTCACCATCTTACCAACTGCAGGAAATTATTCGACCGATGGCCGTAACAACAATAATCACCCGTCGTGTCAGTATCTGGAGTTTTGTGGTTTTGTTTCCTGTTTTATTTTGAAGTCCCCGTCTCTCGTGTCTTCTGTTTCCATGCACTTCCTGTCCCTGTGATTGGCTGCCCTGTCCCTGATTGTTTCCTCTAGTGTCCAATCACCTGGACCATCCCTGTGTATTTAAACCCTGTGTGTCTCGTTCCCGTGCGTTGGTTTGTATTCTGATTAGATCCCTGGTGATCGTGCGTTGTAGACCTGTTGTGTTGTATGATTCCTCGATTTAAGAAGAGTAAAGTTTCTCTGCAACGTTATCGGGGATTGGGTCCTGTTTCTCTGTGGCTACACACAGATAGTATCACACAATCAAACAAGAATGTGCTGCTCTGTTAAAGGCACTCTTTCAAAATGCTAAGTTACAGAGTACAAAAACATTACGCAACACTCTAACTGGTAGAAGGTCAGTTCATGTTCATGGAGGATTCAAAAACACCAACGTTTGAACTCCATCAAGCATTTACATTGGGCCAAAGTAGTCAACTCCAAGCCTCTCAATTTATTACGACTAAAACAGGTAATTACCTTGCAGAATGAAAGCACCTCGTGGCTGGAGAAAAAGTAGCAGGGAGAAATAAATAACTAAATAAATAGACTTAACCGGAATTCTGACTGGCTGTTACGAGTGGTGAAATCCGTTAAATTAGTATGAATCCTCGGATGGGACCGCTCACGTTGCATTGCGCTGCGACAGCTATTGATTTCAGGTCGTCTCCCGCCTCATTAGACCGTGGCGGAGCTTTCCCCCGTGGGCTGAAAGGGAAAAGCGTTGATCCGTAAATAAGTCGACTACACAATATCTACCATTGTGTGAAACGTCTCCATGCCCAGAGGTGTGGAAAAGCAACTGTTCGGCCTTCACAGTTACCCGAGCCTTGACACCCCCCACCCCGGCCATCATAGAGCGACATGGGTCTGAGGTGCCACATTTGGGTTGAATTAAAGGCGATTGTGTCATTTTGGTTATTACCACTTTCTCGTAGACAGTGGCCTGGGGTAGAGGTTTGAATCCTATGAACATGAGCCACTACTGTGCCTGACGAGGCAAACTTGCTTAGCGTTATTGGTCTTTTCTGACTTGCGTGTTCAGAAAAAGGAGCGCAAAGGACATTTTATAGGTAGCACAGTGGCATATAATAATATCTATTGTTAAAGCAAAGACGGGAGCTGAACGATCTCGGCCAACAAACTGCCTGTTGACTTTCTCTTTTGTTTACAGGACTGTCGAATCTTTGTTGCGCATGACTGGAAACCTTGAACAAGATGGCTTTTGCTGTTACCAACGTAAAGGTTGGAATACGATGACACATTTTTGCAGTGGCCTCACCCATGTGTGACATTTCATGGCCACAGATGTCACCGTTAAAACTTCAGAATCTTTCCGCTTGGACAAAGACGACAAAAACAGTTGTCGAACTGTTGCCATGCTGTTAAATCTACTGGAACAAATTGAGATGAATATTGGTTGAAATTGGAATGGACCTTGATTTGATGGACCTTGGGGGAAGATACTATTCATCTGTTAAATAACAAAATGCTGCTCTGCACTGTATGTAACATTACTTAACATGTGTTTGCCATAAATCTTAAATTCCAGCCTCGTCTGAGGCCGGCTGCATTTGTGATGTCAGGTGATAATTTAAACGCAGTGGAACAGCTCCAGCTTCGTGGCTGACGTTTGAGTGCAATGTGTGTCCACGTGAAAATGTGTTTCACGTGCAAAGAAACTAAATTGACGTAAATTAATCAAGTTCAGTAGGTGTTGAGCTATAAGAAAACCTCATGCAGGCATATTTCTACAGTGTTTGGTTTGACTCGTGTACTTATCAGTTTTTAATTAATCACTTCCATGCCAACAGCGGAGAGCGAGGCGGCAAAGGTGACTGATGCTGTTCGACACGGCCAGTCCATGTGTGTGATTTGAGCTCACGTTACTCTGAGCATTAGTCCCACTGTGTTGTGATTCCGGTGACTGAGTGTGGAGTTGCAGGGCTGTGAAGTGGATCAATGGAAGCAGACAATGAACGCGAGCTGGATCGCGTTTCCAGGGCTTAGCCTGGACCTCTGTTGCAGGAGTTCTTTTTTTGAGGGTTTTTTAGTTTTTGTTCACCTTATTCATCATTCAAAATACCTGTCTTTATCATTGTTTGTTTCCAGAGTAACTCACAAGTAAAAAGTGTTTCGACGTCAGATAACTTTTCACTTCTTCTTTCTCTTTTGGAAGAATCAAAGAAGATTGGAATGTGCCCACCCAGGGGCATGAAACTCAAACCTGGTATTATATCTGCATTGCAGTTTGTGTATACTGACAAAGAAAGTGAAAGAAAAAGTAATTTCAGTTTAACTTAAAGCAGGTACAATAATAAAGTGTAATTGAACTGCACTTTCAATTTATATTTAAGCTGGATAGGCATTTATTCGCCTGCACATACATGCAATTGTATCAGCGAAACGGGGCCTGTTTGGGACCTACACTGCAATAAATCCAAGTGTGATTTATGAATAACTGTTTTTCTACAACTAATGCACACAACGTCGCAAATATCATCAATAATGAGTAGTCGGGTTGAGAGAGCGCTAATGTAGAATCAGCAAAGAAAAAAAAGAAAAAGGCTCGACCACACGAAACAACCTTCCGATATTACAGGGTCAGCAAAGTTTTAATAGGAGAGTTAGGCATCCGATTTGATTTATGCTTTTTGGTGTGTATTTGCGTTGTTTACACATGCCAGCGGTCTTAATTTGGAGATATTTCACAGCGGAATTGTCACTTCATTTCAGAATAAGCCTATAAAGCAGCGAAGGTGCTGACACGTGGAAAGAGATATGAGAGGTGGGATTAATCATGTGCCGCCAGAACGAGGTATACTGGGGGGTGAAGCGAGGGGGGCGGGGGGGGGGGTGATGTGGGCCCATTGATGGATGTGCACGGTGTGGATTTACTGCTCCGACTAACTACGCTCCATTCCACCCGCGCCCAGCTGAGGCTGGTACTAAACTCACAGCACGTGCCAGGTCGACACAGCAGTCGGTCTCAGCATCAGTCGGGCGGGTAAACGGGGAAAGGTCAGAAGCCAAGGTCGGGTAGAGAAGTACCGTCACCCGGCTGTGACCACCTTCGACATGACTGTAATCACAGGCAATGTTTGAGTTGACCGTTGCAAAAACATTAACATGTGGGGATTGAAATACGAGTCAATCTTTGTTCGTTATGACAACACAGTACTTGCTCTATAATAATAAATACAAGGTGGGAACTGTGTGTGGACAATTATACAGGTGCGTCTATTGTTTCGCGATGTCAAAAGTTTCCACCTTAAAAGTTGCCGGGAAATAATGGCACTAAGAAATAAAAAATAATTGCACTAAGAAATAAAAAAAAAAACACACTGCGATCCAATTGCATGAATATGTCAACATGTTCAAATACCCCCCCCCCCAAAAAAAGAAAAGAAAATAACAACAATGTGGGCTTGCTTACAAATTGAATAGCTTAAATGTGTGAACGCTGCAAAATGGCCCCCATGTCTGTCAAATGTCATCGGTTCATAATTTTATCCTATTATTATTATCAGCAATTTTTTCTTGACTCTAAGTAGACGTTTGGGCCACATTTGAGGAAATTCCTTCAAAGTGTTCCTTATTACCAAGATTTCAAATAAAGTCGTTTTGATAATCTGACAGGTATATTTCTTGCCACTCTTTTATTGAGTTCTCACACCTCAGCTCTTATTTTGCTAATCTTATTCTTACCCTATCATGTAGACATTATGACACTTTTTACAAAGCGTTGAGTCACTGCAATCACAAAACATCTGTCAACCACAGGCCACCCAAAGGTATGAAGCAGTTTGCTGCAGAGGTGCCACTAACTCATGCTAACAGGCGACTGATTGCATTATCCTTGAGGCAGAGATAATAAACAGGAATTATTAAGTGTTAGTAATGGATATATTTCTATAGACAGAAGGCACAGACATAATGTCACCAAATGCATATAGTTGTTAGGGTCACTCAACAAGTTATACAGTTTTTAATTACTTGGATCCCACACACACACAAATGCTTCCTGCACTGAAATAGGACCAGGTTTTTAAATCGGAGGGGGCAGTCCAAGTTGATTTCAGTCATCATTAGAAGTGCACATTGCACGTACACCTCTGTGGTGTGGTATGTGGCTCGGTGGAGCCAACTGAAGCCTGAAAAATAGGATTATTTCCGCCTGGGTCTCTTTACATTTATAATTGAAGGCCTGTGTTAGAAAGTTCAATACTAAAGTGGCAAATACTGCTCTGACAGGTTGATTTCATGTGACCATTACAGTCAAATTATCGTGTTGTATAAGGATATGTACAACAACCCAAATATTATTATTATATTTTATTTTTTTCATTCATGATGACAGGTGAGGTTCTGCCTCACCTGCCTCCCCTGACCGCACATCCCTGGATTGACGTTTCGGTGCATTATACAGGTTATTCCGACTTCAAATAGTCTTTGCTCATCATGGTATTGGTTTGTTTACCTCTCATGTCAGTGAGAGGATTGTTTGTTTAGCAGCTCAGCCGGAGTGAGGGTGTGAATTAGAGATGTCAATACATACCCTCTATTCCTCATGACTGCCAGAGGCGGTGAGTTGCACCTGGATACTTCTTCATGCACGCACACAGATCCAGTATCTAAAACACAGAGAGAGATATTCAGATGAAAGCAAATTAAAAACAACAACGTTGGTGAAGAGTAAACCAAAACCGAGCAGAAACCGTAATGAAAAGAGTCCCGTCTCCACCCATTTTGATCTACAAGCCGTCAGGCGATGGAAACGTCGGAAACAAACCAACGGACCGATTTCCAGCCTCCCCGACCGGTCAGGAATAGGTTGATCCGCGTTCTAGTTGGCGTGATGAATGGGATGCAGCACCTGGCTTCCCGTTTGGGAAGGCCGTAAAAATACACCCAAAGATGTGAATAAAACACTCCTCAGTTAATTAAAACCCGCCCATTGAGTGTGTTGAGAGGGGGAACTGAATGAATCACAACTGCAAAGGTTGGGAGGTGCGCTCCCACTGGGATTCATTATACCAAAAATGGGCGCTCTAATGGTGGAGAACTGCTAACACGATGCCTCTGGAGCTTGGCGTGGGGGGTGGGGTGGTGGTGGGAGGGAGTTATCAGCGGATGTTTCCAGAGCTTTTAAAAGAAGGACACCCTAAAACTCTGATTGGTTTAACTCATGTCACACCACAAAGACACCTGGTATTAAAATAACTGTCTTTATGTCCAGATTGTGTGCTATTTAACTTGCAAAAGTAGAGTTGGACACACCTTAAATGTATTTACGTTCTGTTAAACAGCCTTAGTGTATTACCTGTTAAATGTTTTAGAGCATGTACGTATGTGTCGTGTAAACCACGGCTGTGTGTTCTTCTTTAACGAGCCCCTTATCGCTGCATCAATCACTCAAACTGCCATGAGCTCTCTGTCTAGATAAAAATTTAAAAAAGCAGTGATGTAACCAATGGTCAAACCTGAGAAACAATCCAGATTAGCTTTCCAGCTAAAACACACTTGTAAATGTCATTTTGGATGTTACTGTGGTTGTAAGTCTTTAATACTGCTGCTTACTTGCGGCTAAGATGTCCACAGGACAGCTGAACCAGTGTCTAGAAAAGAAAGACAAATCTATATTGTTTTTTAATTCAAACCTATTTATAATATTTTGTTAAATTAGAGACTATTTTGTAATAAATAACAAAATCACCCACTAAATAAATCTGCAGGCCACTTCTTCCTGCTTCATATCCTGCTATAAGGTATCCCACGCAGGGCAATGTCGTGCTCGCAATACCCAATGATTTGATTGGAGCACGTAGCAATCGATAAGAATTAAGTTGAGCTTCAGTTTGTTTCCTCTCACCTCAAGAGGGGCCCAGGAGGCCCGGGGGTACCTTGCGATTGTGAATGCAGAAGGTCAGGGGGCCGCAGGGTCAAATCCCACAGGTTGAGGTGCCCAGAAGCATTTTAATCCTGTAAGAAGAGTGAGAGCGTTGGGAGGGGATTCCAGTTAATCACACACACGGTGAACCTGTTTACCGCTCCTATAGGACACGCCGCCAATCACCGCCACACATACACACTGCGGTGGAGGGGAACATGTTAGCCGAGCCTCGCGGAACAAATATCAATTTGCTTTATGCAAATACGCACAAGCGTAAATTAATTTTAATTATTTAAACGAGACAGACAGATTGTTCTGCTGGTGAATTGGAGGCGTCTTACACCTCTCTCGTTATTAACAGCAACATTTGTGCGTGTACTCGATGAAACAGAACCGAAAGGGGGGAAGGAGGATTCCCAGAGGCTGGCACACGTTGGAGATGACAACGTATTTCTTTCTTTCTTTCTTTCATTCTTTCTTTCTTTCTTTCTCCTGTCCGTCTCTCACCATCTTAAACTCCGCTTGGTAAGAACAACGGCAAGACAAGAGCAACGTCTTAGTTTTGGTCATCTTTCCCTTGGTCATATCATTGCAGAGATGTGAGAACAATAATTCCAAAACAACAAACCCAACGGTTAGTCAAACTCAGTTTAAGAGATAAAAATGTGAACAATGTAACATTCATGGGATGAGCAAAGACTGGTGGTTGTCTATCATTTTTAGGATAAGATTTAAGATGTTACATTTCCAACGAATGAGAAGCAGCTCAATTTAACTTTTCTCAAATACAAATGTGTTTAATGACCTCATCCCCAAAACAACTAATATTTTCTTTTCTTATTTGCTGTGAGCAGTGGAAATTGTTTTTTTTAATTTAATTTAATCTTTGAATTATGAGTCTCTAACAAAGGATTGAGATGTAATTTTATTGTACGGGAGCAATTGAAATCGGCAAAAAGGATATTACTTTTTTATATTGAGGGGCAAATTATTTCAAGACCTTTTGGTGTCTGACTGGCGATCAAGATGTTGACTAATATTGTCTATTGGTTAGTCAAAAAAACCTGATGAATAATAGTGGTCATCTTAAGTCAGCAGCTAGAAACACAGTTTTAGAAATTTACAACAAGAATGAAATAGAGATTTAAAGTTGGTTTCCTATTAAGAAGATTACAAAGAACAAAAACTGTTACCAGTTACACAAATGCATTGCCAAGTGATGTCAGATCTCTCACACCTCATGGTCAAAATGTTTGCTAAGAGAAAAGAGCTGTCGGGATGTTGTATGCAAATGCCAAACATGCTAAAAATGCTAAAACATGACAATCAACAGCGTTCTTAGCTGTTTTAGGTGGGACGGGTAATTTCTTGGTGAATACGTTCATTCTTTCAATCATTTTATTTTAAGTTTTTACAAGTTACACCAGACAATCAAAAACAAATGAGTAAAAAATTACAAAAGAACCAACTATACGGACAATCAGACCATACAATACTTTCTAATCAGTCCAAAATAAGGCCTGAGTTGTATCAAAGTGAAATGATACTTGTCTTGTCTTGTACTCGTCTTGTCTTGTAGTCTGAGTGGCCAGACGTGTTCATGAGGATCTTTCTCACATGGTTGAATTTAGTGTCACTGACACCAAAAGCAACGTGGATGAAAGAAAGAGTTGGTGGGAATATCTTCCTCACTGCATTATGGATGAATGCTCAAGAAGCAGAGAGGCGACTCCTTTTCCCCCCTAATGCTTGTGAAACAATATGACTGGTTTTACAATATAATAATACAATTTGACTATGAGTAGCATTAGCAAGATTAATTGGACAAACATTTTTCCGTGCTGCACAAGGGCATTACATTTAGAGGAGTTGTTTAATGGAAGCTATTGTTTGATGTGTTTATAAGGGGAAAGAAATGCTCCCTCCAGGGAAAATAAAAAACTTTTATGACGCGTAATTACATTAAGTATCGGAGAAACTATCCTGAGAATGCAGTTTCCACAACTACAGATTGCTTCTAGATTAATTACCATCCTCTATAGTTTCAGCTGACTAAATGGAACATGTTTGTTAAACCTTTCACAAGGTTGTTTGCCCTCTTTGTGTTTGCCTACTTTGCGTTTGCCCTCTTTGTGTTTGCCTACTTTGAGCTCTGGTCAACTTGATGCCCTATCTTTCCCTCTAGATAACCATCTGTTATCGTGTTGAACATCCCACGGCATTTGCCAACAATTTGTACATCTGTAGAAAAAAGCACCTTCTGTATTGATTATTGGCAGAAAGTGCTCCAGCAAGGCTCCATAGTTTATTATGGAACAGATAATTAGTCTGAACGTCTAAGTGTCCATTGGCAAAAGGATGAAACCCAGAAGCAAGAGTGTCTAGAAATGACTTAACTGTGAATGTAGAATAAATACAATAACCCTGGCATCCCCGAGTAACAGAATTAGCTCATTGCAAAGCCTAATCATGTCACATGGTACTAAATATGGTAACCTGATGCAATGTCCGGGCAATCTCTCCAGAGTTGTTTGTCTGAAGCAAGAAGAACCTTTGACCCGCCATCCACTTCCAATTCAGACGTACCAAAGATCTACGTTTCCACCAAGCAGTCCACTTAGTTTGTTCATTACACACCAGAAAGGTTTTCTTTGTGTTTCCATCAGGAAAAGGTTTGGATGGTCAAAATGCTGCAGACCACTGCTTGGTTAGATAGAATTAGCGACAGACATGTCATTCTGCACAAACCCGTCTTTTTAAATAGCCAAGATATCGTCAATATCAACGGCAAATTTACAAGTCATCCGACCACGATTTTTCTTTTAAATGGCAGTTGACAAAAACTACACCATTTGCTTTGCTGTACACACTTCGTTCATTATACCGGACAGCTGACGAAGTGAGCCGACCTAAATACCTATTCTAAGATTGTCAGGAAGGGTAAAAATAACAAAACGTCTACCAAATCCAATAGGTGAATACAACAATTAGATGTCCATACCGGATTGGTCGACCCCTCACGGGAACAGTCAAAAGAAGACGAATATACATATCTTCATTCAGTTAACTCAACTGAACCCACACATCAAGTTTAAGGATGGTGAGTTTCTACGTCTGACCGGATTAAAACCACTCAACTCTAAAGAGATCAAAGTTCAATTACTCAGTAAAGATCTAGGAAGACGTTCACATCTGATACCAAAGGTGTGATTTCCTCATACTGTGTCTGGGTTTGAATGGTTTTAATGCTAACAGACATCTCTAATGGAGGGAAAAGCGAACAGAGATTGGAGGCAGACCAATATGTACCATATGTTTATATTATCTTGCGGAATTACTTATCTGTGTATTCCAAGACGAAAATAACAGGATTATAAATAGGCACAATCGGTTCCCAAAGAACGTTTTCTTGAAGAAGTCATTCACTCCTGGAGTCAAACTCTCAAGAACTCTCTAAACAATCCTGTGTGTTAATAGTGTCCCCTGATTCTCTACCAGTTGTGTTTGTTAATTAGTTTGAATGTCTTTTATGGGGCTGGAGCAGTCAAATAATTAACAATGACAAATAGCTTTCGTGTCCACTAGCGCTTATCCCACCTCCACAGCTGTGGAGATCTCGCTCCTCTGCAACCTGTTTTTATTCAGGCCATGGGAGCCACAGCAAAACGGCGAATGCATTAATTTATAACATGACCTGGCATCGGGTCGAGACAGGCGCTTGGAGAGCGTGAAAAACTGCAGTGTCACGACAAGTCCACTTTTAGGCCTCTGGCATCAGGTTACTGTGTTAGCACGGATACAGCCCCAGGAAACAGATGTCCTGATTGTAATTATTAATGGGTGAGACACTGCTGGTTTCATCAAAGCCCCCAAGCTGCCCGGCGACACACACACAGGCTTCCTCTGTCCAGAATCGCTTTACGCAGCAACACAAGTCAGTATCGATCGAGACTTACTCAGCATGGTCGGTCTTAAATGTGAGAGAAGGTAGAGACGGGAAAAAGTGGGAAACAAAAAAGAGACGGATGGATGATGGCGAAGGTCACTGAACCACAAGAAAGTCTAAAACCAAAGCTGGACAATAAAGTGAATTCCTTAAATTACTGACATTGTGAGTTTGCTTCCATTGCAGTTTTTAAAGAAAAATGTCAGCATTTCGAAAACTTAAACACTAAAGGTTACTACTGTAGAGGACACACAAACGAGAGACCAGCTTGCCTTAGAATGGCACCGGCCGCAACATCAAATCCAGCAACATACTCAGACATCGCCCACCTTAGAACTCTGCCTTCATGTGTGACGCCAAATACAGCCAGGGGCCTATCTTCAAACTCAACCTTCATTTGGATCTCAACTTTACACCTTTTAAAACTCTGTGAAGGCATCTTTACATGGTCGCGATGCTATCCTGTCAACAAAGTATGTCCACAGACAGACAGACATATAAACACCTGGCAAACAACTGAATAAAACACCAGACTTTCACCATAATCTTTAAAGCAACTCTGATAAATATTTTCATATTAACAATTAGTCAACATATAATGTGAAAGCAGTGTGTTCATCCACAGACACTTAGCACTGTTATGAATATATGTGGCAGCTTGACTGTGTACGATGGACTGAGTGAAAATAAACTTCATAGAAATGAAGAAACATGTCACTCATTGTAACAAAGGGTCTCCTGGATGTGTTTTTACTAGTTGTTATGGCACAGAGCAAGAATGTATATCAGGCTTTGCTACACACACAATACTTGTTATCCATTAGCTGATCATGCCGCAATGATCCACGAGAAAAATATTAGGAATCAACATGAGATTATATATACTGAATCAATAATGAAAATGTTTTAATTACGTTGATTATTTCGAAGTAAATTAATTGTATTTAAAAAAAGAAATTAAGATCATATCATGAAGCCTTCATTTTGAAAAAAAACAAAGAGCATACTACAATGCTGAAAAAGCATTAAAAAATCCATTGCAAAAACATACATAGTAATATGTAATTAACATTTAAGGCCGTTTGAGATGCCATCGGCAATCGGCCGATCTGCATTCACCGTCACTGAGACTATCAGTGAGTAAGTTATTGTCATACAAGAATGATGGAAAATAGGCAGAAATGTCAGAAAAGAAAATCTTAAGCAAATTAAATGGAAATACATTTCTTAGTAAACACTGTGTTTTTGCAGATTCCTCTTCCCTCAGCCTCAGGCTCCATGTTGTTTTACGGTAGACGGCTCATCAAGTTTCACATCAAGTGTCAAAAAGCTAACACGATAAAGTGAGGATAGAGAGTGGCAGATAATACAGATCATGCCCGTGTGTGAAAAGCTGCATACTGTATCATTTTTTAGTTCAGTTCATACAATAAAACGGCCCTAATGTTCTGTAGATGATTCCATGTCAGAGTTGCAGGACGACAAGGAATTTCTACGTCTAAAGTGAAACATTTTTTAAATACATCAGCAGTCCATTCTGCTTCAAACAGAATTGCAAAAAAGAAAATGTACATTTCAGCTTGACAGCTTTCTTTGTTGCTTTGTTAGAAATCAAGCACTGAGACCGAACAAGATTGAGGAATCCTGGTTTAGCAGCTGCAGATGGTTACAATGGGGAAACAGCCTTGAGTTTAGCCTAGGTGAGCTGAAAAGTGTTCAAAGGCAGTTCAACTTTTGAAAATGACAATGCTAAACTTGAGTATTTAAGAGCCGTAGTCTGCAAACTACGTCTGTTCCTATTGCCAGTTCGCTGGTAATTCAAGAGCTTCGCCCTCAGGATCGACAGAGCAGTAAACCAACATTTCAGACCAAAATAAGTCAGAAACTTAATAAAGAGGTGTTTGTATTAATAAATATCATCAACAGTCAACTCAGCTGAGACATGACTTTAATACAATTCCTCCAGCTCGCCATAATGCCGACACAGGCTGAAGAACGATTTGAATATTCAGTACCTAATTCATCAGTTAACCGCCATGCTGGCGCCCACACACACAGCAATGATACCTCCGGTTAGTCAGTGTTCCCGTGCCTGTGAAACAGGTATACATAAATTGCAGTAACTGTTAAAGAAACTAGCAGCTTTCTAAAGTATTAATTCCCTCTTCACATAATTGGATAGGACACCAAGGTGGCTGGTAATATTTTTTTATGGGACTACCCTGTCAGGAGTGCAGATTGTCTTTTGAGGCCGAGTGATGGTTGAGTGCAAAGTGACAGTGAATCTTGGAAATGGGAGTCCTTAGAACATTATTTGCCATAAATTACGACGAGTATCTCCGCTCAAGGTCAGCTATAAAAGTGAGAGCCTTTAAGCCCGGTCCAGCTCAACGATCGAACCCTCCAACTTTATCAGTTCCGTTGTCGGTCCAACCACTGGCCAGTCTGGAAATGGGAGCATGACCCAGTTCCATGTGAAGGCCTTTTAAAAGATGGTCAGTCTCCGAGCAGACTCATGAGCGAGGACAGCCAATCACTTGGCAGCTCCCGTAAAGAGTTAAATGGTTGAACTTTAAGATTGATTTGCAATGAAGAAAAGTGTCGCTGGGTTTACTGATCCCTCGTGAGCTCAACGTCCATCTATAAGTATATATCTAGTTACGACTATCCATTTTAATTTGGATGTTGATTGGAAAATATTTGTGAGGGACATTTGCAGAATCATGAAAAATACCAGTGGCCGTCACATCGACGACTTAATGTCAACAATATTCTAATTATGTAGATAAAAATATAAATGTCATTGATAAAATAAAGTTGCAAGTTTAATTAGCAAGTGGAAGGCTGGAATCTTTTTTTTAACAAGCTGCTTCAATGGGGTATTTTTGCCAACTCGATTCATCCAATCTAGTTTATAGAGCAGAAATTATGAGCAGATGTTAACCACAAAAGCTGAATGTTGCTCTTGCACGACTTTCCTGTGCTGCTGGATAACGCCGACGCTGTACCGTATAATGGTGCAGCATCTTTGTTACGTCCCGTGATTATGACGACCCTCTTTCAGGAAGAGGGTGGAGCTATCTCTCTGAGGTCTGGTATGCCTGGAGCAACACCACCTGAAAGGGATCAGCTAATCAGTGGGCGGGGCTTATACCCTAAGTGTCTCTCTCTCGCTCCACATCTGAGCTGTGTCTATTCGGTGACATGGTGCCTAGGTGTAGGCCACCATTAGTGTGTATTTTGAGTCAAGCTTGTAGGGGTTCTCTGCCATTTTTGTTGTGTCTGTTTTCTCCTGTTTTGTGGTTAGACAGGGAGCTTAGTATTGTTTTTCCTTTCTTCTGTGGTAGGTCAGTGGTATCTTTTGATTTCTTGTTAGCATCGTAGTTTTGTTTGTTGTGTTGGCCTTGGAGACCCTGGCGCCTATTTTTCTGTTACTTCTGTGTTATTCTACCCGTTGTTAAACATTAACTCTGAATTAAATATTCCTTATTTGCTTATATATTTAACTTTATTGTTTGGCTTCTTCGTTTTCCCCCGTAGCTGTATCCCTTCTTTGTGTTGCGGTCTGTGCACCCTAGATAACCTTGAGGCCGTAACAATCTTATTTATGTATTCAGTCAACATTCACATTATGGTTGAGAGTCAAGAGCCCTCGATCGTCCAGCATATGTGTGATGACAGTCGGTGACAGACACGTGTAAAACTGCACCGCTTCGTCAGGGTTAGAGAAGATGCACCATGAGACCAATGTGGAAGGACGAACACTCGTCTTTGCTTTTATTGAGTCAATACCACCAGAAGGAATAAAACGTTACAATCTGGCATATTAGAAAAGTATTTGTCTTTGGTCCAGAGAGCCCAGTTAAAGTGCACTGTGAGAAAATGAGCCGACTGAAAAAAAAAGTAGAGGCTTAAAAAACAACACAAAACACGTCTCAAGGAAAAAATGTCCAAAGATTTGTCAAACTTTAATATGAAATACATTTGTTTTTGAAGCGCTGGTATAGGATGGGAACTCGTTTCGGGTAATTACGCAATTTCTGGTATTAAAATCAGCATTGGGTTGGAAAAAGGACATTGGTACATACCTGATTATAAAGTTCCACTAATACATATTTTAATCATAACAATGTATCAAATTGCTCTGTGTGACTTTTATTGGGAGAAACCCTTCTCTGCGTTTATCATCTTTAAGCCCATTGCTTTGGCTCTTTGCTCTCATGATGAATTTTCATCTCTCCATCGCACATTATTAACTCTGCTTCCTCCCCGAAGTCCTTTTGACTTCACGTCTCATAGGGTCCATTGGACCTGGCTGGGTCTGAAAGGGGGACGAAGCAGGGACTGAATTGGCCCATTGGTCCAAACCAATCAAATAGTGGTTGCCCGTGTCGCCCGTGGGCCAAAATATCTGGTTGGAGTTGAAGTTTTCCAACTTACAGTTGGCAATAAAGCTTGAACATGACCATTCCATTAGATCAACAGATCGTCCCCTCACAAACACAAAGAGGTTGGAAGTCAAGCACCTCTATTGATGCATATCTCCAGTCTCATATTTCAACGCGGTCAGTAATTGTTTGCAGTTAGGCCTCATTCATATTTGATTTTCAATTTTGATTTATATAGCGCTTTTCTAAGTACCCAAAGTCGCACATTCCTAAAATCAAACATTTATACCTGCAAGCCAATGCGCTCGAAAAACTATTATTTCCTGAATGAGCAACGTAAAAACAAACATTACATTACATGTCATTTAGCTGATGCTTTTATCCAAACAATACTGTTACATTCAAACACTGTAGACGCAGCTACAGGGAGCAATTCAGGGTTAAGTGTCTTGCTCAAGGACACATCGTCTATGGCAGGGATTGAACCTCCAACTCCCTGAATGAAAGACGGACCTGCTAACCACTGACTGACCCATAGTCGCCCAAACTGTAATCCTTCTCCAGCTACGGCCAAACTGAATTACTGTAAGTAAAACAGCAGCGGGTGAGCAATCTGTTCATGGAAAGAACAGTTGGCCGATGTCTGGCCTTTCACCTTTTGCCCTTTTGACCGTCTTTTGTGAGCACGCCGTGTGTAGTTTCACTGACATCACAACACAGAGGGAGACCTCTTGATATGCAGGATCTCGCCAACAGTTCCGGCTTTAATGAAAAATGTGATCCCTCTCTATCTCAGACGGGCACCACCACATTTGTCCGGACAGTTCTTCAGACTCGGGTGACATGCGTGTTTTTCCGGGCGGCGGGGGCGGTGACGTGTGATGGTGATAGGTTTTATTCTACTTGCTTTGCTTCTCAGCCCCCCGCCCCCCCGATGCAGTCGATCACGCTGTGCCGTCCTGTCCCGCTGCGCCGCCTTCGTGGAGAATAACCGCCCTCTACACTCTCCTCTGCTGACTGACGTGTGTGTGTGTGCCAGAGATAGGGCCGCTCTAAGATTCCACATAAGCTTCCTTCCATATTGCTGTGTCAGGCCCACACTGATTCAAGTTAAGGATCCCAGCTGATGCAATTTGTAAGGCACGTAGATGCGACCAGTAAAAGGTTATGCAAATATTGTTCTCTCCTCACTTCTTTGCAGAGTGTCTGTTCCCAAGTGTTGTGTATGCCGATAGGATTTGAGGGTTGCAAGGGAAAGGAAGCATTGTTAGCGAGAGTGTGTGCGACGATAAGTTCAATCAGGATGTGGTGGATGAACAAATGAACGCGGACGCGGGTTGTTAGAAATCAATACCTCATCTACCATGCATCAGATAATCAAGCGGCCTGATTATACTTGGGACATGTGTTAATTACGGGCTTGTTCTTTTAGAAGGGTCCATTCAGCTAAATTAAAAGAGAACATCTTTTGTCACTTATCTTGAGAAAGTGCTGGATCGGCTATCGGCGGGTACCCTAGAGAGTTTGCACTGATCCAATATTGCGTTATCATATCGTTCATCAGCTCCTTTGCGCTAACACAAGAACAGAACGGGCCCGATCCATACCGCACGTATTCAACTGACTCGTTAGCGACCTCCGTCCTTAGCTGCGGAAGAAAAGAAAAAAACGATTCCTGCGTCCAAAATCGATGATGGTGGTCGCTAATGAGTGAGTCATCTCGCTTCTTTCTCATCTCTGTTAAAGGTTTCACATGTGCAGCGTTAACGTTGGTCAGAGATAACGAAATATCCGCAATTTTAGCCAAAGATCTGTCTAACTAAAAGGAAAATAAAATACATTTGTTTTTAGGATGATAGGATGGGCACTGGTTTCTGGTAATTACTCAATTTCTGGTATCGAAATCTGCACTGGGTTAAAAAAAGGACAATTGAACATACCTGATTATAAAGTTCCACTAATCATTTTTTTTTAATAACAATGCATCAAATTACTCCGTGTGACTTTTATAGGAACAAACCCTTCTCTGTGGTTCTCTTTACTCTCCACAGAGGCGTTTGGCATCTTTAAGCACATGGCTTTGGCTCTTTGCTCTCATGATGAATTTTCATCTCTCCATTGCACATTGCTAACTCTGCTTCCTCCCCGAAGTCCTTTTGACTTCACGTCTCATATGGTCCATTGGACCTGGCTGGTTCTGAAATAGGGACGAAGCAGGTACTGGTTTGGTCTATTGGTCCCAACCAATCAAATAGTGGTTGCCCGTGGGGCCAAAATATCTGGTTAAAGTTGAAGTTTTCCAACTTACAGTTGGCAATAAAACTTGAACATGACCGTTGCTTTGGTTCTTTGCTCTCATTCACCTGGTTTCCAGCTGTTATGAGTGGAAAAGCTCTCATAACGCCGACATGAAGATAACTTCTTAGCACGAATCAGATGATGGACGGACGCATAGTGGAACATTGCAGGTAGAGTGACCAATAGCTTTTCTCATGAGTTAGTTAAGACCAAAACTCTTTTGTGGGGATAAAACATGACTCCACATTCAGGCATGGATTGCTCTGTGTCTGATGTGTTAACAGCTTTTTACAATAATGTCAAGGTTTGTATTTGCAAATATGGTCAACAGGTGTAAAATATATATAGTCGATCCTTGACACTAGTTGATCTAATAATAGACGCTGCAAGAGAGGGGTTGGGATGCAGAAACGCAACTTTAAACAATTCAGGATTATTTGTCTAAAAACCCATCATTTAGTGAACAGCTCGCCGACCAAACTTTGTCTCCACCATTCAGTCCCCTCCACAGTAACAAGCAACTCTTTACCCACATTCTCTCGAAGAGACACAAATTGTAGAGGCACTTCAGAGGAGACTACACGACGGTGAGAGACGACTAGCGTCCCCGACTCCCCTACCCTTCCTGCGAGGACAGATGTGAAAGCTTTCAAAGCAACTGCAAGTGTTCATTAGAGATAACAGAGTTTGTCTGCCTACGTAATTGCCCGGCTCCTGTGGCAGACTGCATGTGTCAGTCAACTCTCGCTGGCATGACAGCGGCCTGCCAGGTTGCAGCAGCAGCTCTTGTTCCCTGACACTTGGACCTATTTAAGCTCATTAGAACTAAGAAGCCAGCAGGGCCTTTTGTGCTGTGCCTGCTTTGCCCACACATGAGATAAATGAGGAGTAACTTTGAGTGTTTCTATTTGCAGTAACCAGAAATTCTTCAGCCCATCAGCAACGCCTGGTGGACACTGGACACGTAAGCGCTGCAAAGCACCACCATTTTTGGAGAATCATCAGCACCGATACAGCATATTGTTTTTAGCCCCAACCAACACTGACTATTAATATAACACCGGTAAACACAATTTATATATTATACATATGCAGGGGCGGCCCTTGCACATTTGGCGCTCTAGGCAAGCTTCACTCGTGGTGCCCCCCCCCCCCCCCCCTAAATAAAAATAAATAAAAACGATCTTATGGTTTTGTACTTTTGGTAGAGAAGAGAAATTTATGCAATGTGAGAACAAATGTGATGTAGGGACTATGGCTTAGTGCAGTGGTTCTCAAATGGGGGTCCGCGTACCCCTGGGGGTACGTGAAGGCACTCCAGGGGGTACGTGAGATTTAAAAAAAATCTATTTAAAATTAGCATCCATTAAAAAATCCTTTAAAAATAGTTTTTTAATAAATATTTAATAAAACAAAAGTGTAAGTTCATAAACTGAATTGTATATTAAGTAGGCAATTTAATTTAACTAACCTAAAAACCCAGAGTCCCCCCTCCCACCATATCAGGATGGTTTGACCCAACGTTGCACACGCTCACGGACCGTCTCTCACTGCGGCGCTGCTGAAACACGGACGCACACACCCCGTCTCTAACACACACCCCGTCTCCTCTCCTCGCGTCGCTAGAGCTCCGTTGCAGGCGCGCGACTCGTTTAGCGTGACGCGCGTACATCGCTCGCACCCCCCCAAAATTTTTTTTACCAATTTTTCTTTTTTTGGATGGCCGCATTTTTTGGCGCCCGCCTAGTCCGCCTGTAGGAAAAAACGCCACTTGGATCCTCTTTGATACTAGTTTTCCAGTAACCTCTGGTTCTGATAAGAGAAGCCGCTGCTGAATTGTCTTTCTAATGGCCACCCAGGAACGACGTCTCTGGGATCTAAAAGAAGTCAGATTGTTTAGAAGAGTCAAATAATTATTTTACTTACTGAGATGGACCAACGTTATCCAGAATAGTTTTCTTTAGCTCCATGATTAAGAATATTTAATGTTTAGAATCATAACTACACCAACCAAAATGAAATAAAAATAATACACTAAAGTTCTGCTCAACTTGACTGATAGATATTTAAATTTAAACTGTATCAGCTTGAATGTAATTACAAAAAACATCTCCTCCACCTTATGACCTTATCCATACACTTAGATCTAACAAGGGTGGACTCAGAACCGCTGCAGTTTGTTTTTTATCCCAACCATGTTTCAGTTAAAATAATTAAAACTCAAGTTCATAATAAATCAGCGATGAAGTCATCCACTGAACCAAGATCTGGCACTTAACAAGGCCAAAAAGTGATAGAGACAGAATACTGATGCTGTAAAACCTGAAGAGTTGAAAGCATCAAAACACCCTGCTGACGCTATTTCATCGTCAAAACTGGAGTAAGAAGTGTTGGAGGTTTTGTGAATCGATCGACACCAGATTGGAGTCTGATATTCGAACATTTATTATCTGTGAGGAAAGGGTGCCGTCTTTGTTTCTCGCAATGATAAAGACCGAGAAGGTCTGCGAAGAGTTGGAGGGAGGGATGAGACGACCAAAACTTCTATTCAGGGGGTCAGCAGGAGCGTCCACTTGCGAAGGTCTACGTCACCCGATGTGGACCTGCTTTATTATATTGTCTTGTAGCTCTTGTAGTGTCAAAATCTAGTTTAATTAAGGGCCGTCACAATTCATTTGTATCAAAAATACGCAGCAAACCTGGAGCCTTGTAATATTCCATGATAACAATACTGTCCATTGTAGAAAAATGGGGATAGAAGGTTTAGGAGCTGTAGTTTTTTAGTTTGTATTCACGTAAGAACTAAGAACCGAACGAGGTAACTGCGGCTTTGAAGGCAGTTTTGAAGGCAATCTCGTCAAAGGGAGGGGTGATTCAGTTGGTTGCAACCACACGGCTCGATGCAACCAAACCCGGCACACTGTCCCTTTGACAGCGGGCAGTATAGCAGGATAATCTGGCCATGTAAACAAACCTAAATCAAGCAATTGTCAAGAGTTTGTGAATTGCCTTTGTCAAATGTGTCAAATTAGTGAAATAACTAGAAGGAATCGAAACGGTAGTTTGGAAACTAGTCAGCATTACTGTCGTGGTCCGCTTTAGATTCCGCTGATGAGCATCTATAGCAGACACAACGTTTCATCGGGACTCACGGAAAGAATCTATGGGAGGCCGGGTCATATTCTCATTTGCGGTCAACAAGACAGCTGAGTGTTTTTATGTATAGAAATCTTGCTGAGTGCAACTTTAATTCTGTAATACTGGCATTTTTTGGCCAGTTTAGTGAAAACTTCTAAGGAGTTCAGAGAGTATTTTGGAATCATCCGTCTGGTTTCATTTTTAAATTGCCTGTTGGAATGACATACTGTACGGCGTTGCAAAGTTTCACAGTGCAGAATTTCAAAGAGAATATTTCTGCTGCCTCCAGCTCAGAGACTCCAGGGACAGCCAATTAGCTCGCTCCTCTCGTCTTTGATCATCCAAGCTGAGATGGTGCAACATCATGACACACTCAAGGTGCTGATGAGATTATCTCCTTTGTCGGCAGGTAAAAACCCACACACATCGAGAACAGATCTCACCTGTCATATTACGGGCAGGTGTAGGCAGAATCTAGCAGCACCAAAACACAAACACATGCTTTTGAGCTTTGAAGTGGATTAAAGGCTATGGATGCACTAGTCTAGGGGTCAGGAACCTTTTTGACTGTGAGAGCCATAAAAGCCAAATATTTCTAAATATAAGGTATAATAAATTAAACATGTCTTGCTTTTAATGAGACTTCTGGTGCTCCAAGATGCTACGGGGGGAGGGAGACCAATCGCGAGACGGCGAGACAGAAATGACATGCTGCTGTGTAGATACGATCAATAACAGACGTTTAGTTTAATAGAAGGACAAAGACGTCTTTAAGAAAAGGACCTAACATTAGTTCTGCTGTAATCTGGCGCGATAGAGGAAATTACGGGGGACGGGCTGAGATTTTTTTTTTTTTTTTTACACAAAATTGTCTGGGAGCCATATGTCGTCACCGGAAGAGTATGGCTCGCGAGCCATAGGTTCCCGACCCCTGCACTAGTCGTTACAATGTGACCTTTGTCATCCGATCCAGGACGCATTAAGTGTCGAGTCTGTACGCCCCAAGGTCAAATGTTGCTCACGTTAGGAAAGCAAAAGGGGAAACCGGGGCTGGAGGACAACGGACACCCAATCTCTGGGTCGTGTTCAGTTTCTGCTGATGAAAACCCAAGTTGTCCTGATTCTGTAGTTTCTAAATGTATTTTACTGTGAAGAAGTCACAATTATGTGGGACTTTTATCGTGAAGAATTGAAAAGAAAGGAAATGTGTTCATCCACTGTTTTGCAGCAGCTCCTTTTACCCTGCAAAATCGGATTACTGCCCCGTCAGGCAGGTCACATTGAAGAGTCGAGCCAGAGAGAGAGAGAGAGAGAGGGAGAGGTGAGAAAAGTCAGGAAAAGACAGAGTGACTTTGTTGAACTCCGTTGTTTCAGATGATTTGGCCCTGGCGCCGTGCCCCCACCCCACCAGCAGGCCTGCGAGATGCTGAGGGTTGTAGGCGTGTGTGTGTGTGTGTGTGTCTCTGTGTGTATGTATGTGTGTGTGTGTGTGTGTGTGTGTGTGTGTGTGTGTGCACGGTAGGGGAGACGGGACATAGAAGGACAGGCCAGAAGAATATGCTTGCTGTGTTCGGCAGCTCCGACTGATAAGAAGCGGCAGGGGAAACTGCGGTCCTGTCTGTTGCGCGGGGCACCATTGCGCAAACTGCAGCTATCGCCCGGTGAGGCGGCGATAACTTTAGATTGCTGGAATCAGCGGGCGTGAAGCTCTATAAAAGGACATCAACAGGGAAAGATTAATGGTGATGAGTTAACGGGCCAAAGCCGATGCCCTGGCAAACCGACCTCTGAAGTCTTCTCTTAGATGCACACATTAGGCAGCAGCTCCACCCTAAAATAGTCCGATCTGACTTCCCCTAGCTCCCCTGTACACGGCGGCGTCTCACATCCTGTCAGCAAAAATTGAGTGAATGCGAGAAAAGAAATCCCGTTGGGTTTCGGCTTAAAAAGGTTATTTTTCACCGGAAGGGAGATGAAGAGGAGGAACCCCCGCCCCCTCCCTCCACAGTCCCACGATGAGGTTTTATGACAGCAGGTTTAATAAAGCATGAATAAGTCGTTAATAAGTAACACCGCGCCGTGTTGACAAATATTACGGAAGCCGCAGATTGAATCACGTCGACGTCAGGCAGCCGAAACATCAAACCCACTGCATGTGGAACCGGGGTGTTGTTTCAGCTCTGGGTGCTCCAGTCATGCATCACTGGCGGAGGGGGTAAAGCTCACAGAGGGGTGTGGGGGGAGGGAGGGGAGGGGTCGCAGGCAGAAAGGCAGACCTACTGGGATAACTACGAGTATATTGTTGTTTCTCCCCGCCGACCGTGATGGTTTGAAGAAATTGATGGAAAAAGAGATTGGAGGGACAACAGCACTTTAACAAGAATATTGGGTTCATTCTTTAAAAAAGTACAGATCAGGAACAAACGCCTGCTGAACGTTTGGAGACCCTCAGGCACCGAATTGAGAGAAGTCTACTAAACATACATTTTACCATACGTTTAATGCAAAACAAAATAGTAGGAGTTTATTATTCCCGGCCTTCGTGGACCAATCACCTTCATGCAAAATGACCTCATTCAGGAACTGATCTACCGGGTTGAACCTAAAGACACGTGGAACCCTTAAGTTCAAACTGTGGCCTCCGTGACCCAGTTAAAGACAGGCTGAATCACGTCATGTTCTAGAAATGATCTACTAGCCCCTCCCTGTGCCCTGTGACTTTGCATATTTTTGGATAACCTGATAATACATATTAGATGAAAATATACTACAATATCAATATATAACGCTCTGATGCAATAGCGACCGTCTGGAATCAGGGTGTGGTTAGCCCAGTTTAGCACGGTTTAGTTTATTGCAAGCCCAGCATCAAGGATTACGTATATCTTTAAAATTTCAATTTTGGATAGGCCGATGGCATTTTGGCTGGGCGTCTTAATTGCAGAGGTTAAAACTGTTTGCCTTCCTCTGATGTATTCCAACAGAGACGTTTGTTACGGTCTGAAAGACTGACAGAAAAAAAGCAAAACAAATCATGATGAAAAGAAGTAAAAGGCCGACAACGTCTTCCAGGCCTGTGCTGCACACCAACATCCCATTTATGTCAAGCTACGGAACATGAAATTAATAATGACTCGAGTCGGCCTCATAAAACATGGCCACTTATGTGAAAGAACTGAAACAAGAAGAAGAAAAAAACACGTTTCTGCCATTTCACGCAGAAGCTCATCTGCCCGTGGCCACTCCCGCCACGGGTTTATTTACAGCCGGGTATAAAAATCACAGAGCTCATATAAACTCGGCCTCATAACCCGGGCCTCGATCGCCGTCCATTTGCTTTGTGCCTCACACGCACAACGGCATTGAAGCTTCATGCGGCCCATGTCACACGTTAACAGATTTATTTACAGGAGTCCTTCTGCTTCATGCTGAATGCACCGCAAGAATGCAAAAAGAGTAGAGAACGGAAGAGCTGTGGCTTTAACGGCATCTCGGCTTCCCAGGGTTTTGACAAGGACAGTAAATGCATTGCTGACAATGACAGTTAATTACTACTACCACCTTTAAACAAATAAAAGCTGCATTTTCGTGGGGGCTATTAGCCCAGACGACCAGCTGTGGTAATGGGCTGCAGTGCCATCCCCCCCCCCCCCCCCCCCCTCCTCATCTCCTTCAATGTACAAATATCTTGCTGTGCTCTCTGTCAAGGAAGATAAGCGAAGAATCATGACATTAATTTCCGGTAAACTGTAAAAAAAACATTATTATTATGTAAAAAAAACATTATTATAGCGTGCCGTCCTCAGCTCTTATCCTCTCATTGTGTGCCGTGTGCTCCGGGGGAAGAGGCTGATTCAGCACCACGGACAGCGGCGCTACTTCGACTTGAGCCATTATCCTCCTCGGCAGCTTCCGTTTTGCTAAGTTCAGATCGTCTGAACTTTTCTAAAATGTTTATTTGCCCACTGAGTGGATTCACACTTTCTCTGACTATAGTAATAATGGAGAAACTTTAACAATTTTTTTAGGAGGAGGTTTTAGAAAAATAAAATGTTTTTTTTTGTTTTTGTTTATTACAACATCACATTGTGCTTGAAGTCATTGCTGATATTTAGGACATGTTGACATGTCAACAATGCCAGATTGGGGAAGAAACTAAAAGTTTAATTCAATTCAATTCAATTCAGTCTATTTTGTGTAGCCCATTATCAAAAAATACAAATTTGCCTTAGAGGGCTCTACAATGTGTACTGTACACATATGGCATCCCTGTCCCAGGACCATTTACTTGAGTTAACCAGCGCTTTCATCTTATCTTACTTTTTTTCTCGGAAGGGATGTTTACAGTGGAGAGTTAAAAGATTGTATTCTCTTCCCGAACTCAATCGAGCTTCTGGGCTCCAAAAATCCCCCAGAAAACTAAACAAAAAATCTAAAAACACAAATTCCACAATTGAAAACAAAATGACTACCGAACAAACAAATAACCAAATGGTCCAACATTTAGCTCCAGCTCTTGAAAAACTGGTGAATACAGTTTGGCAGGTGATATTTATATTTTAAGTATTTGTTGATGTAATACTTATTCCAATCACAAGTGGTTGCCGAGCGCAACTCCATCATGATAGGACTAAAAGCATTTATGTTTTCCCGTACGACCAACTAGCACCGAATAAAACACATTTCTTGAAAAAAGAAAGACGACAATAATGCTGCATAACTTGTGAAAACATAATAAATTCACTCTGTGCTAGTTGAGTCCTTGAAGAGATTCAAACTCAACAAAGACAACAAACACTTGACCAAAAAATATCACATTTAACACATATACTGTATATATATATTCTTTTATTTTAATTTGCTTGTCAGGGCAGAACATCTATTATTCATTAGAGATAGAGGGACACCGAGGTAACCCTCAGGCTGTATCCCTCCGAAGGTAAACAGCTCTCTCCGCTAATGGCTGGAAATGCAGTAAAGTAGAAATGACATCCTAAAATGCACGATGGTGCAATCAGCGTTGATGATGCAACGCTGCGGCACACCTATTCCCCACCTCCGTGTAAAAAGACTGAGACCGCACTAAGTTAACGAAGACACAGGTGGGTTCATTATGTGGAGCATGAAGGTGTCAGCCTCATTAAACCGAAGTCAGATCGGTGGAGTGGAAAATGATCGTACCCCTGGGACCGTGTAGCATATTCATCTTTGTGCCAAGAAAAAGAGACGCTGCTCAGCTTAAGAGACAAGTACCGAATGTGTGCAAAAGTATGGAGGCTAAAAAGCTTGAAATGTAATTAAGAGAATGATTTAGAAAGAGAAGTGCGCCTATAACTTCCGAAAGTGTCAGACTTAAATACAAGGTTTTGGTATATAAGTCCATCGTCTTTTTTCGAGTCAATCTCAAGGGATGAAGGCAAAAATACAGAAAAATTCTCTTAAAAAAATATTATTATTTTGCTCGAAGCAAAGCTGTGATGCTAAGCAGGAACATTGTTTACCATGTTCACCATCTTAGTGCGTTAATGCTAACAATGACTAATTATCACCAAAGATGCTCGATAAGAAAGATGCAAATGTTTTTAGTGTTGTCGACGCTTCCTGTCTCCTAAGTGAGCGTGGCTTGGTCCATGTCAAGGTGTATTAAAACCTGACGTCAAGATTTCCATCACTTCCTTTGTATTGTGTCCTGCATCGTACTGCCACCTCGAGACTTTGCTCACGTACAAAGAAAATGCAACGCCGTTATTTTGAGCGTTTTCAGGACAGTGAAAATCTCATTGATATCTCAACTTTACTCACCAAAAAATTATACTTTATACCAGCTCATGCTTGTGGAACCGCCCACTCATGTATGTTACAATCGCTATGGGTGGAGAAATGTTCTCCTAACAATTTAATTTGGGGAAATCAGGGTGTCAAGTGCAGGGAATCAGACATTTATCTCTATCACAGCCCTACTTTGTGGTTTAGCTTCATGAATTTGGTTTATTCTTAAATAACAATCTTTGCCTAGTGCCGAATTGTTTGTCAAAGAAACCGAAGACAAACCACTAAAGGTCGTGACCTCCCTGCATCAGACGGACTGATCCAGTCAGTCACTGCAGCCTTCCAGAATAGACGGCTCTGCTGTGCTCGTCTACCCCCCCCCCCCCCCTTTCCCACCTTCTCTCTCATCTCCAGTGTGCTTGTGAGGCATGGAAAATGTCGGCGTGCCCTCAGCCCGATGGAGGGAGATTAGAGATGGACACTCGTGACCTGTGGATGCATTTGTTGACCCTGAGGTCAGCTGCTCCAAATCAACTGTTATGCTAGAGAGCCGGCCCCCTGTATTGCCTCCACTAGGAGGCATTTAGGATTTAGTGTTTGTGGGTTAGAGTTTTAGCATTCACATAACAATCACAATGCCAGTGTTTATTAAACAATAAGCTGTATACCTCACTGGGCAGAGGTGACTGGGATCATTCTTTTATTTGCAGGGCAACATTGAGCTTGACTTAAACATTCCTTTCCTAACGCTGTAAAACTAAATGTAACACATTTGTACTTATTAGTAAGATAATAAATCTTATACCTGTCCTTAAAAGTAACAGGAATTCTAATTCAAGTCTGATCCTTTTCAAACCGCGACTGCTCTGGTTAAAATAAAAATTAATTAATTAAAAATTTTAATAATTTTATGGAAGTCTTTAAGAAAATCACATTACTTTTTCACGTGAGTTAACATTGTAATCGTACGTTTATTGTCTCAATTGTTAGCTTCAAGTCTTCTTCATTTACTGCTTCACAATAAAAGCAGGGTATGTTTTAGGGGGCGTGGCTAATTTAATTGACAAGTCGCTATACCCCGGTATTATCCAGTCTGGGAGTTGTTTTACAACTTTAACTCTTTCTCTGTATGTTTTAAATTCATGAATGATGATTGTAACAAATCGATAGCTAACAAATATATTCAAGTTCTCCCGTAGTGTGGATCCAATAAATCAAGATGGTAAGTTACAAAAAACGTACCAGCGCAGACCATAAGTGGGTGATGCTCCAGTGACCACGATCCAGTCTCAAACAAAATCTATGATTTTAAACAGCAAAGGTTTTAGTGAAGATGCATGTGCTTGGAATGCGACTATGCAACTGTAGTAGCCATGGCATAGTTATGCCATGGCCCTGCTGAGACTCCGCCCACTCCTCCTCCCTACCTCCATCTGCCTGATGGATCGTGGAAGGTTTCTTCCCTTTTTTCCCGGTGAAGGGTTGTTTGGGAGTTTTTCCTGATCTGATGTGAGGTTCTGGGACAGGGATGTCTCTATGTACAGATTGTAAAGCACTCTGAGGCAAATTTGTAATTTGTGAAAATGGGCTATACAACTGAATTGAATTGAATTGAATTGGGAAGTAGTGAGCATATGACTGGATGAATGAGACGTGGCTTACACTACACCGACTGTGTCGCACCGGCAAACTGACGAATCGTGACCAACTTTGATAATTTACTACATGTACTGCTTTTGTTCACACCTGAGATGCGTTCGCCAGTGACTTAACACGAGGTGATCAACTGCGACGCATGTGCTGAGGGAGCGAAAACAAGAGCGGAAGGGCTCACCGCTGCACTTTGTGCAGGTGAGGAGGGGAAATGAAAGAGGAGACTCAGCAGAACTCCACTGACGAATGAGAACTCTGTGTTTCCTCCAAGCACGAATAGTTTCAGCACATCCACAGCTTTTCCAAAAGGAGCTTTTTCTCCCCTTCCAAGGTTAACCGATCAACAGTAGTGAGTGAGTGATAAAACATCTAGTTCACGTCCCAGCGGATGTTCTGTACCCGGATTTGAAACACATTTTATCCTGTGACAAGAAAACAAACAACCAACAACAAACTCCTGATGTTATTACAAGGAGGACGTTTTCCTGAGGGGTGCAAGGAAACATCTCCAACCTGTTTGTCTGTTCGGAAATTGTAACACGTCACAAGATATTGAATTTCTTTTTTTTTGTGTGGGGGAAACTGACCAAACTGAAGATATTTTGGAGATTTTGGTCATTTTCCATATCTCAGAAAAACTGGAATCCAGGTAGAGTTTGCCGTATCTTTTAAAAGAGGATTATTTAAATGTTGCTGACTTGTTTTCTAAGAGCGCACAGGAAAAGGGAGACGTACTGAATGGGTGATTTTGAAACCTCAGGAGTACAAATATATATATGAAAGCTCTTCAGTTCATCATATAAGAAATCCGTGTTCAGAGCCAATCAGGGACACAGATGTATCTTACGGTATTTTTACCTTTTTAGATGAACTGCCCACACAACTCTGTCAGTTACCTTTTATTAAATTATAGATTTTTTATCTTTTCATATTCGAATGAAACTTCAGAACACAGACAAAAAGTAAAAGTCCTATTTCAAATCATGATTCGATTTAATTACATTTCTGTATTTATTGTATAGCCCAATATACTCTGCAGGCATTCCCAAACCTGTCTCATTGTAGTGTATAAATATGGCAAATAGCTGTTTCTAATCACCTTTACTTTTAAAATTCACTTCAGTCCGTCCACTATCTTTACTAAGCGCTGGATTATATATCGTACACCCCCACCCCACCCACCGTCTCATGATTACAGATGACATAGCTAATTGACAAAGAAAGGGGAGGAAAAAAAACACATCCTGAGCCCAGCTCTGTCACGGTGGAACATATTAAATATTAATAGGATTGTCCTATTTTTATTGCAGAGCGCTTCCAGTTTTTCCAGCCTTCACGGCCTTTGACACGTCCCTTATTAAATCCCTTTGAGCATTTACAACGCTGACCTGAATGCATCACTGGTGGACCGACCTGAGACAAATAAACCTGCGAGTATTGCTGCATTCTTTTTTTAGTGTGTGTGTGTGTGTGGGGGGGGGGGGGGGGGTTGGGGACTGAAAGCTTGAAAATAAATCCAGAAGGAAAAGCAAGTTATGAAATATTCATTGTCTGCACAAACGGGGTCCTGGGCTGGGGGCTGTTGGTAGAGGAGGAGGGAGTTCCTATAGCTCACCGCTACCCTAAGGCCCGTATCCCAGGGCGACAAAGTCTCCTGGACGCAGGGAGGACTATACAAACTATCAAACCCAACGGGGGCCGTATAGCCCCCTGGTTAGTGGCACAGATGGCTGATGTCAACTATAACTATAAGCCACAGGAAGGGGAGACTCAAAGAAAACAACAAAAAGCCTGTTTTTGTTGCAATATGTGTCTGCATTTAGTTATTTGGATTGATTAACACACTATTGTGTCAGTCAATGTGACAGATATCGGTTACATCTACTGTCCTTAGACCAAAAACAAGACTGGTACCCAAACTATTCCATGTCTTCTCTCTCCTCCTAATATTCCTAAGTAAGTAAGTGAATAAAGTTTATTTATTTTGCACTTATCACGGACAAAGTCTCACAAAGTGTAGTATAGTATTCAATTAAAACAATTTGGCAATAACAAGGTCCGAAACATTTCAACAGTTAAAAGAGCAAAGTGCAATACATGGTAAAAGATGGTTAAAATGAATAAACAGAGAAGATAAAAAGCAGGCCATAGAATATTTAATTCAACCAAATGCCAGTGTAAACAGGTATGTTTTGAGATGGAGTTCAAATGATACTATTGAATCTAAAATAACCTTAGGGTTGCGAGCAGAGCATTCCACAGCTTCGGTGCTGCTGCCTCAAAAGCACGACCACCACACATTTTAAGAGGAGTATTATGGACTGATACAAAGTTTTAGAGCTTATATACAACGAGAAAAGAAAAGCCTTATTAAAGCAATCCTCAAAACACACAATCAACTGTTTGCATGAGAGGAGAACACGAGCCGGACGTCTCTAATTCTGACGGCGGCGTTTCATTCGCGTGAATAATTCATCGTGGCGCTAAGTGGAAGTCTCTCGGGCCGCGGGTGAGACGACCCACACAAGAGACGGCTCCATCCCGAGCTTTTTATTGTCCCCTGTGGCAATCCATCTAAAGACATTCACTGACCTATTGACCTCAAGCTGCTAAGAGTCGAAAAAGATCACATCTCTACTCGGTTCCTTTTCTCTCTCTCTCTCTCTCTCTCTCTCTCTCTCTCTCTCTCTCTCTCCCCCCCCCCCCCCCCACACACACACACACGCACACACTCAGCCACAACTGCTAAAAGTTGCCTTTTCATTACGCAACCCTGTCACATCCAGCTTCGTCACGCAACTTTCTTTATTTATAAGGGTTGGAAAAAAACTCTGTCACACCGGAGCCTCGTGCGTTACATCTTCCACAGACTGCAGAAAAAAAATGACAACATCGTGAATAAAAAAAAAAACAGACTGGCACACCTGTTCATTTCAGACAATTATTATCCTGCCATTTGAAGAGCAGTGTGTCATCTCAGCCTCACACTTCTTTTTTGGTGGAAAAACGTACTTCTTTTTATTGAGTTTTGGCTCCACCGCATCTACTTGAACCTTAATTACAGGATAGTGGGTGGGGGATGGGGGATAGGGGGGGATGCATAGAAAGCACGCTAATAGAATGCGAGTCCGGCAGGTCATCGCTTTTAATGGCATGACTCATCATTAACACGAGGCAACAGCAATCGATCGGGCGTAAGTGAAAGGAATACTTGACAACAAGGCTGGTGCTGGTGGAGTAAGTGCTCCATCAGATAAAAGAGAGCCATAACTCTCAGCTGGGATGGAGGTGTTCTCACTTTAAAGAGGGTTCTGATTACTGCTCATCGGTGTCTCCACAGACAGGCGGCCACTGTCTGCTGGTCCGTGGCGGGACCGCAGCCAGGTATTTATTGACCAATCACGTTCGGGCGCGAAGAGCAAAAACAACACATTGGCCGGCAAAAAGCAATCTCAGAAGCCATCGGCTATCATTTTCATTACCTTTTCTGTTGATTTATCTGCATTCCCGTGCAGGTATCTGTTTATGGCGATTAACCCTTCGGATCCAGACTCGCATCTCGAGTTGCTAATTGTAGCTCATTCGTATCTTTTGGCGACATTGGAACCCCGGAAATAATAATGGTCCGTTTCCCCCGGAGGGTTCACCGCCGTCAGGTCGCTAACCAATGGGTTCTGAGATTGACAAAATAAATCAAATGTTCCTGTCCACGATATAATTATGGGGGATTCACATTGAATCCCTTTTTTGTATTTTATTTAGTACAATTAATACAACTTACATTTATTATTCAATCTGAAATACAGTTAGAACTCAGAACATTATACAGTAGTTTATTTTTAATGTACCCCAAATGTGATTTTATCCTGAATCGGTCCCTCCAGATACATTTTAGAGTCGAGCCAAATTTCTGCCAGATCATACATTGATGAAAATGTGGATGTCAAGATTACTTGCCTGAGCAGTCATTGATCTGGCCCTCAGAGAATCGTATGGATATGGAACATTTTAGAAATGTGGGGCGGCTGTCATAAACTGTCGAGAGCTTGTTTTAAAAGGGGACGTATCACACCTGCATTCTTTACATTATTATTGTCCTTTATTTCTTTTAATTGTAGAATTGGACCCAGTAAAGCTGTTTTTCTCTCTCTGTTGCGGTAACATTTTGTTTTACGGATGCAGAATTGTGAAACGACAAAAGCGCCGGGGGGAGTCATGTTTTTGTGTAGTTGAAACAATAAAAGATTTAAACTATTTGCAACAATTGCCTCTGTGAGCAATTGGACCAAATTGTTGATTAGCTCAAAAGCTAAGCTACACGCCATCAATACCCACGTGTAGTATCTACTGTACAGCCTTCTTCTCCCTGCCAGGAGCAAAATGGCTGACGTCATTCTTTTATCTTCCTAAAGTTTGTTTAAACTCAAACATAGAGTCCAAAGACCCAGCAGCCAGCCTGTGAAATACCCATATCATGTATAACATTTTATTGTGGAATACAAAAACAGAACGGGACCTCCTCGGATCCCTGAGACTATTTAACACTCCTGTAAAGCTCGCCACTAAACCCAAATATTTAAGAACTCGGGGCACCGCTGGTCATGAAGTGGGTTATAAAGAAAACTCAGCAAGTTGTTAACTCGGAAATTTTCATTCGCCATAATCCTAAAGCATCTTGTAAACGTGGGCAAGCAGGTCATTCCTAAGTGTCTGCTGTATAACTCCGGCATTGCTTCCAGTAAGTTACTGCCTCTCTGCCCGCGAGACACTTATGTAACTTCCCTTAAAATAAAGTGTCAAGGCGATCCGATAATGTTGGAAGTAGCCTCGGGGTGCCGCAGACTTTTAAATCGTAATAAAAAAAAATGCACCGCGCAGTAACTCCCGCAAGCGCTCCATACAGCAGCCCTGCAGGGGATGCAACGCACTGCCAAAGACACATGGTTGCCAAGGTAACTCTTGACAGTCTCCCTCCCCGTAAAAAGCTCTAATTGACGCCGGCAGATAACTGCAGAGAATCAAGCGTCACGCCCCGGATCGCTGGGCTGCCACGTGCAGACTGACGGGATGTAAGGGTGCTCTGTTGGGTCAAAATACTGAGACTTGAGGGAATGTGGACTCATTACAAATAAAAACACATTTTCTGAGCTGGAATTGCTTCTTTTTTCTTCCTCGACCCAAATTGTATGACGCATCCACATCCAAAAACATCGTCCTTCAGATTTTCATTGTTTTCATACTGAAAACAGAAATACGGTTCCACCGCAAAACTGTACGAACCCGCCTCTTATAAGAGAGGCTGTTACTCTGCCGAAATGATTTGGAGTAAATCAGCTCGCCGCTCCAAATATAATTATGAATGATTTTTACTTTTTGCTTCGAGTAGCAGCTTTATGTCGTGTCAATAAAGCTTGAGTGCTAAAGTCTATTTAATGTCTACGTTTCGTCAGCAGCCCTAATGAAAGAAAGAGAGAGAGAGACAGTATCGAGCCATGGCTCGACAAAACTGAAATTGTGAGGGGTGTGTGTGAGTGTGTGTGTGTGTGTGTGTGTGTGTGTGTGTGTGTGTGTGTGTGTCTGAGTTGACAGACTCCAACTACTTCTTTGTCTTTCTTTCTTAGTCAACACAGTGAGCTGATTAAAAAAATAAAAAAAGCTCACACAGACAGAAGACAGCAGGGTTTGTGTTTCTGGTTGCTTGTTTTCAAATAAAATATTCATACTTGATTTTTGAAGAGTGAGTCAGACCTCTTAATATCAGAAAAAACTCTAAATTCAATTTCATTATTTTTTGCCATTTAACAATGCTACAGTGATTTCAGTGCGTGGTATCGATACACGTATTTGAAGACGCATTTTAAACAGCCCACAATTCTGAATCCGACAACACATTATCTTTTAATTCATGAGCTAATTTACACTTCACAACAACAGCTCGTGTCACTCGCTACTCAGAACTAGTTTTAAGAGCTTTAGTGACGATTCTTTGCTCCTATAGACATTTTAATATAGATATGTTTTATTTTCCCTTTCTCAAGTATATTAAATTATATTCAGGTTTTTGCATTGTAACGTTTTTCTTATATTCATTTTATTTCCATGAAAAAGTGCACTATCTACAAATTTGATTTGTTGGGTGTTTTAAAGAAAAACGCAAGTTCCATCCAACTCAATGGTGAAACGTATCATTTTACGTTTGCGATAAATAAACAAAGCATGTATTGTTCTTAAAACCTCAAATGAATATTGGCTCTATTAATCCAGACACGATGCGGCTCTGTTACTGACGCTCCTTCTATCGCATCCTGCTGCAGCCGATATAAGAATACAAGCATCTTCTGATACTCTGAGTGCTTACATTATGAGAAGGAGTGCCATGGGGGGCCCCATGGGAATTAAACCCCTCACCATGTCCGCGTCGGCACTATCCGCAATCCACTGAGCAACACGGCCCATAAACAATCTTCACGGTTCGATAGTGAGATCACGTTTTATTTCCAGACACCTCGTCCACCTGGACTATGGCTTTGTTTGCTCTATGTTTCAGACTTATTGCTCTTTGGGATGGGAGGTATAGAGTGAGACGGAGGAGATGATGAGATCCAGTCCTTATTTATGGGTTTAGAAGTCAATTACATAGCAAACACAGCAGCGATAGTAAATATGGATCCGAGCACAACTTCAATCAAAGGGTTTAAAATGCAAGAGCTGCAGAGGGACAGCGTTTTGCATTTTATCGTTTCGCACGGAAGCAAAAAGGAAGCATAGAAAATATAAATTAACATCCAGGGTTGTACCCAGTAGACAGGGGAGCATGGCACATATACAAACAAGTCCAATCCATATTTATGTTGATCTGCGTGTAAAAGGTTTTATAACTGTCTTGTTCAATAATTTGGCATCCTGTAACTATTAATAACATAACGTAACATTACCAATAACACATTTTTGGTAATGATCAGAGAAAAAATAAATGTTCCTTGCAACTAAGTTTAAAGTATCCCCTACTTTTCTAAAGGATTTGGATACACATCTATAATCTTCAAATCTATGAAGATGGTTTGTTCCCTATTTCACACCGAGAAATGTGTATCTGTTCACGATTACGCGGCAAAAAGACTTCTCGAGGGGTATTTAAAAAATCAGACACATTGTGTCTCAAAAAGATGCAGAAGAATGGGTTCACTCGCTTCTTACTTCTAGACTAGATTACTACAACTCCTTATTATCAGGCTGCTCTAAGAAGTCTCTTAGGTCCCTCCAGTTGATCCAGAATGCTGCAGCTCGTGTTCTCACTAAAACTAAGAAAATAAATCACATTACTCCTGCACTAGCTGCTCTGCACTGGCTCCGTGTAAAATCAAGAATTTAAAATTCTTCTCTTAACCTGCAAAGCCTTGATTGGTGATGCTCCATCATATCTCAAGGAGCTTGTAGTACCGTATTGCCCCACCAGAGAGCTGCTCTCACTAAATGTGGGGCTACCTGTAGTTCCTAGAGTCTTAACAAGTAGGATGGGAGCCAGAGCCTTCAGTTATCAAGCTCCTCTTTTATGGAACCAGCTTCCACCTTCAGTCCGGGAGGCAGACACAGTCACCACATTCAAGAGTAGACTTTCGACTTTCCTCTTTGATAGCGCTTATAGTCGGGGCTGAATCAGGTTTGCCCTGGTCCAGCCCTTTGATATGCTGCTATAGGCTTATAAGCTGCTGGGGGACGTTTTAGGATACACTGAGCACCGCTCTCCTCTTCTCTCTCTACTTATGCATTTTCATCTCTCACATTACTAACTCTGCTTCCTCCCCAGAGTCCTTGTGACTTCACGTCTCGTAGGATCCATTGGACCTGGCTGGGTCTGATGACATGGCCCTGCTGATGCCCCACCCACTCGTCCTCTCTACCTCCATCTGCCTGGATCATGAAGATCTGGATCGGGATCCATGCCTACTACCAACTATTCATAGACTCACCTGCCATCTATTGCACCTGTCCATCCTGGAGAGGGATCCTCCTCTGTTGCTCTCCTGAAGGTTTCTTCCCTTTCTTCCATGTAAACGTTTTTTCTTTTCTATATGTGCATTGAATATATATATATATATATATATATATATATATATATATATATATATATATATATATATATATATAATATGAACTGAATGAATATCAACTGATTTTACTTGAATAATTAACAAATAATCCAACAATATAGCTCTTTTGGCGTCTCCAAATATGATCAGATATGTGATAAAAGTGAAAGTCATCCTTTTGACACTTTAAAAGAAAAAGATATCCGACCCAATAGTGATATGATCATATGATGGAGCCTACAGTGTGGTTGTTTCTCTTGTGGGTCTTTTTGTAAGCAGAAGAAAACATATCCCAAAATAACGTTCAAATTAATTTATTCACTTTGTCATCGTGAAAGATTGTAATTGATTTTAATTCCAGCTTTTCTCACGACTGGAAAAGTTTCAAATGGAAATGGAAAGGTGCAGAAACCAAAAGAGCAAAACATTCTCTAATTAAATAAATCCTTGACTTGCTCTGAGGCTGTGTGTGTATGTGTGTGTGTGTGTGTGTGTGTGTGTGTGTGTGTGTGTGTGTGTGTGTGTGTGTGTGTGTGTGTGCATGTGCATGTGTGTGTGTAAGGAGGTATGACACTGAAATTGCATGAAGCAAATCTGGGAAATGGAATCCATATGGCTAATGGACGTGGGTTATGATATTGTTTTGGAAGGCTCCGCAACGCGACGTCCTTCAGACGCGACGTGCCGCAGACCTCCATAAATCATTAACAGAACACACTTCATCAGACGCAGGGAGGAAGGCATGTCAAGGGAAAGGAAGAAGAAGAACCAGAAGAAAGAGAAGCAGAACCAGATGAAGAAGAGGAGGACCGGTCCGTGAGTGACGATCACAGTCACCTTAGTCATACATCACCGTCCTCTGAGAAGATGACTTAGATAAGGGGCGTTGGCGGGGAGACCTGACAAATCTCTGCACCATCCTCAGATTGCGATTCTGACGAAGCCCCCCCAGCTTCCTCCTCTGCGTGCCCGCCTCCCTCCCCCCTTCCTCCATGATCGCTCGCCAAACCAGGAGAACTAATCTACGCTGTTTGCTTCCCAAACACGCGCGAGCAAATTGTGAGGCGGCAGGTTGACCGGCGTGACAACACGGCAGGCTCCGACATGGCACGTTCCCAAAGGGTGGGGGGGGGGCACTCCCTAAAGGAACCGGTAACCAAGGTCATGTTGGCACGGTCCGTAGGCCTCTCTCTTGAATATTGGATGCATTCAATTAGCGCTTCTGCAAAACGGCAAACGTGAGTGAAATGTAATAACTGGCTCGGGGGGCGTGAGGGAGCGGGCAGATTGAAGACTGCTGGGAAATATCTTGACTGATGGACAAACATTTTTTTTTTACAGTGTTTACGGGAGTTGGCAGCGTCCCTCGCAAGGACTCCCTTGTTCCATCCGCGCTGTATTTTTTCTTCACGGAAGGTTACAAAAAGTCACCGGAGGAGCGTTCTCAGGCCCTACCTCAATGTCCGCCGGCACGGCCCAGAGGAGTCATTGAGATGAATAGGACAATATGCTGTCCCGCCATCACTACCTCTGAGAGCTCGAAATATACCTTCAGGAACACATCTACTGATCCCCCGGTGATGAGATCCACGCTCCGGAGCTGTGATGCATGGAGGGGCCATGGCGAGGTGAGGAGGAAGATGCCTTGAGGATGAGGATGAGGACTGCGGAGGTGATTAACCGTGACAACTTGGTACATAGTTCTTTTTGTTGTGCATTTTCTATGCAACGTATTTATTGTTGAATTTGATTTCCACCTTCACCATTTAGAGTTATACAGATTAGATGTTTTAAAGTTGGGGTTCAAATATTATATTCATTATTATCATTTTGTTGGCATTAGTGTTGGGTTTCAACTAAACGCACATAATTATTAAAACAAGAGTGTTATGTCCTCTTTAAATTAAACTAATAGTAGGGGCCCTTCATATTCAGACAGACAGTATTTATTTTTACATTTAAGCATTTTCTTATACTGTCTGTCTGAATATGCCTTTAACCCTCTGTCTGAAACTCTTTGACTAGCGCCTGTCTCTTTAAGATACACTCAGACTGCTCTGATTGGCTCGCGAGACAAATATGGTGCACCTTTTCCAGCGCTCGTCCTCAAGTGTCTCCAGTCTGACTTCTTGTTTAATCACATATTTGTATCTATGTAGCTCACAAAACTTACTGGGTCATCTAATTTCACATCTTATCATGATAATACATACAATCAATATATTTAAACCTGCATACAGTGAGGCTGGGCTGCAGAAAATAAGTGATGGCTCTGTGCTAACATGAGTACTACAAACTGCCCATCATTTGACAAAGACATTATTTAGCAATTTGGTTAGTTTTGGACTATTTCAAAAGTATTTTAATATGATATTCACACTTGAACTGCAGCAACTGTGGACCCAACCATAAAATGTGAAAATAATTTTATCAAAACAAAAACAACAAAAAAGCGTCTTATCCTGAGTGCCAAAGTGCGAATAGAAATATATTTCACAGGGCCATAATTTCCTTATTTGAATTTTTTTTGAAGATAATGAAAAATAAAAACATCTAAAAAAAACAGTAGCCTTTGTATTTCTACAAATTCTGTCAGCAACCAAGTTAATACCTTTAACAACGCCCATGACACTGACCATGAGCGTAACGGCTACCTCTCTACAGTAAAGATTTGATTAGATTCATGAAAGCAAACATTGTGGTCAATTTAAAGAAAACATCGGGCTCCCTCAGAGTCGTGTACCTCCGCGGTTGCCTCCCAGACACATGAGTCTTCATTCACCTGACCACTAGGGGTCACTAGTCTGGACACGTGTGCATTTCAACAGACAATGTTGTCCTTTCATTTTGAAGAGGGAAGAAGTTTCTCCGTGACTGCACTGTAAAGTAAATAGAAACTGCTGCCACATCCTGAATCCAAGCACCCCCGCCTTAATCCATTTTATTCAGAGCACTTCAGAGCACTTCAGAGCTGCATGCTGAGGCCTGAAATAAGGCATGCGAACACGTTGCAGAGCTGAGACAGCCAAGTATCTGGTGGGGCTTACATAAGCAGCAGCCTCGCGCTGCCGTTGTTAAACCAACCCGACACGCCAAACATCGCTCTGCACTTTTGCCCCCTCTCGTCTGCACTTTTGCGCCCATTCCTTAGTCAGGCTACCACAGAGCTTCAGCCGCTTTTTAACCCCCCCCAAAACAAGAGCACCATTAGAGAGCTAATGCAGAGCGACGATGACAAGCAGCAGCACTGAAGGGAAAAAAAGGCACCTGTCGCGCCGAGACAGTAACAGACGAGACTGATCGGCACGGACAACAACAGAAAGGGGGGCAAGAGATGTGGAAGTTGCTGAATGTGTTACATATTCACCAACAGTTTATTTATGAATATAAAAATGTACTGGAAGGGTACTTCATGACAGGGAATCTATTCTTGATGCAAGCACAGAGTTTCCAGTCTTTGTCAAATGCAATGGTGTTTGATGATCACAGTGAAGCCCTGCAGGGGACTCACGTGTGCTGTGCTGTAGCTGCTACTTGATCATTGGTGTCAAATAATGAGAATGTAGAAGAAGACTTTGACAAGGAAACTGCAGGAATAGTAGCAGCAGCATATATCTTCAGATGCTACACTGACTGCACATAAATAAGTGCATTAAGGTCCCTATAAAGTCTGCATGGGTACCACCGGGATGCTGTGAGGATATTATGAAAATAATCTTCTTCTTTTTTTCTTTTCTTTTTGTTTTAACATCCTCTGACTTCTGCTTTGTTCTTCTGTATTTCTTATGCAAATACTTAGACCAACCATATCAAAACTTGAAAAAGATGACTCCATTTACCTGTTCGGCATCCTCCTCGGGACAAGGCGGCTAAACTTCCAACCAGCGGACCAGGCGGGATGCAGCGGAGGTCAGAACGCCTCTCCGCATGTCCCTCGGAGGCGCGTTGGCTTCAGGTTAAACGGGACAAGGTGAAGGCAGGTGTGTGTGTGCGTGTGTGTGTGCACGTGTGCCTGAGTGTGTTTGTGTTTGCGCCCCTGTGTGTCATGTGGAGGAGGCGCTCCAAAATCGGATCTTCCGCTCCTGCGAGCGCGCTCGAACAGCCAGGTGCGCAAAGAGCACGCGGGGGAAAAAAATACGCGTCCCAGGTCGCGACGAAATTGTTGCCCCCTTTTTAAAAAATATTTCGTTTCTTCCTCTCGTTTTCCCAGTGACGTTAAGATGACCAGGGAAGCCCTTCAGGAGTCCACTTTCGCCACGAGCGCCCTCCTCCAGCAACCCCGTGGATCAGTGTGGCGGCGGAGACGCGCAGGACCTCGCTGTGATACTGCTGGGGTGTTGCTGCTGTGGATGAGGAGGAGGAGGAGGAGGAGGAGGAGGAGGAGGAGGAGGAGGAGGAGGAGGAGGAGACACGGGGAGAACTGGGGAGAGCTGGGGCGTTTTCAAGAAGGAGGAAAAGGAGGAGGGAGGAGGAGGATGCGCAAAGAGGATCAGCTCAGTGTGAGACTTCAAAGTTCCTAAAAGTACATCGGAGGTAACGGTGTCCACGCAGATGACTGCGAACAATACATCCAACCTGGTGAAGACAGATGATATACATTCTTGATATGCGCTGATGAACAGAATCTCCAAAACGACTGTGTCGCAGTTAAAAGCCTGGTGGCTGAATACAATAAAGAAATATATGAAACGCCAGAGAGAATTGATAGATGACGGTAATAGAGATAAGAATTAAAGCGAGAAATGAAATAATATGTTTTTCTTTTCCCTGAATAACCTGGAAACAAGACCATGAGATTCGCACTGGTTTACAGAATCAATTGGACTACAGCTCTACAGAACAGCTTTAAAACCGCCCCCCCCCCCCCTATTCCCCAACCTTTTTGGATTTTGACTGCTTATACTACTTTAATAAAAGATTTATTTCTGTTTTTTAATAGTTTGCGGAGGCCCCAAAAGAGGTAATAATGGACCCAGCACACAAGGAAATGAAAAACAAAGATTAAAGAAAATCCTGAATAAGGGAAGAAGAGGATGTATAATATCCACGTCTTCCAAAACAACTACGGGGCAGCATTCTCACCTGTATTGCAGATTTAATACAATCTAATACTTCCTAACAGCGGGGAAAAAAACACGCACAATTGAACCAAACTGCTGAAACGCTGAAAGCCGCCCCAAAATGATATCATCTTAAATTCTTATCTGAGGGGTTACAGACAAAAAAGAGAACCTTCCTGCCCTCGCATTTCCTGTCGCTGTCAAACTGTCCAATAAAGGATTTGCAGTGTATGTGATAATTCCCTGTGGATTTGTTATGACTGACACCTTGCACATGATCATTATATCCTTTGCTAAAATTAACATATTGATTAGAGCGGCTTTAAGTGATCTTGTTTCTTTGTAAATTGTGTGTCTCGTAATATTTGTTTTAGTCTCTTTTGTCTTGTTTGTGTCTCTTTGTAATATTTTTTTGTGTCTCTTTATCATACATGTGTGTCATTTTGAGTCATTTTGAGTGAGATTGTGTCAATGAAAGCCTCAGACATTGTGGGTATCTTCTAGGCCTGTTCAGTAATCCATCCATGTGTGTGTGTGTGTGTGTGTGTGTGTGTGTGTGTGTGTGTGTGTGTGTGTGTGTGTGTGTGTGTGTGTGTGTGTGTGTGTGTGTGTGTGTACATAAGACCCAGGGGGTGATTTGGCATCTGAGCTAATATTGAGCCTCAGTCCAAAAAATGGACTTCACTTCATATCAACATTTGAGCTCCCTCTTTGTTTGCCCACATCCTCCCAAATAAGACATCCGTTTGACGCAGGACATTTCGGGGCGCTGGTAAGCGGCTCAATCCCACAAGCCTGTGCAGGGGTCCTGCTTCCGCATCCTGTACTCTCTCTCGAAACACTATTTGAGACTTGCATGCCCACTTTGGGCTGCCAGATGGTCCTGTGTACGAACTTTTGAATTATTCAGCCGTCCCGCAGCAGATTGAAGCTGTCGTACGTAAAACAACTCGGCAACTCTTCCTGTGCCGGGGGAAAACCAGCGGATGGGAGTGTAGAGATGAACTGCAGAGACGGTGTCAGGTTATGCAACTCCGCATTCAATTTTCACCAATGCACAACTTAGGCCTGGCTCCGAATTTGAGTGCAACCATGGAGTGTTTTTTTCTTCTTTTTATTTATCTCAGATCAGACTCTGAGTGGGTTACGCTTCCACAGAGGGGTGAGAATCATAAATTATTCACCTGATCCGGCTTTTATAAGTGACTGCTGAGCTCACAGCGGCACGGGCTCATCAAGAAACAAGCAGTTAAGTTTTTTTAATAGATACACAGTATCTGTTTGTGCCGTTCTCTAATGCATCACATTAAGTCAGCGTGTCGAACACAATTATGAAAATGAAAATGAAAGTTGGACAGGAACGTGCGGAAATGCCATAAAACCAAAACATTGTCGTAAATTTTCTACAGACATCATGTGGGTCCTTAGACGTTTAATGTGCTACGATTACCATACTGGCCATTAGTGATATTAGAGTGAGGCTTTACTGATGGCAGGGATCATGATTGGAGCCATAATTTAACGGGATAACTCCTGTCACTTTAACAGAGCCATTGACACTCTGAATACACGCCATTACAAAATACCGCCGTATAATATATCGCCGCATTAGAGATGATGCATGTTCCATATTTCACTTCCTCCTCCACGTAGCCGCCTCCTTCGCCTCTCCAACTAAATCCAGCCACACTTTGTCAAGGTTGAGACGATCTGTACTGAACGACACGGACGTGATGTCGCCCCCTGTTTTTGTTTGCCGTCAAAATGTCGGTGCATGGGTGGGTGGGAGTGGATTATGTGTGTAAGCGTGTGTGTGTGTGCGTGTGTGTGTGTGTGTGTTTGTCTATGTGTGTGTGTGTGTGTGTGGGGGGGTAATCCTTTCAAAACAAGACGAAGAAAGCCACTCGACGTGGAGGGCTCTGCCACGCACACCTGAGTGTGTGTGTGTGTGTGTCAGTGTGTGTGTGTGTGTGTGTGTGTGTGGTGTAATCACCCTGAGAGCGACCCATTAATTCAGTTGGTGTGTGTGTGAGTGTGTGCGTGTGTGTGTGGAGGGGGGACTTTGATCCCCGGCTAAGTCTCTCTATACATGGAAGCTCTCGAGGCTAACCGCCTCCTCTGAGGATCGCTCAAAATTATAAAAGAGACTTCTTCTGCGAAATGGGTTAACAAGCGCGTCTTCAGTCGAGAGGCCCTCCGCCGCTCCGACGTGGGGCTCTTTCCCACAGTGAGTGGTTCCAATTCCCGACGAGGGCCTCTTCGCGAGTGGGGGAGGAGGTGGTTATTATGTACTCCACACAACAACCTTTGTGAGAAGCACTGAGATCAGCGCACTGTAATTGCACGAGGCCTCCGCCTGCTAATTGTGTCTGACTAATGCCTACCTGCGCACATGTAGAGTGTGACTGCGTCGGGTTTCAAATCTAAAGACCTGCTGCGAGTCAGTCGGCTGTGGGATGAAAACATCGCTCGGTTGAGACGCACCATTTCTTTTCTTTCGCCGGAGGCTGAAGCTTTAATGACGTCACAATGCGCTGTTTTTTTCGTCGAAACAGCGTTCAGTTAAAAGCGGTTCCGACCCAGTCGCCAGAGAAAAGTGTTTTCTGCAAGTCTCCCCCCCCCCCCCCCCCCCCCCACACCTCTCCCCTTAAATAAAGCCTTGTATCACGCTTGCAGAAATGTGCAGATGTGGTTTCCCTCGTGGAATGATTGGTTAGGTTTGGGAAACAAACCATTCGGGTTAAAGTTAGAAAAAAAGATCTTTTCTTTTGTGTATAATAAATAATAAAGTGACAAAGTAACATAACAGGTCAGTTTTCAAGGGTACATAATACAGCAACAGCCCTCAGTAGACTCTCATTTAACACACATGATGTAACTTTCAGCGGGTGAACGTGTCCTGTCTGTGCGTGTGTGCGTGCGTGTGTGCGTGCGTGTGTGTGTGTGTGTGTGTGTGTGTGTGTGTGTGTGTGTGAAATGCTCGCTGGGAAAATGATTCCAATCATTGGGATGTTTTAAACAAAAGGCTCCGTAAAAGTTTAATGCCTCCACTCACAATTCAATTACGACACTTTCTTTGTCATCATCATTATTGCTGCATCGTAGCATCACGCCGTTACCGCATCCAGAGGAAGTTGTGTCGAGTCCAATGAGTATCCTCAAAGTGATGCCGGGAATTTCAAGATTAAACATTTCAAATTGTTGAATCAGAACGAAAGTATATTAGCAAACTTGTTGTATCCTGATGCTCCTCTCTACTACAGGCTGAATGTCACTGAATCAGGTTGCACTGTGGGTAATGTTTTGACAAGCGAGAAGAAAAACAATCTGTGGCTCCGTTGCTTCGATCCTGATACGACCGTCCTTCATGAGTCTGACGACATACAACGGGACGAGTATTCCTTTAAAGTGTCAGTAAAAACACTCACGACAAGAGATTTCATATGTTTAGCTAAATATCCAATCTTGACATTATCAGCTTGCCATGACGACAACATCATAGGTCAGACACTCACTGCAGTGACTTCATTTATTAACATTTCCCTGAAGGCACAATCTTCCCCGCGGTGATTTTGTTGCATCAACCTTAATTGCAGGAGACAGGAGGTGTGAAACACGGCCTCCATCACACTGGCCCGACCCACGCGCCCTCTCGTTACATAAACGGGGAAAGACACTAAAAAGAAGCTAAAAAGCTCAGAATGGAACTGAGGGAAACTGTCGGTTATATTTCTCTGCGATTTATCGCTGGGAGAGACACCCTTCATATGACACACGGTGATTTGATCCACTGTTATTAAAACGTCACGATATGTGCGGCTTTACGGTTTTGGTTGAATCACTTCCAAGTAAAGAGAGACTCTGTATCTTCTCACTCTGTAAGTTGCCACCGATCAGATAGAAGTTACGCGCACCGTTAACATTTAAAACAAGACACATAGCTTTGCAAACATTTTATTATTTCTACGCAGCCCCTCTGGAGTCGGTAGAAAAGAACCTTGTGCAAGCTGTGCTCTTGAGTTATTTAGACATGAGGTTTAGTATATTTTACTATGATTAATAATATTAAGCACGTAATGTATATCATATATCCCATCAAAATTATAGCGTGTATGTGGGTTCTTTAAAGACGGGAAAACCTGATAAAAATATCTAATAGACTTCTTTCACACTGCCAGTCGACAAGTATGCCTTTATCTTCTTTTATTTTAAGGTCCTGGAAGAAGACAGATCCCTTATTCAAGTGTAAATGAAAATATTAGAATTTTTTTTTGTTGTAAACTCATGCAAGTTTTATAATTACAATGTACCTATAGCTACTGAGAGGAACCTTCGTCAAACTGACGGACCCCGCTGCAATAAAATGTGTTTTGTTTTTCCTAAATCAACAACAAATTAAAATTCCTCGTCAAAGTTTTAAGAATTATGTGCACTCACAATGTGAAACCCAGGGTTACAAATGTGAACTAGCGAGGGCCGATCAAACCACCGGCACTGCTGTCTCTACAATGTCAAAAAAAACTTCTTATCTTCACACTAATCAGCTTAAGAACACGATAGAATCTAAAAACTTTTATTTTTGTCTGAAAATCCACCAATGTCATTTGTTTTTTACTATACATTTCTTAAAAGCACTCGGGCCTCAGTACACCAGCCTCGCCGTTTGAATCAACCTGTTAAACACACACACACACACACACACACACACACACATCTTGACACCCGCACACAAAAAGAGGCTGTATGTGTCAAACTGGAAGATAGGAAGGAGTTGCCGGGCTCCCGCCGACACGGAGCAAGGCCAGGCTGTAAATATTCATGGCGGAGCTGTCAGCGTGCCGTGCCTCTCTGCTGGCTCCTGTCACTCCATTGATTCCTCATACATGACATTCACGTCCAGTCACCTCCATCCTGTGGGAGGAGGTGCTCCCACCTGCTTGATGTCGGTTCCTCAATAGGAGACGGGGAGCATGCTGATCATCTCCTACATCCTCTTGCACACTGGAGCATCTCAAAGCACCGTACATTTGTACCAACCATTTCCAGTTCCCCGGTGTATTTAGTCTGTGTCTTTCTGTGTGTTCGGTGTCGGATAGTTTTTGTTCCTGTCTGGTGTTTATCCGTGTTTCTGTTCATTATCAATGGTAAATAAACTTTTTTTTTTTTTTAGAATGCCTGCTGCGTTTGGGTCCTCGACACCACTCACCATATCGTGTTATATTCAGGCGGTACGTCCTGCACTACTGTGCAGATTTCTTTTCTTTTTTTTTCGCCTTGTCGTTTACTTAACGCTTCCCTAAACCATCTATGTCCATTATTGATATCCTGACGTGTCTCAGAAGGCCTTGTAATAAGCCACAAAGAGCGTATGTTGGGTCCTGCTCGCGTGACGTGCGTGAGTGTCATTTCAAACTAAACTTCTGTGTCCTTTTTTTGTTTCTTTCAGTTTTTCTTCAAAATAAAAGCAGGTTTATGTAGTTCCATACAGTCTCCTGAGTGAAATTCCCATGCTTGTTTGACCCTTATCTCTCAACCGCCCTCCACTGACTTTCTCGCTTTTTATGCTGCGTAATTTTTTCTGATTGTCTAATAATGGTGCAGATGTTTTCACGTTGAAGTTGGTTGAGAGCTGGGTGCGTCTCAACCTGTTCTCGTCTGTCAGTACACTGTGATGTCACTGAAGGTGCAATAGGTGGGACACGCCAGTTTCGGCCCGTTTGCTGAACATTGATCTGAAAACAAATGTCCCTGTATTATTTTCAGACGACCGGCCGAAATCCGAGTGGAATCCTGTAGCTGGAACCAAAATAATATTAGCGATCCCAGCATAGAGAAGGGAAATTAGGGAAAATGTGCTCACTTTTAAGATTGCACTGAAGATTAGCACTTGAACCCACGTCGTAAAATAAGCCAGGTGAAAACTGTTAAATTGCTACGATACCAAGGAGAGGGCTTGGTTATGACGAGTTATGACGAGTAGTGATTGGTTGTTGTGAACACTGGGATGCAAATTCCCTTTCGATTCTGGCTCCCGTGAACTGCTCACTGAACACAGGAAGCTGCAGACAGCGAGCCAATATTGGTCAATTAATATATTAGCCTTAAAAATCATCTATATAGATTACATATCAGTGAACACATAATTGGATGGGATCTTGGTGTGGTTCTCCTTTTTTTCAGTAGTGGAAAAATGGCATTTCCAGCATGTTGCTAAAACCGTAACTGCTACATATGGAGAATACAGGCAACAGCGGGATGAGCACACAAACGCACACAAGGCAAACAGGATGGCGAGATATTTACTGGGGGGCCACAGTCAGGAACATGGGCTCACAGGCTGGCAAAAACAAATCAAAGAGAGACTCAGCCGGTGAAGAGGAACAGGTGGCTGGACGCAACATAACAAACACTGACGATCTGGCGAGGAGAAAGATAATAATAGAAATACTGCAGGGGCCCGATGAGGGGGAGTGGAAACAGGTGAGAAGCAGGTGACTTGGAGGGAGAGACTGAGGGCATGTGGTGGATGGATGGAGCATGGTCGGGGACTGGGGAAGCGGACGGTACTGTGGAAAGGTTTCCACATCACACGTTGCATACTGGGGGTCGGCTTCCAATTTCAATTCAATTCAGTTTATTTGTATAGCCCAGTTTCACAAATTACAAATTTGTCTCAGAGTGCTTTACAATCTGTACACATAGACATCCCTGACCCAAAACCTCACATCGGACCAGGAAAAACTCCCAAATAACCCTTCAGGGGGAAAAAGGAAGAAACCTTCAGGAGAGCAACAGAGGAGGATCCCTCTCCAGGATGGACAGATGCAATAGATGTAATGTGTACAGAAGGACATATTTAGAGTTAAAATACATTCAAGGAATCTGACAGAGTTTATCAATAGTTCATATTTAGGCATATTCCACGATGGAGAGTTTGGCTTCCAAGCCAGCTGTGATGTATGGGTTTACTGAGATTGAAGGGGAACACAATATTGGTGATTTTCATGGGAATATGTGCATCCCAGAGTTTAAATGTACAAGTCAAAACACAATATAGTGAATATATGTTTGTGCTTTTTTGTTTTGGTAATAAGTATTAATGAAATCAGCATTCTTACAACACTCTCCCATGTAGGCCACTCCCACTCAAGTAAGTGTGAAAGAGAAGTTAATGTCTAATGTGGGCAAACTGTATCAACAGAGTTTTGACTTTGTATTTAGGTGTTTTTTTCTTAAAAAAATAGCCCAGAGTCTGCCCGCAGTATTACTAACCAGAAGGGGAACTCAATTTGTCCATATTAAAGTCAGGAGAAATGACAAAAAAATTTATGTTAGCTTCTCCAGGCCGAGCTGTGTGAGGTCTGATGAATTCCCTGAAGAGATGTCAGGACAGGAAGATGTTGGTGAATGATATAGATAGTTTTTTATTTCCTAAGTTGGTTACTTGAATTTGTTCTCTAGAAAGATTTTAAGAAAGATCTGCATCAGATTCATGATGTCTTCTCCAACTGCAGAAGAGTTCATATACCCGTGATCTTATAGTGATGAATCCCATTGTTGTCGTAAAATGAACATGCTGGCCTCTTTGATCATTGAATTAATCAACCTGATTGTCGATGTCAAACATAATAAGCGAGTTTTGCTGTGTGCTTGGCGTTCCTCCCAGCTGATGACATAGAGATACTCACTTAACAAATCAGAAAGTTGTGTCACCACTCAGTGAGTTTGCCAGCAATCCACACTGACTCCGCCTTCTCTAAACAGAGGAAATAACAGTAGCATTGATTGATTTGATTTCCACCCCATCGCAAGGCGTGAGGGAATCTGCCCGTGGAGAAAAAAGGTGATCACTCACCGACTGAGCTACATCTATCAATGTAGCTATTGATGAAAGTGATATTTGTGCAATTTAAAGAGAGGAATATGCAGATTTCGCTTCATTAGTTGCAACAAAAAATTCTAAAGAAGAGAGTATTTCCGGTTCTAAGGAGGGCAACTCAGGCTGTCTGAGATCAAGTCATCCCATTTTTCCTACCTGAAAGGCTTCCTAAAGGGCACGTCATCCTATTTCATCCACTGGAAAGTCATCCTAGATGGCGCTTCATTACGTATTCTCCACTGAAAAGACATCCTAGATGGCACGTCATCCCATTTTCTCCACTGGAAAGGCATCCTTGAGGGCAGTACTAGAGGGAAGTGTAAAGAAACATTGGGGGTATCTGAGAGTATTTCCGGTTCTAAGGAGGGCAACTCAGGCTGTCTGAGAGCACGTCATCACATTTTTTCCACTGAAAAGGCATCCTAGAGGACACTTTACCACATCAATAGGCCCTTTTGCTCCACTGTGTTAGGGCATGAGGGCACCGAGAAAGGTGGTTGTCCAACAAACACATCTGTTCCATGAGTGACAAAGCTTAAAAACTCTAACACTTTCTATGTGGCCATTGACGTTCCCCCCACATGCCAAATCCCCCTGGAACACCGTGCACACAAGGGGTGTACGGTGCTATTATACTGTAGTTTTTATGGGCGGGATTGATTCACCACTACCACTATTTGTTCCTCACATTTTACATAATAACATAACCCTGCCTTTATATAACCTGTGACTATTACTGTAGGATAACCTGAAGCAATGAAGTCACCTCGTCTAATTTCAGTTTGTTACACATAGTTTACATTATCTGTTCAATCTTGCACTGTGAGGAGAAAGACACACATTCTGTCCCTGAGGGGGAGAACGGGGAAATCTGATCACGATGTATTTTAAAACCTCACCCTACATTGTTGCAAAGTCTCATACTGCTGAACATCATGGGCGACGTTTGCATGACGTTTGCACTGCAAGGGTCCTTGCAGATTTATTGAGACTCAGCTTAGACTAATATATATATATATATACTGTATATATATATATATATATATATATATATATATATATATATATATATATATATACATATATATATATATATATATATATATACTGTATATATAACTCTGTGTAACTACATTTCAGTGCTTATTATTATTATTGATTTCAGGTCCACAGTGGTGCTTTTCTCAGGAAATAATTACTCCTCCACAGTGACAGCCACCACGCCCGCATAATTGCCTTCATAAGAACTCCATACACTCTTTCAATGTGTCTTCAATCGATACATTGATCTAAAAGAACCTGTGATGTCGCTTAAGATATTACACACACATTGTTGTCTGTCTTCTTCTTCTTCTTCTTCTTCTTCTTCTTCTTCTTCTTCTTCTTCTTCTTCTTCTTCTTCTTCTTCTTCTTCTTCTTCTTCTTCTTCTTCTTCTTCTTCTACTTCAGCGTGCAGCAGCAGAGCCCTAGACACTTTGTACATCCTGATGTTCCTCCTCCGTCCCCTCCGGCCCGTGCTTTATAAACCCTGGCTGACATACAGGTGGATCTCAAAGACGGCTAGAGAGAAGGTGTGTGTGTGTGTGTGTGTGTGTGTGTGTGTGTGTGTGTGTGTGTGTGTGTGTGTGTGTGTGTGTGTGTGGGGGGGCGTGTTTACTGAGAGGATGAAGAAATCTGTCATTATCCTCTGTAAGCTATTCCTCTCACGGGCCTGAGACCTGACTGTTAATTGCCGAGAGAATTGGTCCAAACAGAGACGCTGAGAGGAAACATCAGCGACGGGGATGTGAATCGATCAGCTTTCATGGGGCTTTTGAAAAAATCTTCTTTTTCTTTATGAAACAAATGTCAAATCCCTTCCAGCGCTGTTATCCTGGAGAACTCTGTGTTTTATGGTGCAATGATTCTGTTATTCACCCATCCTGCTAGATCCAGTACAATACAGGCTACAGTGTCGCTACACTGTGTCTCCAATGCTGCGTTCACACCAAAAGCTTGACTCGCTTGACTATTTGTGGATTTTCGCTTCATTCACTTCTTAGAGGGGGCGGGGCTTATCTCTGTGGCTTTACTCCACGCAAACCGTTATCGTTTCCGCAATTGATCATGGAAGTAATAACCACTATTTCTGCTTCATACTTGTTGTTATCATCTCAAAAACATCCCTGAATCCGCTTGCCGAAAATGTGTCTCTCTCGCAACAACACACGTCTGTACGTTGACTTTGCGTGGGATCTACTCACGCAAAAAAAACGCTTTTGGTGTGAACGCAGCTTAACTCAAAGCTAGCCCGCTACCAGGACTGACTGACATTGTCTTTCAGTGGACACTTGAATAGTTATTGTTTGCCAATTGGGAGATATCCTAGCTGTCAGAATATGACCCTGATTTAATATGCCACTGGATGGAGCCGATGTGGACAGTTTGTTTCTTCTCCCTTTCCTCTAGTTGGCATTTCGGGTCTCAACAACATGGCAGCATAAATTAATGAGTGACACAGAAGCGCAAAGGCCTGGGGTGCCCAAGGGTGTTTGTAAACTGCATTATAATCCACTGCATCCTTGTTCTCGAGACAATTGGGAAATATCAGTTGGGCATTGTACACAGAAACACAAGAAAATAGAGCATTTGATGGGAACTATTTTCAGTGGAGGATTAATACACATTTGGTGATCTAGTAAGTGTATTTGGGGCTGCGGGATGTCAAATTAGACTACAGTTTGTGTGTTCATGGTAACAGAGTTACGTGTCAACAAGTGTAACAGTGTGGCTCATCGATGTGTTTTTGTATATTTTCTGGATGACAATAGAGCACAATAGAGAAGATACATCAGGCCGTGATACACACACAATACTTAGTAGTTAGTAGAAACATGTCTAATTGGTTTCATTCATTGACAGTTGATGACATGAAGAAAACAATATAGATTAGAGCCAGGCAATATATTGATACTATATGATATGAGGCTGGATATTGTCTTAGATTTTGGATTTCGTACTATGGTAATGTGGTTTAAGAGTTGCTGGTTGCATTACAGAAAAGTCATGTAACTTTCTCAACTTAACACACTGTTACTGTTCTAATATGGTCGTTTACCTACTCATCCAAATTATTGATGATTATTTTACAAAAATCCAATTTTTTAACATTTAGTGAAAGCGGTAATACAGTTGCAATATTGACGTCTTCGGTTAACAGATCGTGACTGTTGAATTTCTACATATTGCTCAGCCTTGGTATAAAGTATCAGCAGGCATTAAAATAAAAGAATATATACGATCACATACTGTATGTATTGCTAACTTTAGAAAGTGATTTGTATACCAGTATTTTAGCACTTATACATGGTTGGGAAATCTATAAAGGGGTATTTTATGACAGTTGCAACAGTCAGGAGGGATCCGAGTTGAGCACGGAGATCTAATCGAGCAGCGCAGCCCCATCAGTCAAAAGAGAGATGGCTGTGCAGAAAATCTATCAGCAGAAGGAACCAGGAAGGAGCACCAATTCCATCCCCGAGTCAAACCAGGTCACACGATGAAGAGGGAGTGTGAGAGGAAGAAACTTGACTTGAAGGGCGTTTATCTCCCTTCTTCAGAGTTTGAGGGTGTGAGTTATCATCGGCCGTCATTTTGATCTATCATTTTATGACGTTGCGAGCATGCCATTGTAGCCGCTCTTCACGGATACGCAGTATACCGAAGTAGAAGCAAGCAGAACCATTGCGAATCCACCATATGCATCCATCTCCATGAACTCAGCCGACATATAAGGACACTTCTTGCCCCGTGCACGGGCTGGGAGGCCATTACACCCTCTGCTGCCTGTTTAGTCAGCATGTGGACCCAGTTTGTCCCAAGGACAATACGCCAATACACCCCGGCAACATCAGCAGGTGCTGAAGTAGCCACTGTACAAGCAAAACGGTCGGAAATCAATTCGTCAACTGAAACCCATCAGCAGGTTTGTCCCTAACGGGAGGGGGAAAAGATGAAGAGAAGCATTTTAAGGCAGGAATGTTTTTGGAGCAAGGAAAGGCTGAGCAGAGACCGGTTGTAGATTATTAAACCCTTGTGGTAATCCTGCAGGATGTGCGTTGTGGAGCTATTCATGGACGTTTAGTATGGATCGGCAGTACGGTGGGGAAATGCTGAGCTATCCCCAGGTGATAGCAGCAGGGCTGGAAAATGCAGTGTGAAGGGCTCGGCTGCTGGTTTGGTCCTGAAATCTAAATCAAAGTGAGCAACAAAAATGCATTTAAAAAAAGTTCTGGGGAGGGAATTACTTTTGCAAATAAGCACCGTGCATAAGGAGAAGAGCGTTGCAATTAAAGTTCATTAAAGTGCTGTTCTTTAACATAAAAAATACCTTGTAAATTAGAGGCCAGCATGGTGGTTTTCACTCCATAGTAAAAAGACACACTATAGTTCCAATAGAGTGTCAACTCTAAATCACCTTGGGTTCAAATTTACATAAAAATGTATAGCAAAAAGTAAGTATTACCCATAAATGTATGTAGAAAAGTCTGCATTTGTCTTCTCCCACACAGAAGCTATACAGGATCTCTCTTGGAGTGATTCCGGTATTTGTGCCTTGCGATCCCCCCCCCCCCCCCCCACCCTTACACAAACACACACACACACACACACACACACACACACACACACCCTATACTTTATGTGTTCACTTAACAATATTAACTATTCAGGGTCTGAACTGTCAAGCAATATTACTTAAACCATAGCTAACATTCTACTGTCCCCCAGAGCCTCAGAGGACATTACACAACAGTTTTCACCCGTAACCACCACGACACTTTATGCTAAACCTATAGTTTGGCCTTAGGTTGCCACACCTTTTGTATTCTGTTCACAACTTGGTGCTTTAAAATCCCGTCGTCCTTATTAAAGACGATTGACGTGTCCTCTCATTGCATCCCATTAATGTGTGGACTAAATAGAAACAACAGAAACCTTGCAGCACTTCGATGACCTAAACCGTTGTGGGTCACTCTTGTCGCTTTTGGTCCATGATGAAATAAGGGTGACGAGGAGAATTTCAGTGTGTGACTTGAAGGATATTTGCTTCAGATCACAAGTAAGGATATTAGCAGGGTGTCATTTTGATTTATGGATGTCATATACACGTTAATAAGTTACCGGGTTGCCAAGATCCCATCCTCCATATCCTGTGTCTTTCAACGGGGGACTTGAGCTCAACGACTTTAATAACATGCATGAATGGATAAGCTTTTTTTTCCCTTCTTTTTAAAGAAAGAAATTTGTTGCAGCGACATTTTTTTTCTTCCCCTCCTCTTTCTGCTATTAGCAGGCAATCAATGGCCAATTGCCATTTTAATGCCTTCCCCGGGATCGTGTTGAAAGTCAGACACACTTCAAGGTATCCGCCTTAACTTCTTCCACAGCGGCCCCTTCATTTCTGTTCAGAAGTGGGTGCAAATAATAAAGATAATGTTCACTGAGTAATGATTTCCCATTTTCTCCTCACTTGTACCCCGTTATTAGTTGGATCAGTATGGCAGTGAAAATTAATTTTCTTTTCACTTAGAGGGGACATTACCATGATTAATTTCAGCATGGGGTGGAGGAAACCGGAGGATTGCTGCAATATGAGGAGTGAAATCAATTTGCTCTGATGTGAAGGGAGCCGGGGAATGTGGGGCATAAACAAGTATGAAATTACCCTCTCTGTCTTTTCCACTAATGGGAAGAGAGCATCATTTGGCAAGGCCCTTTTGTGCTGGAAATCTGACCCTCTTTGGCCTTCATCTGGATGAAAAGAACTTGAAAATGAAATTCTCTCTATCTATCGGCCATTATTTCAATATCACACACGCCACTTGTGTGGCTGGCAACCTGGAGATCAATTTAGAGACAAAGACAAAGGAGAGAAAAGAAATGAAGTGCAGTGTGGTTTGTGTGGGGTTTATACTCTGTGCATTTTACACCAACATTACAACCAGTATGGGCATTAGGTGCTAGTGCTCCTATAACAGCCTCCACTTTCCTGGTTTCAGTCTGTCCACCAGGTGTTGAGCTCAACACCTGTGTTATATGATATTCCTTTATTTGTCCCACAGTGAGGACATTTCAAAAATCCCAGCAGCGGTGCACATCAGAGCATCAATGAAAATAAATATAAAACAAAAAACAAAATACAAAAAACGTAATACTAATACTAATACTAAATATACAGGGTAAAGGTAAGTATACAGGTGTTCCATTTCAACCAAAGCATGCTGCTGATCATAAACCTAGCAGGAAACAATTATTTTCTATGTAAAGAGATAACGGAGTATTGGGCTACCTGAGTAGTGAAGGAGGTAAAATACAGATTATACAAACCATGTAAAAGTGATGGGTCTGTCAAGTTATTTCACTAGGACAATACATTCCCATTGTTATTCCTTGAAGGACCTTATCATGTGAAAACATATTGGTTGGTAATCCAGCTTTGTACAAGCCCCCCAGTTCCGAACGTTTAACAATTTATCTCTTGGACGAGTTTTGTAGAGGAACATTTTAAGATGAACCCCTTTCCCTCAAACTTTAGCTTGTTGGTCACATGAGCAGGCTTCTAGCTCCAAGTTTGGAAATTCCAGCAGTATTAGTTTAACCCTTTTGTTATGTTGCGGGTGAAATTGACCCATTTCAAAGTTTGAAAATCTAGGAAGAATATTTGTAAGTACTTTTTCTGTATGAAACCTCATCCTGATTGAACTCTGCTATATGAAGGGGTGAATAACTCAATTCCACTAAAAAATAATTGCATTGTTAGTAATGGTGTTGGTGATGAGGTACAGACTATAGTTATTGTGATTTTTTGGTTTCTGACAACTTGTGGCTTATTAAACATTAACCGCATACAATTGACATCATGGCTACATGTAATTTGATTTTAAAGTAACAAAAACATCCACAACCGTTGTTGGTTCCTGTACGTCCCCCCCCCCCCCCCTCCTCCTCCTTCCCTAACAAATGAAGGACAGCAATACTCATGGCCAGGTTGAAGTCCAGAGACTGGACGTCAAGGCTGAATCTGAGAGATTGAACTGAGCCTGCTGGAGTCATTCCTCACATTCGCTCTGAGAGCCATGAAGGCCAGAGAGGAGGTTCCGTCCTTGGGTACCGGCTGCCGTTCAGCCGGACACTGAAAGTCATCTCACTCGACAGATCAAGATGGATGGCTGAAATCTTCGCCTCATCTTGGCATGCTGAGTATCTCTACTGCAAGTCCAATGAAGACGGATGGGCACTCACGCAGGCTGATTTTTGGGGCCGCTCTGTGCAATTCCTCAAGTGGACCTGAGTCCACTGGCTGGAGGACCGCAGGGGTGGGTGGGCCGGGGCTGATGCCCTTGGATTGCCGGGGGCGACTCAAGCTCTCCGTCGAGCCTCTTGACGGATAAGAGGGGGAAGGATGTGATGGGCTGCCTGCGATTTTCATCAGCTGTTCTGAGGCGGAGCGCTGATGTATGACGGGTAGTACTTGGTCCGATGGATCAATAGCGAGGATTTTTTATTATTTATTTATGAACGACAAGCTGTTCACAGAGAATGATGGCGGGTCTTTCTCCCACCCTCACACACCATGGCTGTGATTACATATGGACCACGACACTACAGAGCAGCCTCTGAAACACATCACTCCCCTGCGGGCCGAGCTACCTTCCGCCCAATGAGACAAACACTCGGAAGCAGTCCCGTTTCTTCCCAAAGTTTGTCTTGTTGTTGTTCTAGTCTTAGAATTTTGCTTTCGACCTCAAACCACCGGGTGAATTCAGTAGCAAAGACCAGACGGATGAGACAGGAAGAGAAATACAGAAATACAGTTGAAAACAACACAAGAGTGTTGTTAGTGTGCTGTCATGCTTGAGGTATGAGGATGAAACAGGAGCCAGATGAGCAGGATCGTTCTTGGGTAAGACTTCCACTGGGCGCCCCTTAATATTGTTATAACTAAGGGTTGCTTTCAATATGCTATCCAAACAGACCTATGAGCATCGAAATTTGATTATTTTAGATTTTACTAGCATGGTAAACTAGTGAGACAAAAGAAAAGTGCTGGTTCCCAATATAAGAAAAGGTCATAAACTCTGAATATGTGCCCATTTTCTTATTATTCATATTGCCCAAATAACAGCATGGGCTATCAATTATAGTTTCATCTGAACTTCATTCAACTTCTGACCAATGGCCTCTGACAATTAGTATTTGTACATGAACACAAATCCCTAATGTATGTCTTATCCTGGTTTTAATCATGTTCAGAATATGAAAAGGAAGCTGGTTATTGATATATTGTTGCTGTCTGAGCAATGGTCCATGATTCAAGATGTTTTGCGAAATTTTCTCCGTGATTTTAGAACTTAATGCCTGCCTTTAGGAACCTTATGAACTCAGATTTTCTATGAATGTGATTGTTCAGCTTGGACTGCTCTTGGTTTTTGTTGCATGCTTCAGACACCAGAATACCATATTCATTCAACTAAAAACAGTATTTATTCTTGTCTTAAATATGTGACATAATCTTTTAAGATACACGCGCACTAAATAAAAGATTGGAAACATTTGTCAAGTGCTGTGACAGGTTCAAAGATAAAAAAGAAGCTTAAAAACGTACACTGGCAATAAGTGTATATGAACTATAAGTCATAAACACAGGAGAGAAAAAAGAACAATTTAGATCAGACTTACAATATAGATTACTGGATTCTTTTTTCTTACATTATTGAAGGAATGGCCAAAGATATCAATATGGTGACAGACAGGTGATTTAAAACCTTTGAACGACATTAGTCTGTGTGAACACAGTGTCAGCGATGATTGAGAGTTCATTCTATCACAGTTTAAAGCGTCACCATAAAACTTAAAATTAATTAAATGGACCGACATACTGCGCTCTGACTGTCACCAAGCAGTAACTTCAGAGTGAGCAATCGGAGCGGTGGGACAGCGTCCTGTCGGTCATCACGTTGGCTATCGGACGGCCGGATGGTGAACCGCTATCCCGGCACCGCGCACTTGAACCCGCGACACGGGTGGAGTGGAGACGGAGCGGGCTCACGGATCGGCAAGGCGTTTAAACTTGCTGACTTTTTTTTTTTTACTGTGATGTCGTGAGAGGCCTCAATAAATCAATTAGATTAAAAGAAACATATCTGTCATGTTCATTTAATAGCATATTGGACACTGTTAGTGTTCGACGGGGGTCTCATAACACGGATTGATAGGGCTGAAGCACATTCCAGGGGATTGATGGGTTTTCATTTGATTTCATTACTCTGGATCGGGCGTTCAAAGGGCCAAATGATGTGCGAGCACAAATCAGCGAGATTATGTATTTCTAGTCATCGTTCAAGAGGGCTGACTTCATGCCAGCTCATCCTCTCTGTGTGGCGTGTAAGCATGACGGACAATTAGCGTGACAGATTCAAAGACTAGTGGAGGATTTCTCCGATGGATCATGGAGTTAAAGTATATCAAAATCAGAGCGCATACGGCCACGGTGCATCCAGACGTGACAACTCCAATATAGAATAACGTTGAAAAAGCCTCAACTTTTCACCACGGGTTACAAAAAAGTAAACGATAAAAGGGCCCAAGAAAGAATCGGACAGTTTTTTATTCTGCCGAACAAGCAAAAATGTTCGCACATTCGTGAATGGATAAATCCGCACATTTCTCTACATTTAAAAATAAAACCCTCCAAATATACAAGTGCAATGTGTTGCAAAAAAAGTGAATGCAGGCATTTCTGTCCGCTCGGTTTGTTGGTCACTCTTCACTGCAGTGCTAACCATGTCATAAATCTGATAATTATCTACAGAGGAATTTATGACATCAATTAGTTACAGGCATGAGTTGCCTCAGCATCGTGGGATGCCGTGTTTTGTTCCACACCGGTAGGCCCCTGTCACGTGCCTCACTCAAGTTATTGGCGTCTAACAATATTAGAGAGAAATACTGGTATCAGGGCAACAGAGCACGACAATCAAGATCTATTTCCCTGCACCGTGGCCTTGTATAGCAAGTGGCCGCGGCGCGCCCGGCGAACCCAATCACGACCTTGTGAAAGTGACAACGGGAGCTTGTGTTCCAACACTCGGCCTCGCCGCAGCATTGGAACTCGCCTGATTTATACTTTTCATTTTTACATTCTGAGAAAAGAGATCTCAGCGAAGCATAAAAGTGATTCATAATGGATGTGCCAACAACTGCTGCCACGGGCCGTGTTGCTTTCACACACACACAAATTAGCATCGTCGTGAAGTGGCTGCAAATGTGCGACCGGAGTCGTTGAACCCTGACAAGAGGAGTGTTGATCAAGGCGAGAAGTACGAGCCTCCTGCAGCTCTCCCAAAGAACTCGTCTGGGAGTCGGATGAAACGTAATCACAGACGGCGGCCAAACGGAAACCCTTTTCAATGGCAATTAGCCACATGCATGTCAATGTGTTGTGTTGTTGCATTTTTTGCATTTCAGAAATTTGCAAGGCAACCATACGTAGGCTATGCTCATATTCACATTCAGTAGGTCTACCACTTCTCGAATGAGAGCACAAACGAGCCGAATCAAAAAGGGAGCCACAGTGATAAAAAATCCATTTCCTGATCACTGTGGCTATGCTAATCTAAAGCTAATCGTATAGCATAAAGTGTATACTATAGTTAGCTTTAGATAAGCATAGCTCCAGCAATGTTTTTGTTGTGTTGTGTGTGTGTGTAACGAAATATATCTTCTCCTTCAACGGTCACTCACTGTAGTTTATTTGGACTAAATCATATTCACATCTTCCTGCTGCGACTAATGCTTAATAGATCACCAAATGTGTATTACCGCTGAAAATAGTCCCGAATAAATGCACTATTTTCTCCTGTTTGAGGAATGTTTTCTAAAACACTGACAAACTGTGTTTAGGGAAATGAGTTGTAGAGTATGAGTATGCATAATAATGTATTCAATCATATATTCAACTTTTATTGGAACTACGTGAAAAATACTATGTGAAAAATACCCTGTTTTGTCTTGCTCTCATCAACATAGTTCTCATCATATTTCATGTTTACACCGATATCGTTACCTTCAGTGAAAGGTGACATGTGACACACATGCACACCACCTTCTTAGCAGCTGCTTGAGCAGCTGAAAAACTAACTTCTGCTACACAGTTTCAAATTAGCACAACAGTCTCAGCAGCGCTGTCATCTGCTCAACATTTTGGGAAATTAGATCCCAGTAAACTAATTTCCATAATTCAAGTTTATTTGCATAATAATTAGCAAATAGACAGAGATATATCAGGCCTTAATTGCGAATGGGACTGAAAGGTCAATTCAGTCAAGAGCTTGCGACCGTGTGTGAAAGCCAACGAGTAAACACGATAAAAGAATAACTAGAACGTGTGTGTGAAAACCAATCTGGGTCTGAATAGCTTTGCCTTGAGTTGCTGGAGAAACCTTCAATAGGAGTGAGCAGATAAGAGCTTCATTTGAGGAACAACAAAAACGAAAAAAACACATTTCCTGTCGTTTGAATAATGTTGAATGAAAAAATACAATGTTGTTTTGCGGTTGTGTAAAATGGCTTTTATAAGAAGTGCAAGTGTGATACCCGTGGGGAAGGGTTGCTTCTTATACAACATGGCCTAGACAGCCTCACGCTGTGGAAAACGTGATGAAATGTGATAAAAAGACAACTTTGCATGTTGTTTTAAAAGTTGAAGTATCACTCAGCTGTTGTCGTGGCCCTGCTTTTCTGATTTGTTGGGGGTAATATCGCGGTCATAAAATGCTTCTTGCAATAACTGTCGTTTCCCGCCGGACCAAGCATCCAATAAAATAATAAAATTACCTAATTTTTTTTTTTATTGAAAAGTCCCAAAATGAACACTGCCAGCGGACTACTTGATTACTATAAAATAAAAACTTAAACAGCATTTGTGCATAGATGATTCTGTCTCAAGCTTTTTTTTTACACACGTGCGGTTTCAACTGTAAGCCATTGATTGGCATGCACACTGCAACAGCTGCATCACGTGTGTTCTGCTTTTTGGTGAACATCTACACTGTCTGCTATATCCTGCGGTGAGTTGTAATGTTGACACTAAAAAGGTCAATTCACTTTAAAATATGCAGATAAAAGACATATAAGTCTCACGGGACTTCCGCTCCTTGACCAACCCAATCACATGCTACCGGGCAGCGGGACGACCTTCTCCCACAGGCTGTAAAGCTCGGCGAGGGCTCGTCAAGGACACGGACGCGGCGTTCGGCCTTGTTATGTCGGTGTCGGAAAACGGCCGTGATCCTGGATGAGTGCTGGAATATATCCACTTAAGGATAAGCCAATCTCTGCCTTTTGCATATCGCTGAAACATCACTTAACATTTCACCTCAACACTTCAACTTCACAGTGTTATAAAAGTGACACATATTACCTACTAAAGGAAATGGGAGCATGAAATGGCCAATAAATCGTGACAAGCACCGCTCTCCCCGGAAACATGCTGATGAGTTCTCCAACTTGGGTCTAAATATTATGACTCGGCGAGGATGAGCGTGAGCGGCCAGCAATCAACCAAAGTGCAGATGGTCAACTGTTTTGGAAGCCGGATAACGCCATGTTGTGATCGGACCTCACGTAGGACGCATCGGCCGGAGTCTGAGACACAAGGTGAGAGGAAGGAAAGGCGGTTAACTGTCGGGCAAGGGAGCAGGAAATCGACAAGCAGAAGAAGTCAGGTGGTGGTGATGGTGGTCAGAAGCAGCCCTTAGAACAGTAGGAATACGCTATTGATACCATCCGGGATATAAGGACAAGTAAGAAGCATAAATGTATGCTAGTGGCCATGTCTTCAAAACTTGCATCACTGTGAAAGATTAATCAGATTCATCATGTCACAGCCCTCTGGTTAAGGTTTGGTTAGAGGCTCAGTTGGTTTGTTTAAGAAGAGTACTTTACAAAGATGAGGAGACTTAAGTCGTCACGGTCACAGTGTCAAACTTGTGGTTAATTTAAAGGAACGCCATCACGTCATCATAGTGATTGTGTATTTTCTTGTGAACAGGCAACAAAAGCAAATGGTTAGGTTGAGGAAAAGGTTACGTCAGATAATGTTAGTTGTATTATCTCAATATTTGACAATGAGTAATGAATATTTGTACAATGAGTCAATGTTGGGAGGACAATCTTTGTTCACCGTGAACCTGAGGACAGGTGTCAAGGGTTAAGGGTCTTATTGTAGATGGAAATATTGCGGAATATATCCTTCATATTCATTGAATGTGTTATTACTCTGTAATGCTTCCTTCTGGTCACATGACATATATTGGTTCTGTCCATCCTGGAGAGGGATCCTCCTCTGATGCTCTCCAGAAGGTTTCTTCCCTTTTTCCTCCCTGAAAGTTTTTTTTCTTCTATTTCTTGGGAGTTTTTCCTGATCCGATTTGAGGTCCTGGGACAGGGATGTCGTATGTGTACAGATTGTAAAGCCCTCTGAGACTAATTAGTAATTTGTGATAATGGGCTGTACAAAATAAACTGAACTGAATTGAATTGGAAATTCATAGCCAAAGTGCATAAACTCCTGCGGAGAAATAGAGAACAACACACAACCTGGAGTCTTCATTTCTGAAACCCACACACCCGACTCTCCCTACACTGTTGCATCACTAATATCAAACAGCGAATGGATGCGAGAGAATGAGAATCAATGATAACGATAGAACAGCAAAGGCTAATTGAGTCCAATCTACGGCAGCGCTGGATTAATTAAGGGGCAGGGGGGAGGACCTATGGATTTGGCTCCTAGAGATCTTTCTAATTGGATAAAGAGATTGGTAATGATCGAGATATTGTGTCCAGTCTGTTGCCTTTTACAGCAATAGATCAAAACCGGACCAACACACAGACATTTCTTCACTAGTTTAATGAATTGTCGAATATTTTATATCCGATGCAACAAAGGAAATCTTTAACTGATTCTTCCACAACATGTGTTTAGTGAAAACAATTTAAAAGGTGGACTCTCAGGAAAGTTTACAAGTACAGTTCCCTTTGCGTTTAGCCTATAGCTTTTAATGAGAATAAAGAGCTACTGTTATGGCTACACACAGACTTTCTACTCATGTAAAAAAAAGGAAAATATTTTCAATTCAATTCAGTTTCAATGAATTGTTGCTAATAAAAAGGTTAATTGTGTAGGAATTAACAGACATAGACCTGAGACTGGAGGAATTGAGAACTGGGGATGTTTTTTAATACAAAGTCATTGCACAGCTGCGTATGTAAAAGATGTGCAGTGGACAGTGGTAATGAACTGTTTTCATGGCATTAAGCCACGCCTCCTCTACGGCGCTTCTAGCGGGAATGAAGAGAATGATCACAAATAGTCTGGCGAGTAAACTTACTTGTGTAAAGCGACGCAAGAGTTTGCGTCTCTTTTGGTGTGAACGCAGCATGAAGTAGAGTGAATAGACGTCACTCCGCTGCAGAAAAACATCTTCAAAATAAAAGCGCAGGATTTTTTTCTTTCATTTTTTAAAGAAAAAAGAGATCATATGTCTTTCAAGCTCTCGCGGGCCACATAAAATGACGTGGCGGGCCTTGAGTATGCTACCTGTGTTCTAAAGTGGGCAGTCTCTAGTTATTATTAACAATATTTCAGACATTGCCTAGTCAGCAAGGAGCAGTATTCTTACCGTGGCCAGAGGAGAACCCCCCTACGGACACTCAAACTTCATCAACTGGAAAAAGTTACAGCAAGTTACTGACCTCTGAAGGCGCAATGCAGAAATGACCATGGCAAGTGCTTCACAGAAAGAGGAAACCAAGGGACTGCAACTCCATGCATTATCCCCATTATGTTGTGCAGCTCTTTGAAATGTCAGCGTCACGCACTGACGCCAATCTGATGGCAGCTAATAAACCTCATGGGGGGTCAGCGGCTCACCGCAGAGCCATCCTGTCTGTCTGTCCTGCTGCTGTGTAAACTCCAGCGGCTGCAGGAAGAGATGGATCCGCACGGCCGCGGTCTCCGAGGAAAGGCCTCATTGCCATGGCGCTCAGCCTCCCTGAGACACCTGATCGGAATCCAATCACGGCGGCCGTCTGTGTGTGTGTGCCGCGTCGCCCTGGAGACCGGCTGCTGCTGGCCTCTCTGTCCACACCAATCGAATGCAGATCCATCTCGGGCTCCCGTGGCAGAGTGACACACTATTGTTTTTCCTATCTTGGCAATGCTTATAGATGAGGGATTTTAGCCTGCTCTTTTTTTTCTTCTTTTCATGCGTGAGCCAAGAATAAAAAATAAGATGCCACTATTCACCGAGCATCAATCGCTACAGCTGAATGGGGAAGCCGGTGTATTTCATTCTGGTTGAAGTAGTAGTTTTGGGAGTACGCTTAATTCTTATTTCAGAAAAGGTCAAACAACTCCTTTCCATTCAGGCAGGACGTAAAGCCAATTAATTAAACTGCATGTGAAGTGAATCAAATATCTGCAGGCACTGAAAAAGTTTAAACTTCAGACACAATTATGCATTAATTTAAAAGCTGTGAGACTCTCAATTCATGAAGGCATTTCCAGCGCTACCGGCCGGTTGAATGGCCGTTCTCAGTGGTTCTCGCTTTACCGTTTTAAAGCTTCCGCCGGGCCATGCACCGACCATGTGGTGAAAGTGAAATGTCCTCTAAAAGATATTCAGAGCATTGATATAGCATCAAATGACTATTTCCTATGTAAAGATATAGTGAACATTGGAGAAGGAGTCACTCTCCCTATGAGCGTGTTGTAATCGGAGTTTCAGGCTGGTTTCATCCAACATCCGTAGTTAAAAACCTGTAGAAAATAATGTGCCGTAATTCTTAGATATTCCACTAAATAATTGAGTGTGTTTATAATGAACAAGGAAGGATAAACACAGCATAATACACACACAGGGCGGGCAGGAGAGCGTGTGAGGCTCTGTTTGTTCCCCGGGCTAAAGGAGAAGGCATCGTTTTATTTATTTGTCTCATAACTTCTGTGGTTATTTCGTGGCTATTTTAACTCAAACGGCATTCATTTACTGTTACCTATTTCACAATATTTTCCATGAAGGTTTTTCTTTTTCTTTTTTAATTGATGCATATATCGAGCGAAAATGATACCCGTTGCTGGTTTTTCCAAAGAAATCTGATTTATATCATATCATACGGGGGAAGAGATTATGGTGTTTGTTTACTGCGTCCTACTAGCTAGATCCTGGCCGGCGCTTTGCACTGTGCTCGGTAACAGCTGACAGCGCTGTCCCAAATGCTGTTTCCTCATCGGCTTCCACACAATTGCACTCCTTTTTACGACCAGAGGTGTTGCCCCCTGCTGGCTATAAGAAAGAATGCAGGTTTAAGGCACTTCTCCATTGGCTTCACTGTTCATGATCGGAGTACAGCTCATTTCTGTCAGCACATACACTCAAAGAAATGGCTCATTGGATGAACTCAATTAAAGTGTTGGCAGGTTTTCCATCCAATAATTATATGCAATTTCAACTCAAATTTAGCACAGCAGTGCAATACAATGTAATTGAGTTAGTCCAACTCATTTTTATCAAACACATCTAAAATAAAATAACAATATTCATTAAATTGAAATTATTTGAGTTAGTCCAACTAATTTGTATCAAACACATCTAAAATTAGATAACAATATTCATTCAATTAAATAAATTTGTGTTTGTCCAACTCAAAATATAAATTAAATATTCTATTCAGTACCGCTTATCCTCATTGGGGTCTTTGGAGCCGACTCCAGCTGACATTGGGCAAGGGGGGGGGAGGTCACCTGGACAGGCCAGCAGTCCATACAGGGGTCACATAGAGACATACAACCATTCACTCACACACCTATGGGCGATATAGAGATGAATTAACCTCACTGCAAGTCTTTGGACTGAGAGGAAGCTGGGGACTACCCTGACCGGGAATCAAACCCACAACTCTCTTGATGTGAGACAACAGTGTGTCCCACTACACCAGCCCTGAAAGCGTTTTCACATTGTGAAAACAACCGATTTTCAGCTGGCCCATGCACAAAGGGTAGTCCCCAATTAAACACATTAATTTTGAGTTGATATGCACACCATCTAACCTAAATAAATCTAATAAATGAAAGAATTCCTATATTTTGTGTTACACCAATTAAATATAAATATCTTCATTTTGTAATTGATTTATTTCAATGTATTAAACAATATTTAATTGAGTCACCTCTAAGAAGACTTGAATCGTTTTTTGTGAGTGGAACCTAAATAAATCTAATAAATGAAAGTATGCCTACATTTTGTGTTACACACATTAAATATAAATATATTTGTTTTGTAATTGATTTATTTCAATGTATCAAACAATATTTAATTGAGTCACCTCTAAGAAGACTTGAATCGTTTTTGTGAGTGCAACCTAAATAAATCTAATAAATGAAAGTATTCTTACATTTTGTGTTACACCCATGAAATATAAATATCTTCATTTTGTAATTGATTTATTTCAATGTTTTAAATAATATTTAATTGAGTTACCTCTAAGAAGGTGTTGAATCGTTTTTTTTTAGTGTAGTAACAACTCTTTAGAGTTGTGGATGTCATATTTACATGTTCCTCCAGTCTGCCTCTACATATGAAGACACACTTTAATAAATGCTATCATAGTGTGTTTCTCACAGCTTTCTTGCTGGCGATGAAGCTTCTAAATATTGCTGCTGCTACTTTCTCCATTTTGCATATTATCTTCAGGTTTCTTCAGGACATGAGCGCGTGGCAACGCTGGCCTTTTATAATTTTGCCATGCGAGGCATCGTCCCTTTGAGAGCGCCGTTGTTGCCTCCATTAATGAGGTGTAAGAAAAAGGAAAAAAGGGCCCTGCGGGAAACTTATTGTCCCTCGTACCTTTTATTGTTTCATATCTCTGTCAGAGGCCAGATGAGATGCGGCCGAATTGAAAGCTCAGCCCCAAATATTTTTCTCTGATCTGCGAAGGGCCCTTGGTACCCACAATTGAGAGATTAATATGTCTGCCGTCATTGTCGTTAACTACTGTACATTAGAGTGGCAGAGATTGCTTTGTGTTGATTTCTTTTAAAGTCACAGAGAAAAGTGACGAGCAAGTTTGAGAAGATGACAATAAACACTATTTGTCTTCATAGCTGCAGGTAAAAAAGAAAAGAGAAAAAGAAGTTCCGCTCAGAGGCGACGAGGCTCATCGGAACATACACACACGCACACAAGGCACACAAGGCACACACACACACACATACACACTTACAGACTCAAGCTTCTTGCCTCAGACCATAAACACTGTGCACTGAACCATTTTTCAACCTAAATGTCATACAGCTTTATTTTTATGCCACAAAAATGAAGAAGCCTCCTGATTATTACATGGCACCTGTGTCTGTTTCCGTGAAGACCGTGATTTTAAGTGTCTCAGGGCGATTGACGCCGCCCTCCGCTTCCTCGTCCGACTGACTCCGGCTCGTCTCGGGCCGTTCGGGCTGCACACACTAAAGGATTGCTCCGCCGTTTTAATAAAAGGTGTTCTTTTAAAGAAGATGTGATCTTTAAATATCATACTTTCCCTCAACAGATAGACGACAAAAGCACCGAGGCTCAGCATCACATGCATCCAGACATCTGAGGTCACCGTTAAACACGTTATTGAATTTTCTCTCTCCGACACCCGAGCGCCGATATATAAATGATCTAACAATTACCCTCTCTGCGTGGGCCTATTAACATATCATCAATGGTGTTTTGAGTAAATGTCCTGCTGGGGCTTATTAAAAAAAAAAGCGTATTACTTGCGGCACCGTTGGGCTTCAGAGGGCTTGAGCAGCCGTCTGAGGCCCAACGGTCAGCTCGCCGCTTTCTGCCGCTAATCTTGACTCAAGCGGCTACAGAGAGGGATTAGTAAACAGGGGCGGGGGGAGAGGGAGAAAACGGGGGGAAAGAGGGCTGATAATATTCCGCGGCGTGAGTTTCCTGTAGTGCCGAGTCTGCTCTTTGAGGCCTACTGACATTACCAAATGGATTGACATTTCAAATATTTGCAGTGCTCAGCGGGTCCGAATGTGGTGTAATTGAAGCGTGGGCCTCCTCCTCCTCCTCCTCCTCCTCCTCACAACCCGGCAAGCCGTGCATGGCCATTTCATCTGGAGCCTCTGCTTCCTAGACTTTTGCAGCGCACACAATGCAATCCGAAGAGCAGGTGCTTTTCTCTAAACAGGCCGCCGCCCCGCAGCGACTGCCAATAGCTTTAAGTGCACGGGGTGCATTCTTCGCCTCTGAATGATTCATTTAGGCCAGAGTGCTAAAGCGGCGTGCGCGTTGTACCTCCTTCTCAGCTACAGCAGATATAGGTGGTGTGCGCCCGAGCATCGGCGCCCCGTTTGAGGTGACAATGTAGCACTAATCCGCACAACCTTGGGACGAGGCCGCAGCGAATCCTAGAGCTTGTTCGTTTAAGTTTTTTTTTTTTAAAGATGCTGTCAGAGCCACCGTAGAATATATTCCGAGTGCTGTGAAACTAATCTTGCCAGAACAGATTACGCACCGTGAGGGAATCCGTCCCACTTGAAAAAACAGCGGCAAAGATATTAAAAGAAAGCTTGACAATCCAGATAAGAGTGACGCGACTGACTTGACTCGCTTGTGTAAAACTCAAACGGAACACAACGCCGCTGATTGAGGCGTCCAAAAAGAAAGGTTTTTTGTTTTGTTCTAAAGTTGGCTCACTGTCGCGTTTGTTGTCAGATAATATAAGATTGAAACGCTCGCTCGTGGCTGTGGCTGTCACTCCGATGAGTTTTGCACGCCATTTTCATTGTGTGACTTTGCTTTTTCATTTGTCTCCGGGACTCCAGCATGAGGCCGTTTAACAGACCGAGTAGCTGTGGTGCACTCAATATACCTTCAGTTACACGTTGAAAAGGGAGAACGATTTTTTCACTTTAAAAGTGTACTGGCTCACCTGTCAGCTAGCTACCTCTGCAGCATAAAGGTGACGTGAAACATAACGTGTCCGCACTGATGGAGTCTCCACTTTACTCACCAAAGCATGTGAGCATGGCCTCCATCAGGGTTTGAGGGAAAGGTTTGAGATATTTCAAGTCTGTTTGAACTCAAATGCCAAGTGTACATGAAGAGAATTGCTGGTGGTTTGGATTCTGGAGCTTAGAATGTACTTGTGTTGCTTCAACCTTACCATAGGCTTACCTTCAATGCCTAAACCTAACCAGGTCATTTTGCTGCATAAGCCTAACCAAATGCTGTGTGGCTTGGATCTAACCAAGTACTTTTGTTGCATACAGTAACCAAGTACGTTTGTGGCCTTCCTAACAAAGTTTCCGAAAAACATGAATGTTGATTTCTTTGTTATCACTTAATATAAAGAAAACAAAATTCATGTTTTCCGGAAATCAAATGAAGGATATTGAATTAAAAAAGATTTTGAGACAACATTTTCTTGGGGTCATTATTCAATTAAATTAAATTCAATTAAATGCAATTATCCATCATAAAGTAACATGGAGACAACATATTGAATATATAAATGGTAAAATGTCCAAGTCAATAGCAATACTGTATAAATGTAGAGATGTACTAACTTCTAAGGCTTTGTACATAATGTATTGCTCATTACATTACATTACATTACATGTCATTTAGCAGACACTTTTATCCAAAGTGACTTACAATAAGTGCATTTCAACCTAGAGTACAAACTAAGAACAACAAGAATACAGAAAGTAACATTTCCTCAACATAGTCAAACTACAAAAGTACCATAATAAGAGCCATTCAAGTGCTACTAAAGTGTGAATCTGTGTTTTAATCCAGATATAGTCGAAAAAGGTGCGTTTTCAGTTTCCGGCGGAAGATGTAGAGACTTTCTGCTGTCCTGGTGTCAGTGGGGAGCTGGTTCCACCACTGAGGAGCAGGACAGCAAACAGTCTGGATTTCGAGTGATTAGCTCGAGGTGCAGGAGTCACAAGTCGGTTGGCTGTTGCCGAGCGGAGCGAACGTGCCGGGGTGTACGGTGTGACCATGTCCCGGATGTAGATGGGGCCCGATCCGTTCAGAGCACGGTACGCCAGAACCAATGTTTTGAAGCGGATGCGGGCCGCCACCGGTAGCCAGTGAAGAGAGCGGAGGAGCGGAGTGGTGTGGGTGAATTTCGGGAGGCTGAAGACTAGTCGAGCGGCTGCATTCTGGATGAGCTGCAGAGGCCGGATGGCCTTAGCAGGTAGACCAGCCAGAAGGGAGTTGCAGTAGTCGAGGCGCGAAATGACCAGAGCCTGGACCAGAACCTGCACCGCCTTCTGGGTAAGAAGAGGTCGTATTCTCCAGATGTTGTGCAGCATGTACCTACAGGAACGCGCTGTCGCAGCGATGTTGGCCGTCAGCTCACTTATACTTCCATATCTATCTTATTGTGTGGAAGTGTGGGGGTCGACTTTTATAAATTCAACAGTTGTGTTACAAAAATGTGCAATACGCTTCAAGAATAATGTTAGCTACTATGAACACACAAATATATTTCACATGTTATGAAATTTAATGATTTGTTGTATCATAAAATAATCCAGATAATGTACAGAGCTAAAGCAAAGACACTGCCAGACTGTGTACAAAGTGTGTTTATTAATGAGTGTAAATATGATTTGTCTTTTCTTGCACGAACTACAACATATGACTTATAGCTTCTGTTGGCTAATATTAGCAAATGTTTGCTAGCTATTACTGTTTTATTGAGTCAATTCACTGAATTTGTTACTGTTCTACCTTTTGTGATAGTCGTTATTATGCTATTAAATATGTATATGTATTTTCCATGGTCCCAAATCAAGTTGGCATCAAAGGAGCGGAGCCGGCGGGATGCCAGCAATATCTTTCCCATTGTTAAGCATCTTATTGTCTATGTTAGGAAAAACATGAACAACAATGTGTGTATTCACTTCTTTGGACAATGCTTCACCCAAGCTTCACCAAGCGTGATACAAAACCTTCAAATATTCTTTTTCTGTAAACACAGAAACCAACCAACCAACAAAGACTTAGTTGTGAATGATACATGACACAATGTAAACACGTGTGGTTTGACACAGCTTTTTCTTAGTTCATCTGTTCTGTGCGATGATCAAGGAGCAGCTTGTCATTCCGAAGAGATCCAATACGCCCCCACACCGGGGCGCTGATCATTTCCCTATTGACTCGAGTTAAAGGAGGCTCTTCTGCGAGGCCACGGGAGGTTCTCATCTTCCCTCGCCTCCACCTCTCGCTATTGGTGGTTGATTTAATGCGGCCTGTCCTCACCTCCAGACTGTAGACTGGAGAACTGCAAGGGTTTATTACATACACTTTGTTCCAATGAATAAATCAAGACATTGCCTTGTCCAAAAACAACAGTGCTGAGAAATCCCTTTATATACAGTATGTATAATATAATAATAATATATATAATATATATTTATATTAAATATATATATATATATAATATATATACAGTATATATATATAATAAATATACATACAGTATATATAAATACTATATATATATATATATATATTTGTCCTTCACATCTACCGCCGCTCTGTGAGAAGGAGCCTAATACAATTAATGCGATAATGCGAAATTAAACACCTTTACCCTGAGTGCTCATCTTTGACTAATGCATAAAATGGCATTTTGGTGCAGAACGAGACCCGGAGGTGTAATGGCTTGGACGGGGTTGATGGTGGAGATTAGTCTTAACAGCAGGCGGGCGTGCTCGGTTCAGACCTGGTCGAGGAGAAGCTCATCGTTAAATGGCGCCTCTGGATTTCAAATGTCCTGCATTGTACATTTAAATGCTCCTAATGAGGATCCTTAAAGAGTGAGCCGGCGTTATCTCGTCCCTCAGAGGCAGAGCTGTCTCATTGTTCACGTTGCCCGGCACGAGGGGAATCCATCAAATCTGTTGCCCCCGGGCTTCGGTACACAATTAAAATACTTTGCGACTCTGCGTGTGATTTATTCAACGGATAAATGAGCCGTGTAGAGAAACACCTGAAAACAATTACAGACAAGACTCCGAGCATCTTGATGGTGATATCTGTGCATTGGCAAGGTGGGGCTCCACAATTCACCCCGCAGCATTTGATCTTCTATTCATTCTCTCTTTGATTTTGCTACTTTTTGGGTCCTATAAATTATGATGAATACATCTTAGGATGCTGCCAACTGGAGGGAAGCCAGACTGCTGCTTCTGCCTGTGTTCATCTTTCAAAAACATAATACCATAATAGTATGTGGATTTCTACGCTATAGAGATCAAATATCAAAACTATATTGACAACATTTGACCATTAGAATTCTTTGAAATGGTAGACCTTATTAAAATCATAAAGTAAACTTCAAAATGTCAAAAGTATCTTTTTGGATACCTACAGTGGCTGATAATAGCAAACGTGCTCCAATGGCCCAAAACATGTACATGTCCTCGTCGGCCAATGTCGATATCAGTGTGAGTGTGTGTGTGTGTGTGTGTGTGTGTGTGTGTGTGTGTGTGTGTGTGTGTGTGTGTGTATTTGTCAGATAAAAAAGAGGAGAATGAAGTTCATACCCTCTACAATGCATCCATGTTGTGGTTGCCTCTATAAACTCCCAAATACAAAGAAACTTAACTTAACTTCAGTTACTTCACTTATTTCAGAGCTTTCAGCCACAGCGAGGCTTTGAACAACGTGATAATAAAGCCTCAAGAACCTCACACTTTCCCGCTACTTGTACTGTACATTTGGGCAGATCCCTCACAAGTTTGGCGGCAGCAGGCCTGGCAGAGGCACCCGTGTAATCACAGAGGGTCCGGCGGGCAAGTCTTCAGACACCCATTCATTAGCTGACTCAGCAGCCGTTTGGACAGGAAGCTGGCAGATTGGTTGGTTGATCCGGCGGGTAAGCAATGAGGCGACGGAAGGAAGTCGGAGAGTGTCTCCTCTGTGATTAAAGACTGGGTGATCTTGACATGCATGATAGCCCCTTGTGACTCCCGTGACCCTGGCCCGGGAGAGATAAAGTGATGGCTCTCCTTCCTCCTCCTTCTTCTTCTTCCCCGTCCTCGGCCGCAGCCGTAACTCACCGGCCTCTGGTGAAAGCCTTTAACAACTTTCCTACAGCCCTTGCACCTCATCACCCAACTGCATCACTCACTTGGCCGCAGAGGTGTGCAGGGATGCAATATGAAAAATGAAAAAAGAGAGACAAAAGAAGTAGAAGTTTCATATTGATCGCCAGACCTGCAGTGAACATATAGATATACGGTTCGACACAGACAGCAGTGCTGAAGAAACAGAAATCCTTACCTAGGCGATATGATAAAAGAACAGAACACATGAAGTGTTCTGTTCAATTTATTTATTGAAATACACAAGCGTGCAAAAGGTTTATACACTCAAATCCATTACACTGGAGGGTTTACTGGCCACAGTATATACTCTGCATATCTGTCGAGGCTTGTCATTAATTTAGAAGCAGTTCAGGAAATGAATTGTCCTGTAAATGTTGATCTACACAAACGGCCATTGTCTCTGGGAGGCCATCAGTAAACCATTCATCATCTGGTCCTCTGCTGCCCAGTCCAGTGACCGGGCACACGCATCATTACTGCTCTGCAGTTTGACTGAGGAGACGATTCTGCGTGGTCTGCTAGATGATACAGTATGTAAATGATGTCACGTTGTATATGATATGCGAGCAATGTGGTAGGAAATGAGAGATGTAGCGACATATGAGGTGTGATATGGCAGTAAATGTCCTTGAGACATGTTGCAGCCCTTTCCCTGGGACATTTTTTGTTTACATTATATGATTGAGCCATAACAGTACTGTGGCAGCTGTCTCCAATCCGGCCTCGGCTGCTGGCTGGTTGGTAATCAGTCAGCTGCCGATGCTGCTCATATAAAAGGGCAGCAGAGCTGGAGGTGGAGAGGCAAGTGAGCAGACGCGTCGTTGTGCAGTCTGCTGTGTGTTGCGTGTGGAACACAATAAAAGATGTTACCGAACAGAACCTCGTCGTTGTGGTCTGGTAATTTTTTATTTAGTATTGTATTTTAGTATTTAGTAATTTTGTATTAGTATTTAGTATTGTATTTTAGTATTTAGTAACTTAGTATTAGTATTTTTTATTAGTATTTTATTAGTAGTATTAGTATTTTGTATTTTAATAGTAGTATTAGTATTTTGTATTTTAGTATTTAATTTTTGTGTTTTTGTGTTTTGTGTTTTTATATTTTATTTTATTATATTTTATTCTTATTAAGGCTCTAATGTACATTCACTGCTGTGATCCTGAAATTTCCCCACTGTGGGACTAATAAATGAATATCTTATCTTATCTTATCTGATCTTAATCCTTGGTGCTTTTGAGGGAAACCCACGGGTGATGGCCCGAGAGTCGTTACAGTTACATTGTTGCAAGTTACGTTGATACAAGTTACGTTGATACAAGTTACGTTGTTGCAAGTTACGTTGTTGCAAGTAACGTTGTTGCTGTGTTCCTACATTGCATTGCAACATTCAATCAATTACAGTCAATTACATTTTTCAAACATTTACCAAATGGTTTTGTTGCCTATAATCAAATTTCATACATACATTGCAAGATTTGGTGGGAAATCCGGGCAATGCGCACAATGCTGGCTGCTGCTCAGGAAAGCTCAGTCCAAGTGCGTGTCTGTTCAGGGTAATGTAATGATACCTAGAAGTAATTCTATGCGTGTTTGACATTTGCACCAGAAGCCAGATTTAAACACAATGGAGAACAAAGTGCACAGACATTTTAAATGCATGAAAAAAAAGTTGGTTCTTCCAGAAAAAGGAGAAAAAGGCTCCCTGAAGTCGATGAGCGAGCCGCGTAGCTTGGTGGAATATCTTGCTGCCGATCACAAGGAACGCAGAGATGATAGAATGATGCTTTATATTATGCACGTTGAAAGAGGAATGGACCGGTCTTAATACGCTGACAAGTAGAATGTATGAAGAGGCACATTAAAGGAGTGGAATACAGAAGAAGCCAACGCTTATAATGGATCAGTTCACACACTCTTACAAAAGGCCCATAATTCCCCTAGATATCAAGGCCGGGGCTCGTAGAAATGGATCACGTCACTGCTGTTTGCTCATTAGACATCGGGAAATTGAGCAAAAATGCTAACAACCACATCACCTCGCTCCTGTGTGAGTGTGGCGTGTGTGTGTGTGTGTGTGTGTTTTCCAAGGCTTGTTTATGCAGCAGACAATTATTTGTGTGTTAGATTGAGAGGAGGATGATCCATCACGGGCTGTGGTTAATAGAATTACAGCTCGCACAGGCTTGTACATCCCCTTGATTCATCACCTGCTGCCAGCGGCTTCCTGCCACACCCTATCATTCTTGGCTCCTGAAAACCTCCAGTCTGAGAAAGACTTTAGGGAAATCAGAGCCAAAAGAAGAAGAAGAAGAAATAAAGAACACTAATAGGGTTTTGATTAGTAAACGCTTTGCAGCGACAAAGCCGCTGTATATATGCGCCTGCCCATGATGACACGCAGGAGGCGGGAGGCGCTGACCCGCCATTGGCTGGCATTTCAGCGCACACCCTCGTTACGAGGACGTGGAGGAAGGTGGGGCGAGCAGACGGAGGCAGCTGTTGCAGCCTAGGGGTGACCTAGAGGAGGGAATAGCACATCTGTAACATCTGACAGGCCAATAAGGGCCCGACGTCCCATTATCATCAGCAGCAGGAGGACGCGGCGCGGCAGGATGTCTGCACGGAATCACACTTCGGCTGAATCGAGTTCCGTCTGCCGCGAGCAGCGGGGGCAACTGGCACGCAGCTGGCTTGCATTTCCACCTCCCGACTCTCTCAAAACTCTCTCGTTGTTTTTTTTTTACGGCTCAAATGAATATGCCACCGGACACGATCGTACCCGTCCGATTTTATTTGTCAAGAGCGATCAGGAGCAAAGAGCAGCGATTAGCCACGAAATAGAGCTGCATAAAATTGCTATTAGTTTCTCGATCAACGGGATGCGTCACAAACAGTTTGATGATAATGGACAGGAGTGTTAAAAGCACCATAATGGAAAGAGCGGCGTTTGTTATGAGCGATAATGGCAGCAATTGTCTCGTAGGAAAATGTAGATGAAGTATAAACAACAAAATGATGGAGAGAGGATGGAGAGATTATTCAGCTCCACTGAACATAATGTTCAGCACTTCATTTATCAAACATCTGCACACATTTTACTGTCATTCTCTGATTTTCGTTTGAGGACCGAATCCTATACACTGTTTCTCGGAAGAGATGTTCTCTTGTCCCTTGACGTATATTGGCTACAGCAGGCGTAGTAACCGATATCACCGGGTGACACTGTGATCGCAGTAAAACACAGAAGGTCAAATAGCAGCAGTGTCTTTCACGGCAGCTTTGATACTGTAAAACTGGCCTCATAGCAGGAAGTGCCACCATCAGCCAGACCAGGCAGCTCCATTTACAGTCTCATTACTGGCAGTGACTGGATTCTCTGTCACGCTCTCGGACATGGCTGGAAATGGCTCCCGGCCTCTCTCTGCACTCGCTGGACACTGAAGCTGGAGAAAATGAGTTCACGAGACCTAAAAGGGGGGCTTAGGAAGCTCTGCAGTCTGCTTCCTTTACTGATCAGTAACAGTATTCTGCTGCTGTAAGAGAGGAAGAGTATGGGGTGGGGCAGCCACCACCACAAATCAATATGATAAAAGCAGATGAATAGATTTCCAATTCAAACACTCCCGCAGTAGCTCTGCTAATGACCCCGAGAGCTGTAATCCAAGGTGTCGGACACGGGAATGCACTCACAGGGCCAGGTGCCATGATCAAATTGTAGCCGCTCACATTGCTCAGAATGTGGCTGCCTTTTGTTTTACCGGTGGGAGACGATACGTTTTTTTATACTCCCGTTAAAAAGATAACCATCAATCCCTCAACCCTGCTGTTTTATAGGAACGTTAAACTTCCTGTCAATAAAACCTTTAACTTCCAAAAGGTAAAACAAAAATAAATGCATTATCAATGTATTACATAAGATAATGCAAATTAGTTGTGAGTTCAGTATGTGACATAATGTGTCAGAGACAGATTCGGCATCTTCAATTCAGTTTATTTGTATAGCCCAATTTCACAAATTACAAATGTGTCTTGGATTACAATCTGTACACATAGACATCCCTGTCCCAGCACCTCACATCGGATCAGGAAAAACTCCCAAATAACCCTTCAGGAGGAAAAAAGGGAAGAAACCTTCAGGAGAGCAACAGAGGATCCCTCTCCATGATGGAAAGGTGCAATAGATGTCATGTGTATACAGAAGGAAAGATTTAGAGTTAAAATACATTCAATGAATATGACAGTTTATGAATAGTTTATATAGGCATATTTTCACCATCAACTTCTTTATTGTCAAGATTGCCTGATTGATACTACGTGTGTAACTGCTTTTTGGCGTTGGTTATGACCTGGTTTCATTTCTATATGAAACAACCCATTGTTTGTAATTCCGCTGTGGGTGCAGACGGCAAATACGTCTCGCAGAACCAGAAAGAGAGCTGCGTGTTTTCCACCCTGCAAAGCCTCCTATTCAACCCCCAGAGAAATGAGTAAAGATGTTGAGGAGAAGAAAGCCACGAGAGCCGGATTCTCATCTCCCAGCGTGTGTCCGCCGAGCTGAGATTTCCCGAAAATACCTTCTTCGCCCTTTTCCTTCCACCCTCTTCCTTTCCTCGTCTCACCCTCTCCTGACTGTTTCCCATCTGTCTGCTTTGCTCCCGGCCTTCTTCTCCCCAGCAGTTATCAGCCCTCTGCTCTCCAGACCATTGAATTGTGCCAGCAGAAGAGCGAGGAGCTCAAGATGCAGGGAAGCTGAATAATTGAGAGTCTCTGCAGACAGCATATAGATTATTAATGAGGAGAAACATAAAAGCTCCAAAGAAGAATATTTTGGGGGTTTTCTATTAAAAAAATCACCTTCTCTGGTTATGTTTTGTTGCTATTGTTTGTTGTTGTAAAACCGTTTTGCAAAGTGAAGGGCAAAGCAGTTATTTTTTTATTTGTGGTGAATTGCCAGATTCAGTCCATTAAAATGATTTGTTGAGGGAATCATAAGAGTGCTTGACCGCAGCTCTGACTGCACATCCTGACAAATGGCTGAATGTTCCTTTCTCAAGCAAGTGAGTGAAAAGAAATAGAGATGCTGTTTGTAAACTGCAAACCCAAGTTCTACCGTATAATCTACATTACATATATCATTACGACACTTGACGAGAGGGAGAGGAGCGGGCTTTTAGCATTTGAGCCCAACACAAATGTCCCCTTTAGAGAAAATAGTTGTTTTGTATCACCTATCAATGTCACAGTTCAGCTCCACACCCTTCTCACTTTTCAGTCACTCCCACCTCGTTAGTCTAACTCCTTTCACCTGTTCACTCACCTGTCTCTGATTATTAATCAAGTCCCTATTGAGTCTCCTTCCTTCCAGACTCACCTTGCCAGATTGTTCTTTGTTTTTTATCATGCCAGACTCTCCAGCACCTGTTCTCAGAACCATCTCTGCCTGTTCCTGTTTAACCCGCTAGCCCGACTCCCGGTGAACCAACCAGCCTTCTGTTTAATCGTTAATCTGTCTGCTGTTTCAAGCTATTTAAATAAATGGTCAGAGATCCCTGAAATGGTGTGTTTGCATTTGGATCCAGATACGAACCGTTACAATCGTGACATTGACATTTGCCGAGGTCCCTCCCTGAGGCGCTAACGGGTTACACTGCGATGGAGAAATTGGGGAAGTGGTGGGCTTATGAATGACATACCTTCCCTCCCTTTCGCCAATCCAGTCCCCCTGTCAATATCATGAATACCAACAGGGATTGAAACCAAATGAGATTAGTCCTATGAGTGTGATTCAGTTGAGTTTGATGACCTAAGAGTTTGGTTATTTTGAATAAGCCCAAACAGCAAAGGACTCTCAAAGCAGACACGGTGATGAAGAAAGACGCCACACTGCTGTTCAATTAGGGAAGACAGTGACTTGAACCTTGAGATTTAGACCTCATAGCAACATCATATTTTAAAAGGGCGACAAAGCTTCAAGTAGAATCTCCCACCTATGGAGGCTGAACACTGGTGGTGGTGGTGAGATGAAGAGATTGCTGAAGCTCTTGACTGACTCCAACAATTGTAAGAAAATTACCCCACCATTAAAGGAAAAGCACGAGGTAGTAAAGTATCAAAAATAGATGACCGCCCTTCTCCATTTTATTGAGGATGAGCGCCAGCACAAAGCAACCTTGACCTTTCTGTTGACTCCTTTTAATATGGCCTGAAGGGTAATTAGGTGGATGATGGATGTCCTGCTCTTTTATTATGTTGATGTTTCCACTGGGTCTCAAACTATCTGTCTAGGTTTATTTTTGTGATGCTCCATCATTGGCATTTTGAGTCCTAACAATCTTTTATAGTTAATTCAATTGATGCCTGGGGGAAATTAATTGCTAAAGTGTTATGTAGTTTCATATCTCAACACTAGTGCAACTGATTGCTTTTTAGAAGATGTGTACAAACTAATACAGTTCATCATCTAAAGGTCAGGCACAGATGTCAACCATAAGCCTGCAAAACACTCTTTGAAGATTCAGAGGCCGAGATCGGAGAGACTGCAGACGACAACAGTTGGCCAGGTGCTTTACCAATCACAGGTTAATGGGAAACATGAAAGAGAAAAAACAAAACTCACATGTCCTCTGAGATCCAGGCAGGTGGAAGACTGTGGTGTCAGCTGGAAGAAGTTTATGTGGTTTTGACAAAACCATAGTTGAGAAGCGGCCTGTTACACAGCGCATCATCGTATACATGCCATCCCCGACGTAATACTAAGTTATTGCAGTAAGTTTTTCCAGGCAGACAATGAGCTCCGACATAAAGCTGAAGCTACGCTGATGTACTGTAAGTGGGCCCAGATCTCAAGGGCTTAAAAAGGGCTGTTCAATCACAAGCCCCATGCAACCTGACAGCTGCAAAGGAGAAACTACAGCAGAGAGCAGTACAGATAGGCTCAAGGTTGTAACTACTGACAAAGGACACCCTACTAAATACTGTATTCACAAACAAGTATTTTCATATTTGTAACTAATATAAATTGTGTGATCGTTTTCAATTTGAGGTTAAAAGGTAATTTCAGTGTTATAAAGTATAATAACATTTGTCTTTATATGGACTGCAGACCCCTAAGCTTATTTCCATTACAAGAACACATTTAATAAAATGGATGAATGAGTGCTCTCATCGACTAACAGCCAATCTTCAGGTGAGACCCAATGGCCCATCGCAGACCACTGTGCCCGTGCTCACAACAGAAAGCCCCGCATTGAATTTCCCAGACAGAGATGGGGCACTGCAGCCAAGAAACTCAATAACAGATGACAGTGTCTAGTTTCCAGCAGTGTGGAAAATGAAAGCTGCCCCCTGGAAGTGAGAGAAAATCCGCTGGCTTTTCCCCTGAGCGTGCCGAGCCGGACGGGGAGGGGTTGGTGTCACTGTGGCGCCTCATAGCCGCATTAACATAGCGACAGGTTCCTCTCCGGGTCTGCCTCTCTGTCTAACTCCTCTGTGCTTGTCAGTCTGGGTCTGCCCTCTGGGACAGCAGGTCGAGGCCCTACCCCAAGGTTGGACAAGAGATGATGGAGCTGACAGACATGACCCCGCTGCTCCGGATTTATTTATTTTTTTCTCCTGCACTTTTGTGAAAAATATTGTGGAGATGCATGGTCCTGCCAACTGTCTGGATGAGATGAATTTATTTATTTCTCGATCGGACTTTCAAAGATGTCAGAGTGTCATATAAAACTACATGGGCAAGTATGTAAGTAAAAAAGAGAGAACAAAGGCATTAAATTGACTAAACTACCACAAAGGGACTCAAAACAACCACAAAGTGACCCAAACTACTGTGACGAAACAAACAACAACTAGAAACTCAAAGCAACATTGAGACAAAACGACCACGATGAGACAAAAACAATGGGAATGAGAAACAATAACCACAAAGACACTCAAAATGACGGTAATGAGAAACAATAGCCACAAAGAGAAAACGACTGATGAGACACAGCAATCACACACAGGTGCAAAACTACAAAGAGGCTAAGTGGAAAGAGGTGGTCCTGCTCATCAGGGAGGGTTTGGGTGGGTCAATTATTTAACGATACATCTGTGGGGAAATAAAGGGTTCTCTTTTGTCAGAATGGGGCAGATACACAAATATGATGAGACTGCTTAGTCACGTCGGCACTCTTTCATAATCAGGGAATAGTGAATGCGTAGAATAGTGGATACAACCTCCACCAATGAGGCAACTCCACTCCCCCAGTCCAGTAGCACCTCCCCACTGATTGGATTGGATTCAATCTATTGTCATTGCACAGAGTACAGGTACACATGCAACAAAATGTATTCTCTGCATTTAACCCATCCTTAGTTATTAAGGAGCAGTGGGCTGCAGTGATGCACCCGGGAAGCAACTGGGGCTTCAGTAACTTGCTCATGGACACTTTGACTTGCAACTAATGGGTACAGCGGGGATCGAACTGACGACCTTGGAGTTGCAGGACGACCCCCCTTACCCCACTGAGCTACAGCCACGGATCAGAGTGTGTCAATCAAACTTAAATATGAAGGTAAATAATCTTGATTTCAACCCAGCCCGGCCCCCCAGATGCCTAATTACAGTGGTTCCATAACATGGATCCGTCAGGATGTATTTTACACACGTCTGGTCTCCACATGTATTACATTGCAGTGTTTCTCTGCCAGATCACAAACCTACATTGCATCTTTATGAAGGTTTAAACCAAACTTCTCCCCTCACTGAATATCTGTGCTTTGTATTGGTTTCAGTGTCATGTTTCAGCACGGTTAGGTGAAAGCAAGGTCAGGTATAGGTCCCTTGTTAAGTGGCTGAAAAGATGTAGCTGAATTGTTAGTAGCATTCTCATCCTCAGCTTTGGCCTCCAGATTGTGTTTGTATACAACTTTGCAGTACCAAACATGGCTGGATGTCCTTCATCCATAACAAGGACATGGCCAATGGTGAATGAAGCGTACTGTGTAGGGAGTATGGAGTGATTTATTCATGACTTATACTTATTACGATCATGTATTAGCTACATATACTAGCGACTCTGTTAGGCAGTACAATGGCGTGGCTTCAAGGTAAATGTTTCATGGTTGGTGTGTGCGTGGGCGGGGGTGGGGGGGCTATAACAGGGAGAGAGCCCAGATGACTATAGGCAAACTGCCTATTACGAATATGGAACTGCAAGGATCAAGACCAGGAAGTCAGTCCGGGCAAACAAAAAAGCAAGAGGGCTGTATATGTAGAGGAAGAATATCAGGTGACCAGGATGACTAAAAGAGCCTGAGAGCATGGAGTGAGATGGTTGTAGGATGGCAGGTCTGGATAGAGCAGGATACTTGGTCTGGGGGCAAGTGAGCAGAGATGGGAACAAAGAGAAGCTCCGGGAGGCGGAGACAGGCCTCAGTTAGCAGTGAGCACAAATAAGACCAGTTCCAGGGCACTGGCATAGTGCGTGTTGCCGGCATGCTGCATTCACAACAAAAGCGTTGAGAAATGTTCCAAAAATGTACGGACATTTACCGAGCTGTGTGAGCCTACGGATGATGTTTTGAACCCGAACACGAGGGCGTTAGATGATACGACGTGTGTGGGATGTCCTCAATAAGTATAAAGCAGAACTAGTGCTTAGTTCTTCCATGGTGGATGGCGGAAATGATAACGGTTTCCACGGAGTAAAGCTGCAGCAACAAGCCCCGCCCCCTCTAAGGCGCGAATGAAGCAAATGACGCGAAAAGCCATAAATAATCAAGCGAGTAAACTCACGAATAAAAGCATTGCAAATATTCTCAATGCTCATTGGTATGAATGCAGCATCACTGAGACAAACTCTAGACAACCCTTCTGTGTATTCAATGATTCATGAACCATTTCAATTATATGCACCTCCGACAACTTCCTTTAATTTCTGTGCACTTAAACTGATTTTTGAATGGAAAGTCAGCTCACCTTTCTGCCCGCTATGCTTTACTTTGAGGAACAGCGAGAGAGCACGGAGCTTTGGTGTGATGAGACCACCGGGGCACGTACTGCCACAGAACGGGAATTTATCAATCCACTCTGTCTCGACACGTCCATCCCAGCAGGCACTTGGTGGACGCGTGTCTGTAGAAGAGGTCTAACTTCAAAATCATTCCAAAAGAGAACAAAAGAAACAAAAAAGTATTGACATACATCAACTCAGAAAGTCACAGAAGGTCACACTGTTTTGACATAATAAGTAGGCGGGTATTCATTCTTGGATATATTAACTATTTCATAACAAATGATAAGGGATGCAGCAATATCAGTTATTGTGACAATGTTGATTCAAATACCTGAACTGAGTATCGTGACAATGCAGGTTATCATTTCAATTAAATTATAAATCTATACACTAGCGACAATATTTTTTGGAACTTTAATTCCTGTTTAAGGTTTTACTTATTTATGGTTGCACTAAAATATATATATATATATATATATATATATATATATATATATATATATATATTCAAGATATTTCCGCTAAGATTATTAAATAGCTGTTGTTTGATTTCTTATTTTCATGTTAAATAACCAATAACGTAATAAATAATAACGTGCTTTTTATTAAAAAATATATAAAGGCAATTACGCCATGCCTGATGTTGTTTTACAGATAAAACAATAATCCCAGTCACTTCCATACAGTGAGGGATACAGCTTATTAATTATACACTGGCCTCGGATCGGTTCTATGGATCCCTACTAATAACATTTGATTTTGAAGTACAATGCTTCAGGCAAACATTTGATTTCAAACCCAGATATAACCTTGAGATAGAACCCCCATCTTCTGATTAATGCCTTTCTCTGACTACACACACACGTTTGATTCCTCGCTGGGAAGCGTGGAGATTCTTTTTACTGACAAAATTGAATAAAGGAATCTATTTAATGCCATAAGGAAAGTGCCTTTGATCAAAAACATTCACCTTGAAGTTTGTCCAACATTTCCTATCAAGAATCCTGATCATTCCAACCCAAATTAATGTTAAAACCATTGAAGGCAAGATCAACAATAAAATAAGAACCTGAAATAAAAAGGTAGACAAACAAATCCAGAGTGAGGAGGTTGTATACGGGATTCCTTTTTTCTGGTTTGTTGGTCCGTTTCAGAGGTTTTACAGAAAAGCTGCCGGCTCAATATGAAACTCAGTGAAAGGGTGTAACATGGGCCAAAGAAGAACCCATTACATTGTGGAGTGGATCAAAACCACAGAGTGGGTACAACATTTATTTGGGACTTTCGTTAACATTGTGAGACGGTCCGTTGCCTTGGCAGAGAGCCCTTCTAGTGACCTCTGCCAACGAGGTTATGTATTCTGTTCGGTTTGACTGTCAGCGGGATTATGGAAAAGCTTCTGGCCCGACGTTCATGAAACTTCATGGAAGAGTTTTGGCAAATGAGGAACCCATTCAATTTCACAGCGGATCCAAATCAAGGGTGTAGACGCATACTATTTATGTTTTTACCAAAGGAGGCGGCCTTCTAGGCTCTATGATGGCCGAGTGTCAGAATCAATGAGACAAGGCACTTTTCAGGTTTCACAGTGTACATTTTAGCCTTAAAACATTGAATTAACGCCTCTACGTCCAATCACTGTGCTACTAATTATTCACCGTATAAAATATTCCTCTGGCAATGACATTGGGATATAAAGAAGGGAAGTCAGCAGGCCTTATCAACGCGTCCGTCCGGTGCCAAATGGACTGCCGTACTGGCAGCGGCCCAGTCAGGACTCTCCAGCCCATTCACTGTCAGCATGGGCTTCATGCTAAAGATATTGCACACCTCAGCCGACTGACTAATGAGAGAGCACTTTGACTAGCTCGGCCAGCAGAGAATCTCAGAGAGTGTGAAGGGAGGTGTTCTTATATTCTTCAAGGGGGGGTTGTGTTAATTTATCTAGACAAAGACAATGGGCCACACATTTATCAGTTTGTGGAAAAGTCACTTAAGGAAATGTGTTGCATTCATGAATTTCCTCATGTTTAGAATCTTCACTAAAGCTTAAAAAAAATCTAGTAGCCAACCAGAACTGTGGAAATTGAATGTCAGAAAGAGAAAATAAACTTCTTGACTCAAAGCTGTACTTAACAATGTTTTCATGTTAATGAGGATTCAAATGACTAAGTATTTGAAAGGGATGGCTCGTAGTGACAAGCCCCACAGAGAATTATCACCCATTCTGCGACTCCTATCAGCTTCATGCAGCATTGTGTCTTTGAGCTCATCGTTTTGGGCTTTACAGCCCATAACTTCACAGTTTTGGTTCAGTCCCACCATTCTCATTGCCTCTGTTGTCTTCCACAGCAGGCAGCGGCTAGAGAGACAGATATAAGTCTCCAGAATTGGTGGAGACCAAAAGAAGAGCAAAAAAGGAGAGAACATATTAGATTTAGATTTATCAGGTAACCATTGACGCAACCCCAAATTCATATTAATGTTTACAGACGCCGGTTTACAATTCAACAAATACTTTAAGCATAATAACAGCTTTACAATAAATACGCATGTTACTGCCTGAGGTCCAGTGTTGTAATTATTAAACCTGTTGTAATCCTGGAACATCCACACAAAGCACATCCAAGCTGTACCTCGACCTCATCCTCCTCATATAATACATTACCACTTGGTCTGCAGTCTGGGCATGGTGGTGGCATTAGGCTCATGGACGGTTTGTGGTTGGTTTGAAGAAAATTGTGAATCTTTTTTTTTTAGGTTAGAATAAAATAAATAAAATCTAATCCCATTAAGTGTATTGTAATGACATAATGTTACAGAGGGGAACATTGTTTGTTCCACAGAGACTACACAAACGGAACACGAATCAATCATCCTGATTCTAAATAATAATAACGCAACTGAGTACTTTTTGAGTGAGTTGAAAGTCTGATGATCCTCCTCTAAGAATCTAAAAGGTGTAAAATAAATAATCGAAATCATCCCCTTCTTGCCACTCCTTAGACAACGTGTCAGTGTTGGCTGATCTCATCCCTCAGACAATCCCAACACTTGACCAGATGGACGTGAGGAGTGGCCACTTTGCTCCAACACAACAGATTGGATACAAAGTGGACCAAAAGGAAGGAGGATATTGTCACCCTGTTCGCGTGATTTGTATTCAGACACAGTAGCTGTTGTTTTTTTATATGCATTTTTTTATTAATAATAATAATAATACATTTCATTTGGAGGCGCCTTTAAGTCACCCAACGTCACCTTACAATAAAATAATACAGAATAAAAGACAAAAGCATGAAAGATAGAAACAACATTAAAACAGAACATCAACATAAAAACAAGTCCAACATTCACAATCTTGATTAATCATTATGAAACATAAAAAAGAACGGAAGAACAGCAACTTGCTCCTCAGAAAAAGTAAATAAAAAAATAAATAATAATCTTTTTTTAATTCAGCTTGCTGAGTGAAATACAGCTCTGTGACATCTTAGCTTGTGATTATTAGTCTCACTGATGTGTAAAAAGAGACAAAAGGTGGCAAGAATTACTTGTATTTTCTTTGAAATCCACCATATTGATGTAAATAGGAGCACCTTGCAGGCAGTCTGCATTCCACTCTTCCAGTAATGAATCATACCCTGAAAGAATCTCTATTTTTGTATTGTCAACAGCCGGTGAGATATGACTATGGGGCTGTGAGATTATTCCTGTGGCATTGTCAGAGTTTCTCCTCTCCACCGATCTCCAGCAGAAGGGAGAAGGAAAAAAAAGCTTTTCTCACAAGCCCCATTCAGGCAGAACAAAGCGGGGAACTAATCATTCAGAAGCGGCCCGCGCTGTCCTCGGGGATCCGACTGGGCTTCGATGCAAAACAATCTGTTAAAAGAAATAGTTTTGAAGACGCCGCCAAAGGTCAAGTAGATGGATTAAGTGATAAAAGTCTGATGAGATGGAAGTCAACCACACAAAAGCAATATACCTGCGGTGGAGGCGTTGTCTCCGCGCAACCTTTTTCGGAGTCCCTCAAGAGGACCGCCAGGCACCCAAATAAACGTAATACAGTGTGACCTTAAACAAAAGCATTCTGCTTCTCAGAGTTTATCAGCGGCAAACTAGAATATGTTATTAGTCAGCTGACTTTCTGATTCTTGCAGGGTTTTGTGTCTCGGCCTCCTCCGTGGCTTCCTGAAGGAGCGGGAGCGCTGTGCTCTGGAGATCTCCATACCTCTCGTCAAAGAAATCAGCAGCACACGTTGTCAATGAGAGAAGATTTCTACACGATGGAACCAGTTCCGTTGGCCAAAGCGGTTTTGTTGGTCCTCTCGCTCACTTTCTGTATTTGTGGTGTGAAAAACACTAGCTTTATGGGGGAGAGCGGTCGTCCCGTAACCACAAGATACCCGGTTCCATCCCAGCCCTCCCCATTCGTCTTTCAACACAATGATTCAAATAATCAAGTTTCGTTCAAACAGTATTGGGCAGTATGTTTGATCGCATCACGTTGACCAATCCCAGTTACACATTTGACACCAAAAGTGTGACGTCATATTGTCAGTTGAAGCGGAATTCAATTTAATTCAGTTTATATAGCCCATTGTTCATTGACTGTGTTGTTACTGTGTTTTAATTTGTGTATAATTATTCTTTCTGTAAACATTACATATACACATTACATATATTGAATCTGTCCACCTCTGTTGCTCTCCTGAAGGTTCCTTCTCTTTTCCCCGTGAAGGGTTGTTTGGGAGTTTTTCCTGATCCGATGTGAGGTTTTGGGACAGGGATGTCTATATGTACAGATTGTAAAGCACTCTGAGACAAATAAACTGAATTGAATTGAATTGAATTATCACAAATTATAAATTTTCCTCAGAGGGCTTTACGATCCGTACACATACGACATCCCTGACCTTTGACCTCACATCGGATCAGGAAAAACTCCCAAGAAATAGAAGAAGAAAAAAATTACGGGTGAAAAAAGGGAAGAAACCTTCAGGAGAGCAACAGAGAAGGATCCCTCTCCAGGATGGACAGAAGCAATATATGGCATGTGTACAGAAGGAATCATTAGTTACACATTCAATGACATTCAGAGTGTATATGAATAAGTAGTAGTTATGGACCACGATCCAGACCTCAGCAGGGCATCAGACCCAGCCAGGTCCGATGAACCCTAGAATGCCTTTTCCTCCTGCATAATTGTACACAGAACATCACTCAAGTCATAACGCAGGATACACAACGGACATAACTGCATTTTCTCTCTGCGGCCGGGAGGCGTGTCCATTGTGCTTCCAGCAGCACTAAATTCTTGTCCGACACTTCCTCCTGACGTGTCACGAGAGTCTCTGGACTCGGTTTGCTGATGGGCTGATTGGGCTGATGGGGTACTTCAGCGGCCAACATTTGAGCTGTTCCCCGTTGGGAAGCTGCATTATGTGATGAAGCAAGAATCCATGATGAGCAGTTGGCAACTTTTCTTGATTGAAACATCTTGAATGTAGTTGAGAAATATTATCTGAGAAGAAATACCAGTGCAACCCACTGGTGAGACCTGCACTGGCTATTTCTCTGCCTTTTTATCTATTGCATGCTGGGATCGCCTCCACAAAGATCTCCCAGAATCCTCATATAGCACTGATATTTCTACTACATAGAATCACATAAAACCTGCAAAAGTGTTATTGTATAGCTCTGAATTCTGCACACTCGGTGTAGAACGTGTGTGTTTGTGAGTGAGTGAGTGAGTGTGTGTGTGTGTGTGTGTGTGTGTGTGTGTGTGTGTGTGTGAGTGTATGAGCGTGTGTGTGTGGGCAAAGAGTTTACCCTCCCCCGACACCTCTTGTCTGCTAATGAATACTGGTGGAATGAGGAGCTCTAATGGAATTAGGCTTTAATGATGTTTGCTGTTTTTTACGACGGTAGTTAATTAGATTAGTGTAATCTCCTCCCAAAAATCTTCCCACGCGAAGACCAAAAGCAACTGAACAACGCGGCCCCCGCGACCACATCATGGAAGGCAGGAACGATGTAGTCCCCGGTCGAAGCCCCCCGCCTTTAATGGATGCCGGATCCCCTCAATGCGGAGCATCATCGTTGGAGATGTTCACAGACTAACAGCCTCACGTCTCCGTGTACATTTGGATTCTCTGCTCGGAGCTCTGGACTCGGCCTACTCAGCGCATCCCGAAGCACCTCTTGAGATTGAGTACCGAACACAAATCCACACTGGAATGAGGTCTCGCCGAGCTTTCCCCGTGGTGTCGTGTTGTGAGGTGATTGTGAGGTGGCACAACCCGGGATTCATGAGCGAGAGCACACACGGATTGTAAACCCGAGAGGAACCGCTTGGTGAGATTTACAGAGATAAATGAGGGTTGGATACGAGGCGCTAAGGTTTGAAAGAGTAAATCAGTCCCAACCAGGCGAAGACACTCTCTGTGGCACATATTTTGTCATAGAAATCTGGGCAGATATTTTGGGGAGCTCCATGGGACACTTACTTGGACTTTCTGAAAGTGGTTGATAAGTTTATCAAAGAGATTGTTTGGTAGCCTAAAATGCTGAAATTGCATTGTTACTTTTTCAGTATATGTATTGCGTTCGGACCGTAAAACATCTGGAAATTAGTGTATGTATTATAAGCTGCTTAGAGCAGCTTTCAGGAAGTTAAACAGGCCTCGATTCCATCTCAAATATATATATTTGTTTTGCTGTGAAAACATGAACTTCAAACAACATATTTATTCAAGCGAAATAATACAAGATGTCTTTAACACATGCTGATAGCGTACATTTTTCCTTCACCCAATGATTATTTCTCACTGAAAAGAGCTTGAACGCATCATAATGTAACTGAATGCAGCCTTCACAGTCGTTGGCTGTTAGCGGTGTTAGTTAGCCGATCAGAACTGTGAAAAGTACAATATTTACAAGAATAAAGTCAAAGAGAACTATAAATGTGCATGAAGTACCTCAGATTTGTACCTCAGTATTCTACTCATAGTTGCATTTTTCCACAGATGAAATATAACCTCCTGTATAAAAAGAAATGGTGAACAAACCCAGAAAACTTCTTCAGAGTAACAGTGCGGATTAGTATGACGATGGCTTCAATGAGAGAAGTAACCTATCCATTTGGGTGTCTTATTTCTATCTGCTTGCATAGTTTTTTTCTTTTTTTAATATAAATGGTTCTCCCATAGATACATTTGACTTGCTTTAAGTGGTCTCCTCATCAGATTGCGCAGAATAAATGGCGGTAAGAGGATTGACGGAGCGGCTTCCTAGGCACTGAAAACAGATAGCGACCGCAGCCATCCGTGGAGTGGGGATGTAATAGATGCATGGTGATTCATCGTCTCCTGTTTCCAATTTGCATTTACAATGCAGCCATCAAGTAGATGGTCACCCGGGGAAAGTGGAATGTCGCCCCCCCACCACCGCACATTCATGCAATTGACATTGCGAGCCGCGCGCCAAGGCAGGTGGAAACAAACACCGCAAATGAGCGAGACACGTGGCGAGGACGACCTTGCTTTATGACTTAAGTGCTTCCCGCCTTCTCCTGTCTGATCTGCCACTTCCATCCATCAATCTAATGGCGTGGCGAAGGGCCAGGTTAATCAAGCTCAATTACTTCTGCTCTCATTTGAGAGTGACAGTGATGCAGCACTGCCCCTGCAGCTGCTTGCAGGTTTTAGGAACGGACGACCCTCAGGGTCAGGATGTTGGACGATGGCAAAGGCACACGCTGTTGTCAGGATTTTTAGGATTCATCATATGCAGAAGGGATTATTTATTGTTTTGCCTGCTAAAGAAAACAAATGGATACAGATGTTCATCTGGATTGTTTTAGTGTCCAGCTTCCTGAAGTCAATTTGCATTGAGGAATGTTTGTCATCGTCGTCTAATAATTGTCATAAAAAAACGATTGGAGCAAGCATTCAAAATCCAGGCAGCATGGCTGCTCGTAGTGCACGCTCCATCCATCCATTCATCCTTGACCGTAGAACAAGTTCGGCAAAATATATTCACTCAAGTTCAACTGCGAGTTCATTAAACTCCATCAACTCATCAAGTAGAGAGAAAAGTTGTGTTGCACTTTTTAATAAACAGAGCACAGCTTCAAATCCCTTCAAATGTTGTACATCCCTAATGATGCACAAAATAGAGTTGCACCATATTAGGGATGGGGGTGAGGATTTTGCAATATGTATTGAGATATGTAGGTAGGAATATAAAGTGAAATACAATAATCTGGTGCACTTTGAAAGCAAAATGAAGATTCTGAATAAACAATGTGTTGCTGTATAGATGTGATGATTGTGATGACACGGTAAAAAGTCACATTCACAAAGTATGGTTAAAGATGGCCGGAGCCACGAGCCTGTCCAATCTCCGAGGGCCAGTCGGCCCTGACCTGCCGAGTTTAATCGCCCGGAGAGAGCAGAGGAACAAAACAAGTAATATCCAGGATATGAATGCTTTACTCTGGACTGCCGTCATGACATTCAGAAAACTTTATCATAAGCAGCTATATTGGGGCTCCGCAGAAGTGAGGCCGAAAATAAAATCACGTGTTTGATTTGTTATGGGTCACGGGCTTTCTGGGTGAAGCGTACTTTTCTCGCATCAGCAGCAGGTCATGTTCATTTAATTGAATATCGTGTTCACGATCAATATGCGAATGAAAAGAGAGTTTTGGCTGAGTTGAGATGTTTTTTGTCAAATTAAAAGTCGATGGCTGTTTATAAAACATCTTCTGTGGCTGTCAAATCGCGAGAAAATAACCTTGGTGAAGTCGTTGGGGTTGAGACTTAAGTTATTTTTCACTTTTATAAAAAAAAAATGTACACAAAGGATCTGATGAACAATGGATTATTGGAAATGAACAATCCACTCGTGATTTCCTTTCCATTATATTATTTTGCCACATTTTGGACACACTCTTTTTTTAATCACAACACTCCCACACGTATCTTTACCTCTTCACGCCATACTCTGTCTCTCTCTCTTTGTTCTCCCATTCCGTAGTCCATGAACGACATGACATGGCCCTCATTAGTGACAGTAACTGGCGACCCTCCTGTTACGGGCTTTTCCTGCAACAGCCCCGAGGCTCCCATCAGCCCGGCTAGATCATTAGCGAGGCGCTCGCTGCCTTCCTGCCTCGCGTACGCATCAAAAACATCTCCGCCTCCGCCCTTGAGGAGGGCGAGACAAGGGGGAGCATAATGTTGAATAAATAGTGCATCGCACTGCAGGCCCATCTTGAAACGGAAACACAGATCGCGATGTAAGCACCGGTGGGAGCCAACAGATGTTCTTACATCTCTAACGCTGTAACTCGAGACACTGGAAGCGAGAGCGATTCCTGTTTGATTTACTCGTGTTGTGCTGCGTGTGTGTTATTGTTCAAGCCTCAGCAGAAGACACATTTAACGTTGGTAATCTTGATGTTTTTCGGCACAATTCCTTCGGGGCTGAGGACTTTGCTGTGGTAGTTTGGCACTTCCCAGAAAATGTGACCAACCGTCTCTAATGTGCTACACTTTTTCATTTGTGTCGCTGTGGTGAGAGCTTTTGGAGGCACTACTTCTTTCCTCTGCTTCTTACTTTATTTCAATGATTTAATTTTCAATCAGGCCTATCGGTTGCCCGTCTTGAAGGCATGTGTGAACCAGCCATCATCAGATGGGAAGCAGCCAGAAAGCGTAGCTTAGCACAGAGACTGGAAACAGGAGTCGGCCCCCGAAGCCACACTCGTGGGAGGCATCGTGGTCGCGAGCCTCGACAGATGGCGCGGCGCCACCTCACAGCACATGCAAAGGCTGTTTGTCACATTACTTCCTGAAACACCAGAGGGCGTACAAACATATTGTCCTACGAAGAGGCAAGAAGACGACGAGTGGAACCGGGTAATACCGCAAAAAAACAACCTGCGTGATGCAGAGGGGGGATTGTAAACCACTGTAAACTCATATGTAATATTCACGGCCTTCATTCAGTTGGTAACAAGCATTACAAAGAAACTAACTATGTGATTTGGAAGGTTACCTTTCACACTAAAACTACAGATCAACTTGTGATATAACAGCAAGGGGCTGTACAGATGTTAGGTAACAATACTGAGGTACGAAGTGGACAGAACATGAACAGTTTTGACTCTTTTAACCGTGCCAGTTGCAGACTGAGATGGGTTGACATTGGAGTTAGTTCAAACCCTACACAGCTGCTGGCAGCACCACATTAAAGAATATTGGTGTTATGATTGATGTTCATCTTACTTTAAGCCAGAGAGCTTACTTCATAAAATGGGAAAAAAATTTAATATAAATACAAATGTGAGCTTTTAGAAAAAGAAGATTAAAAGAAACTTTCACAACAGAACATTATTCATTCAGAGAGTGTCAGTGAGGTCTCAAAGTGCAGGAGGACCAAATTAATCAAGATGCAGAGGTTAGACAATTGTTGCTTCCGAAGCCATTAGCATCACCTCAGGTAATCAGTGTTACTCCCACTCCACTCGCTGCATATTTCTAATACTTAGCATTAATGATGTGACCCTCAGACATGCCACCTGCCACACTTCCCACATACCACCATTTGATAAATATACGATATGGAGAGGGGGCCACAGGCAGCAAACGATGTGGGCTACGTAGATAACTGGAAGACCTTCTAGGGGAAACTTGATATGATGAATTGAGACAGCCTTCATCCCACTTTGGATGGAGCGAGTCACATTTCTGCAAACATACCCAAGTTGATCAACCGACAGCCATATCTGTGACAAAGCAAGGTTCATGGAAGAAAGCAGAAACAGAGTAGTCTCACACCCCTCTCACCCTGACCCCCCCCCCCCCCCTCGTCTGTCCCACGCCCACAAAATAACCAGAAGTGGAGTCGTACAAAATAACCTCATAAAAGTTATCACTATTACAACGGTGCAACAAAACAAGAAGATTAAATGTGGACTCCTAAATATGAGATTGTTGTCATCTAAAGCTGTATTAGTAAATGATTTAATATCAGACAATCACATTGAGTTATGTTGTCTAACTGAAGCCTGGCTGAGTCATGTGTCAGCCTCAATGAATCAACTCCTCCAAGTCATATTAATACTCACATTCCTCGAGTCAATGGTCGAGGAGGTGGAGTAGCAGCCATCTTTGACTAAAGCCTTTTATTAAATCCTAAACCTAAATTAGACTACAACTCATGTGAAAGCCTTGATCTTAGTCTTTTACATCCAACCTGGAAAACACTCCAGCCATTTCTAGTTATGACACAACCGGCCACCAGGTCCATATTCAGAGTTTATATCTGAATTTTCAGAGTTACGTTTTGTTCTTAAAACTGATAATGTTATTATTGTAGGATATTGTAATATGCATGTGGATGTTGATAATGATTGGCTTAGTGCTGCATGTATCTCATTATTGGACTCCATTGGCTTCTGTCAGAGAGTACAGAAAGAGCTTTGGCCACACCCTTGATCTTGTTCTTACATTTGGCACAACTGAAGTTATTTTATTCGGCCCTGAATAACTCAGGGATCAATTACCTGGTGATGTGGTGTCTGTTGATGGCTTTGCCCTGGCATCCGACACCACTGTAAAGAATCTTGGTGTTATCTTTGATTGGCACTTGTCCTTTAACTCACACCTGAAGCAAATCTCAAGGACTGCATTCTTTCGTCCACATAACATTAAACAAATCAGGGACATCTTGTTTAAAAAAGATGCATAAAAAGTTTGAGACTAAATTACTGCAACTCCTTATTATCAGGCTGCTCTAATATAGTCTAATAAGTATCTTTTCTTTTATGAAACCAGCGTCCACCTTCAGTCCGGAAGGCAGACACAGTCACCTCATTTAAGAGTAGACTTAAGACGTTCCTCTTTGACAGAGCTTATAGTTTGGGCTGAATCGTGTTAGGATACACTGAGCACCTCTCTCCTCTTCTCTCTCTACATTGCACATTACTAACTCTGCTTCCTCCCCAGAGTCCTTGTAACTTCACGTCTCATAGAGTCCATTGGACCTGGCTGGGTCTGATGCCATGGCCCTGCTGATGTGCCCCGCCCACTCCTCCTCTCTACCTCCATCTGCCTGATGGATTGGGGAGGTCTGGATCGTGGTCCATGCCTACTACCAACTATTCATACAATCTGTCATACACATTGAATGTGTTGTAACTCTATAATGATTCCTTTCATACACATTACATTATTTGCTTCTGTCCATCCTGGTGAGGGATCCTCCTCTGTTGCTCTCCTGAAGGCTTTTTCCCTTTTTTCCATGTGAAAGGTTTTTTAACTTTTTCAAGGCAATTTTTCCTGATCCTATCTAAGGTCCTGGGACAGGGATGTCGTATGTGTACAGATTGTAAAGCCCTTTGAGGCAAATTTGTAATTTGTGATATTGGGCTATACAAAATAAACTGAATTAAATTGAAGAAGACAACTTGTTGATATGTTTAAGCTGTCGTAACACAAATAGATTAAGTTAATTAAAAATGTAAATCTCGCAGGAGATTAGGGAGGGAGTTCTGCTCGGCGTCGGTGGGACTCTATGAAAACCCTGTCGCTTGTGGTCGACGCACAAAAACACAGATTCACAAATGCGCACAGAACGATTCACAAATACATTCCAATGCACGTAAATAAATTCAGATTTATAGAAATGTAAAAGAAAAATCACAAATATATTTATGCTTTTCTATGTGGATTTGTCTATTTGTTTGTGGATCGCTACACACTTGTGCACAAACTTATGAGACCCCTGCTGTCGCTCAATCCGTAAATTATGTTGTTTTTTTTAAACATTGACCTATCTGTAGCCAATCCGATGCATTTGTGAATGTGTGTTTTGCATTTGTGAGTCTCTCCGTGTGCATTTGCAATTATTGAGACTGATCTGACCCAATAGTTTATTGCCCTCAAGTCCCTGTCCCCGTGGTGTGGCTCAGCAGCGACCGACTAATCTCCACGCGGTGTTAATCAGCGCCACTGCCATTTTATAACAAGACAAACTCTCGGACTGTGTTTGCAGACAGAGGACTTTATATTCTCTCTGATCCATCATCTGCTGGCTGGAGGATGCAAATGTGCCGGAGCTTTGGTCGTTCAATTCTTGTCAGTGAGGAACCTAAATTAAGTGACTCCGCTGTCGTTTTAGGGGGTTAGAGAAAATGTACTTTCAGTGCGGAGTAACACGCGGCCTTTAATCCACTTTAGTTTGTTGAATAGTGTTTACAGAAGCGGTGTGTTTTGGGATATTAACTTGTTTTCTGGGTGGTAGTCAGACAAAGTATCAATCTATATCACTATGCTTCCAGTTTAGCAAAGGTCCATTTTCTTCTCCTCCACGTCAAGTCTTCACTGATATAGGAGAGGGAAAAACAAACAGTCCTTTGTGATGATACTTTTCCCAATAGTCCATAAGGCTTAGTATGAGTTTTGAAGGGGACTTAATGGAATGGGTTAGAATGTGCCAAATGGACATTCCAAACGTACTGAATACAACGGGATGAGTGGACTGTAAAAGTGTAAAATGCTAACTAGCTTGAGACCTACCACTTCACACACATACCCCTATTTTTACACAATCCTCCAAATCCATATTATCTTTAATCACTTAACCTGTTCTGGGTTGCGGGTGGGTGGGGGTGAGGGGGTGGGGGGGGGGCAATCCCAGCTGACATTGCATTACACCCCGGCCAAGTCGGCAGAATATGGCATGGGGTCTTTTGGCACATTGTAACCCATTCCATTAAGTGCCCTTCAAAACTCATACAAACCCTTATGGACTATTGGGAAAGTATCAACTGAAAATGCATTAGTCATAAATATATCCAACCAGATTTTGTACAGTTATGATATTGCACACCACTCTTAACTGCCTAACTGCCTCTAGATCCACAATGTTCCGTCTTATTTATCTACAGGTAATAAATAAAAAATACAATATGTTCTTATATAGCATTGGTGTTTCAAATTTTTACTCCCAACTCGTCAAATACCGATGATGAGGCGTTGGACGTATACGCTTCAAACTATGATCCTCTCAGTACGCCTTTAGCGTCACTTTTGGACGTATCAGTAACAGCATGTAAGTTTCCACCCGTTAATCTTTTCATAATAAGACTCATGTGTTCGTGGAAATAATAGACAGTTTTCAAACTACATTTTCAACATACAGATAGTTTTTAGGTTTACGCAACCAAACTACTTTGGTTTAGGAAATGCTTCAGTTTGGGTTTTTTAGGTAGAATAAGTATGTTTCATTTGTAACAATCGTTAGTTAAGTGCAGAAGTTACATACCGAACCCATGTTAAAATAAGTCAACATTGCTGTGGTTTCACACGGGACATGAACAGTGTGAACAGAACGGGGTGAAAGTCCTGTGTTTGTCTCAGTCATTCACAGTTACACTGATGCTGAAGGGTGCGTGGTTATCGAATGCCATGTGTCAGTAGTTGGTGTGTTTTGTCTTTGTCTTTGAGGACATATGGTTTTAATCGTGTTATGCTAACATTTCACCTGATAGGCCAAAACATCATGGACCCAACATTAACCAACTGCTCACTGTTACATATTATATGTATGACACAAGATACAATTAAACTAAAACAACTTGGGAGTTGTTTGGAATATGTTTCTCTTTTAATGGAGCCACACAAACAGTCGCTACCTGCTTCCAATGCACCTCCATGCGTACTGGACACAACGGGTTACAATTGATATCCGATTGTGACAGAGAACAACTCCCAAAACGTTCGACTGCTCAAGTATAGCACAATGAATCTATTAATTTCTTTCAAGGTGTGATTTATCACAGGTTTACTGTGGGTTTACTCATCATGCGCTCCAGCTAAGTGAGCCGGGCCAGAGGAAAACAGATGTGCTTGTCTCCAGATTATCAAGCAGGAGAAACGGCGTGACGAGGCCACTCGCGTGCGAAGGGAGCCTCTGCTGTATTCCGAAAGTCAAATAATTCATCCGATCCGAGCCCGGAGCCATTTGTCTGTGTCAGGGTTTATATGATGCTCCCAAACACTTTGCCTAGCCCCCCAACTTTCCTGTCTCCCATCCTTGAAAGACAAATAAATCAAGCCTCGCCATGCAGGAAAGTGCAGAAATAAAGAGACAATGAAGTGGAATGAGTGGAAGCAGGATTGATAGCATTAAGAAGATTTGGGACGGATTGTGAGGAATTTTATGGGTTGCCTTTTTTGGGGGGGTAGAAGTAGTACGGAGTCCACGCTGCTGAATCGGAGGTATGCAGATAAATGGAGTCAGAAAGATGTAATCATACATTCACACTCTGGGAAGCGGCCGCCGGTCTGATGGATGATTGCCTATCTTCATTTCTGGGAGCCATGAAAGACAAAAGGTCCTCTGCATAACGCCATCGATCATTTCTCTCTCTCTCTCTCTTTTCTTTCTGGGGCGAGACGAAGGCTCTGACAAACTCCGAATACAGATTGTTGAATGTTTCTTCTTTTAATCACGCTCGAGGGGGAAGGGGGGGGGGTGGAGTTACTTGAACTGACCTGTTCAATCTTTTCAAACACAGACAGAGACATATCCAATGAGGCTATTTTTTCATACACAACCTTCCATGTGGGTTGTATCTGCCTTTAACCGCCAAACGAGTGACAAAGCTACAGTATTGGATTCGATTGTGTCTCTTTGATCCCCCGGTAAGCGTGTTTGATTCCTTGTAGGTAAAACAGATGGCCGCTGGTTTATTAAATTCCACATCAAAGCACAACACACATGATTTGAAATGGCAGCAGGTGTGCTAAAAGCATTTATTCAGTCATATCTGCTCTCTGATAGCGAGGACAACCCGAGTTGAAGGGCAAGCTCTTTTTCCTAACACTCAAAAGTCACAGAGGCCCCGTGGCAGGTTTAGAAAATCCGAGTGCTTTCTTGGCCAGCTCTGCCAATGGTCATGGAAGTCCTTGAACAGCATTTGATAGACTCGTGCATCTGGTACAATGTCAAAGAGTACTTGGCAAAGCAAGTACTTTATTGTCCAGAGGTGAAGAGGGACATTTGTTGGCTGTTGTTCAGGGGTTTCATTTCTTGGAGAAACACAAGCATCTGTTGTCAAGTTACTTTTTTTAAATTGGCGGAAGCTGATTAGCACTTTCTCGAGAGCCGGTTCTGTCTGGCGAAGAGATTTCCGTCTAGATTTGTTTCAGTAATGTTAATCATTACTTTGATGCAAATCAGAAAGGAGGGGAGAAAAAAATAATCTGACTTTGAAGCCGAAGGTGGGTAAGGAATGAAATTACTTCCGACCATTTTTCTCTCCACTTCTGACAAAACAAAGCGTCTCTACCGTATTAATCGACTTCAATCCGCGCAACGTTTGCCTTTTGATCTCAGACGGTTAGCGGCAGACGGTTCCTCGACGTGAGCTTCAGACAAAATGGGTGAAGCATATGTTGGCCCAGTGGGATTCGCATGAGAATGACGCCTCAACACATGACACATTGCTTCTGTCCATCCGGGGAGAGGGATCCTCCTCTGTTGCTCTCCTGAAGGTTTCTTCCCTTTATTTTCCCCATAAAAGGTTTGTTTCTATTTTTTGGGAGTTGTTCCTGATCTGATGTGAGGTCCTGAGACAGGGAGGTTGTATGTGTACAGACTTTAAAACCCGATGAGGCACATTTGTAATTTGTAATTTAATGGGCTGGACAAAATAAACTGAATTGAATTGAATCCCTCTCCAGGATGGACACAAGCAATATATGTCATGTGTACAGATGAACGGCATTACAGACTTACATGAACCCATTCAATGAATATGACAGAATGTATGAATACTTCCTATAGGCATTGACCACAATCCATGAGACATGGAGGTAGAGAGGACCATTCTGCTTCCTTTGCTCTCTTTGTAAGACGTCATCGGACTTTGTTCGCCCTCGAAGTCCCGGCTCCCGATCACGTGGGTTACAAACTAATTTTAGTGCATCCCTTTCAAGTACGAACAGGGAATGAGAACAGCCTGTGGGATTAACGTGAAAAGACAACAGAGCATAAAGGAGGCCACAACCAGAAATACCTTTTTAGGACACAGACATATCTTTTGGAAATGTAAAATTAATGTTGATCATTAAGAATGAAATACTTTTTAATGAGTGACCCCGGCCTGTGGATGGTCAGTGGCCTGTGCATGGAGCAGGTGGCCACTGAGGAAACAGCTTGACCTGGGTTCCAGGACCAGGGCACCGTGATCAGGACCAATTACACTTTGCCCCTCAGCTCCGACATTTTCAACTAGATGAATCCTATTTTCAAATGAAAAAACTTCAATAACACGTGGCAATAAATGGGCTAATATAATTCCAATTAAAATGCAAAGATTTTGATCTTTGAATGGGGATGTGAGTGAAAGGATCCGGATGCCTTAAATGTTGAAATAGAGAAAGGGATTGCGAGAGGGGGGAGTAATTGTGTGTGTGTGTGTGTGGGGGGGGGGGGTTACACTGTATAGGCTTATTACTTATATCGACATTCATCAATCAGAGCATGAATCTTTAAAGCTTCACTTGACTTACAAAGTGTGCCTGAGCAGCAAGAATAGGTCAGCTAGGGTTGGGAAGTAAATCAAGTTCTCATGTCGGTATACGTTTAAGATAGTTGTCTTTTTTTATTTTCTATACTTTGACTCACTTCCTTATAGTGGGACACTTTGTATATATTACTGTCTTTACTGGTGATGTTGTTGGTAATGAAGTCCACTAATTATCAATGCGTTTTTTTTAAATTTAAATACCCAATAGGGTTTGCACTCCAAACCAAAGCAAGAGGGATAAAATTGAGGCTTACTTGCTTTACTTGGCCTTGGCATTGTATATATATATATATATATATATATATATATATATATATATATATATATATATATATACATATATATATATATTTATATTTGTATATATATACACACTGAAAGGCCGATTGAAGAACTTTTTGCATTCATTTTTAACATAATTCAAGATTAAATTTGGTCTTCAAGATTAAATTCCAGCAACAATATAGTAATGATATTTTCATATTTGTATATACAATTCAGAAAAGGACCTTTCTGCATGGTGATCAAGTTAAAGTTGTATTAACACGACACAGACTCACTGTGAGGAATGTTTAAACTGCTTCTGCCTCTATTTCTTTTCCACTGTATTCTTAATGTCTGTCATTAGGTTAGATTTATTTGCAAAATCAGATGAATCAATTCACCAGAAGCTCATTCGGCTCTGACTCCAGCAGCAGACCGGCCTGAAAAACAGCTGCTGTGCAGTAGGAGGTTGACGAAGCCATGACATTATATGTCTTTTCTGAGGTTCCAGACAAACTCCAGTCCAGGACATCAAACAACAGATGCCTGGCAGTCGTTTTTCTGTACCTTTGATGTAGCCAAGTCCCGCCCTTTCCTGTCCCGTGTCACTGGTATTGGCTTTAAGAAGATGCAGCACCCACTTCAGCCAATGCTGCGCCCCTGCAGAGTGGAGATAATTAAATATAGAGAGGTATGAATGTCAGGCCAGGGCTACCGCAGCTCTGCTAATGAATCCCAGGTTTCAGCCCCCCCAAAAAAAGGAGCCCACACAGTTTTCTGGGCTCATCCTAACAGCAACCGCAGCGAGGCGTTTATCGCCGCCGCTAATTGGCGCTTGATAAAGACGTGATGGCCCAGGCCTGGAAAGAAAGGTGCTCTGGGACTTCAGGTAAAGGGGGCATTCGTCTCTGAGACGATGCCCCCCCCCCCTCTCTCTCTCTCTCTCTCTCTCTCTCTCTCTCTCTCTCTCTCTCCCTGGGCCCGAGAGAGTTTTCAGGGATCAACGTGAGGAGCCGGGGGAAAAAGTCCATCCATCATGTCACCCGCACCGCGGCACGTTCCCACCCCAACGGAGCGAGCTTCCTGAACCTCGCCTAACCCCACGCCACAAATATAATTACACTCGGCCTCGGCCTCCATGCGCTAAACTGACCCGAAGGACATGCTCATCTCCCAGCCAGCAGGGACTTCGAGGACCTCCACAGGACACCTCTCCAAGGACAAATGAAGGTCAGTTGAAGACTTGGTACTGTTCTGCAAACAATTATACTCATCTTCAAATATTTAAAAAAAGCTCTTCAAGATCAGTGGTACCCAAGCTTGGCAATTTTTTGTTTTTGTTTTTGATGAACTCAAGTACAGCGACCAAAATGTGTTTGACTGGAAGCTTTCAAACACAAACTATTACGTAGAAATTAATATTGTGACCTCGATGGACTGGCGGCTTGTCCAGGGAGTCCCCTGCCTTCGCCCGATGTCAGCTGGGATAGGCTCCAGCGACCCCGCGACCCTAATGAGGATTAAGCGGTATTGATAATGGATGGATGGATGGATAATATTGTGACATTTCTAATGGTCATCTCAGGAACAGCAGAGAAGAACCACAAGGACAAGGAGAAGGGAGCACATGGCCTAAATGCCCGGGGAAAGGAGGCTGAGGGCAGGAGGACACCATCATGGGGGGGCGGACGATCACGCGGGCAGGAAGTGAAGCCGCCTGCCAGCGAGTCTCGAAATGAAACAGGAAACGCAAAACGCGAATGGATGACATGAATTCTTGTTAGTTCCGTCGACCAGTCAGCCCTCTTACTTATAACGATTATCCATTTTAAACCACTTGTCCATTAACCTTCGCTCACTATTTCGGCTTACTCATTATACGATTGCTGTCGTTTTCTATTTTAATTAATGTATTGCTTTCAATTAGGGATACGCAACCTTTTTCATGTGTGGTGGCATTTTTGTATTGACTTGTCAGAGGTACAGTAGGGTGGCACTTCTGGCAATACCGTCATTGGCAGTAAGTCATTTCCTATAGTTTAGTTGGTTAGTAGCGCAACTCTACAATGTTTCCAAGTACTCCCTGACAAGTAGAGTGGCTGGGAATCTTTGCGTGAAATTAATACAAACAAATCTATTCGACTTCGATCGACCGCTGGCGGGGGCAGTTACGAGGGAGAGTCCGGCCGTCCTCAACTCAATCACCCAGCGGACGTGCACACGTGGAGCAGATGGGGTATCGAGCTGAGCATTTGTCGAGCAGGGCGGCTCCGAGCAGGGCGGCTCTGAGCTGTGCGGCGTGACCACGATAGATTTCCACTGAATGTCAACAGCGCCTGTGATTTTCTAGCAGAATGCGACGCGCGATGGACGGATCTGAGACGCACGCACGAGGCCTTCCTGGCTCTAAGTGCAATAGATCACGGCGTGTTCCTTTTTAAGACGCGGCGCTTGCTTTCTGAACTACATCTCTGAAAGGGAGGCTGGTTATTTTTTACCGGCTGATAAGGAAAGGCCAGGGTATAATAGTTTCTCCTCCTAAGTGAGACGCTTTCCTCTGCTTACAGCCCGTAAAGCAATGACGGAGATTGTTATGTGCAGAGTCAGTTGTTTTTTTACTTGAGTGGTAGCGGACTGAAGTTCTGCTTCCCATCGCAAATCTGAACAGTCCAGACAACGTATTGTTTTTTGGGAATGAGTTCAAGCTGCTTTTTTTGTTGTTATTTTCCCATTTCGTTTGTATAGAAATGTGTCCTCCTTCACACTGGCGTGTTCAGGGAGTGACCTAGGGTGGCACGGGCCAACCCTGAAATCTGATTGGCCAGCCCAAGTGCCACCCCAATATCTTAAAATATGATTGGCTATATGCCCAGTCAGAGGCTGTAAATATGGATTGTGGATACAAAAATGGTAAATTGATGCTATGCCGACACCTGGGTGTGGGTGTGTATTTTCTTGTGTGTGCGCGTGTGCATACGTAAGTGTATATGTCCTGCTCACACTTCATGCCACCCCTGCATATATCAGTGCCCCACTGGTGCCACCCCTATCAAAAATGTCTGGACACACCCCTGCTCCTTCAGTCTCTGACTTTGTAGTCTGTGTCGACTAAACTGGTTCATCAAAAGATAAGCAACTGCGTCAGAAACTATACGATTATTTGATCATCAAAAGAAGAAGCCGTTGTACTCTGCAAATAGATGGAGGCTGTGAAATTAATTATGACTCCCAAGATACACTTCATAGGAGTCATCGATCACATTTATGAACATTATGTCACAGGCAGAAAGCTAGTGATTGTACTCTACATAAAAGTAATGATATATATACTTATATACATAATACATAGCACATTTTGGCCATTTTTTATTCACTACATCTCTGATTTATACCTCTTATTGACTTCCACTCCACAGAGAGGTTAACATGAATAGATAGTATCAAATAGAGAACATTATATTTGATACTAGCTATTCATATTAACCTCTCTATGGACATAGTATAAAAAAGTATAATTTCACAAAACCAAGATTTACATTAACATTTGCAATTGAGTTGAGTGAAATGGGATGTGTTTCACAACAAGGAGCCTCTGAAGTCCGAACCGAGGTGGGACACTTTAATACTCCTTTCCACCTTGACAAAGGTAGCATAGGCCAGGTTCACACCTTGTGTTCTTACCTTTCACAATAAAAGCACTTAAAGCACTAAAATCAGGAAGTGTTTTGCGTTCTCTTTACACCACGGCCCCTTTAAAGCCTTTAAGCAACGCCAAATGAGATACTCGGCACATAGAGAGCAAGCAATTATCATATTGAAAGCCACCAAAACACCATTGGAAAGGATCTTAACTTCAAGTCAGGGTTATTGTTTTTCTCATAGCTTGTACGAGGTAAAAGGCAACATAAAACATGTGAATGACACAGTTCAATCGAGCGGTGAATTCAACAGCGGGTTTGAACAGTCTCCATATATACTGGGAAGGAGTCACATTCAATCAACCATAGATGCCTGCAAGGGTGAGGAAGTGGAGGAGGAGCGCAGACAGAGTCTTGACATCTCTCGGTGGAAATGGGAATTAACCCTGTGCTCGTAAATATGTTGGCTGCAAAACAAATTACCGGTCCCATTCTCGGCAGCGCGTCTTTGCAAAATCCCCCTTTTTCCTCGATGCAAACAAGAGCAATTCATTTGAATAATTCTCACTATACCTGTCTCATCCACTTGTTTTCCCTTTGAGAGGCAATCACCCGTTGTCTGCTTGTAATTTATGACCACGGGGCAAATCCGCCGTGGTGTTTACAGGGTTGCATTAGAACACACTCTTGTTATTGCGAAGCATCATGGTAAATGGGGAAAAATACACTTTTTAATGGGTAAAGACAGGTGCTTTCCAAGATGGAGCCTCAGCCTTGTGCTTTTCCGAGGCACTAAAAAAGGAAGATGGATTATTTCGCACTGCTACTTATTCATTATCCAAATTCTGCAAATAGTTTATCACTGTGAAATGATTTTTTAAAAGCTTTCCAGCCCCGCCTCTCCAACAAATTAAGACGCATTGGGACTTGTGTTTGTTGCACTGAGCCTCTTTTAACAACTTGATTATCGGGGAAAGTGGGCTTCCAGAGCTGCGGTTAGCCTCGGGACATAATAAGGCCGATAGCAACAATCACTTTCAACATGCTCCACCAAGTACCGCTCCTGAGTTATTATTGAGCCCCTGCGTATTGTCTTGCAGTCACTGTGCCGGAGAACTCAAACGTAGTCACCTTTTATTTTGTCAAACCCCTTTCTTTTTCATTTTCTTGGCCTTTCTTTTGTACCAACATGGATCCATAAAAGCTTTCGCCAACAAGAATAAGTATTCCCATCCAAACAAACACATACATGAACATTAGATATACAGCAACAACATAAGAAACGTATTTCATAAAGAACATGTTGTGGTGGTGGATGGAGCGACAGCTGCAAACCAGTGGTCATGAACTTATGGAGACATTTTAAAAGATATGAAGATGTCCTCACCGACATGTAGGCATCGTCACACCTGGGTCTTCATTTAAATGGCCTTGCTATCTAAGTTCCCCAAACCTCCTCTGAGCCGGATTATGGTACTATGCACCTCACTACTATAATGGGCTGCAAAATTATCCGAAGTGCATTGACATTTATTTGGAAGCACCTCTAAATGGTACTGCAGATTATCGTTCATACTCATTGTGAATGCTTCACAGTAAACTACATCAGGCCTCCCCTCCTCTATGAGAGCAAACCTCTTAGAAATGTAGGGAGCAGCACGGCCTTTACTCCGGTCCCAAGACAAACAAGGATGTCACATGTTTCACGTTGTGTCAAGTGGACAATAAAAGACCCAGACATTATGAGTGCAATATCCTGGCTTTCGCTAATTTATAGTTCACAGTGCAGCCAGCTGATGTTCTACCCAGAAACATATGCTTCTGAGGACCTATTGTTTGGTGAAAAGCTTTCAAGGGTTCTATGTTCGACGAAGGATCAATAAGAAGACATTTCATCTAAAAAAAAAGGAAGGAAAGAGTTCTTCAAGGACTGTTGAATGCATGGGTATCAAAATATCCTTCAGGAAACCCTCGGAACTCAACACGGTTCTTGGTATAACCTCCTAGGTGGGTTCTACATAAAGACCCTTGGAATATAAAATAATTCTTGGTATAAACCGCTGGGTGGGTTCTAGATTAAACACTTGGAATATAAAAGAGTTCTTGGTATAACCCCCTGGGTTCTAGATGAAACACTTTGAATATAAAAAGGTTCTTGGTATAACCTTCTGGATTCTAGATGAAACCCTTGAAATATAAAAGGGTTCTCGTTATAACCCCCTGGCTTCTAGATGAAACCCTTGAAATATAAAAAGGTGCTTGGTATAACCTTCTGGGTTCTAGATGAAACCCTTGAAATATAAAAAGGTCAGTGGTATAACCTTCTGTGTTCTAGATGAAACCCTTGAAATATAAAAGGGTTCTCGGTATAACCCCCTGGCTTCTAGATGAAACCCTTTGAATATAAAAAGGTTCTCGGTATAACCCCCTGGCTTCTAGATGAAACCCTTGGAATATAAAAGGGTTCTTGTTACAACCTTAGGTTGGGTTCTAGATGAAACCCATGGAATATAAAAGGGTTCTTACTATAATCTCCTGGGTTCTAGATGAAACCCGTAGAATATCAAAAACTTGCTATTAGAACCGTAAGGTGGGTTTTGTTGGTACCCTAAGTAGGAGGAAAGGTTCTGGATAGAAACTCTCCAAGTTATTGGTTGGAACCACGACACCACAGAAGGGTTATTTGTAGAACCTGTTAAAATGGGTTCTGGGGGAAACTTTCACAAACTGTTGCAGGTAACTGAACTAAAAATGGTTCTTCTATTGTAAAAAGCCAAAGAACCCAGAATGGTTCAAGTTAGCGGCTTCATTTCTAAGAGTGTATATTTTTTGTATAAATTTCAATTAAGCGTCCAGAAGATACTTGTAGAAGAACAATAAACGGGTCTTTTTTCTTTTTGGGGGGGATTTTCAATTGGATACTTCCTGATGAAATTGAGGTCAGGCTTCTGGAGGGAGGTGCAATGATATTCTCATGATGATGTCTCAATTTAGCCAACCAATCTGTGAAGCATCCCCAGTGAATATTTTTCTGGCAATGTATCTCATGTCTGATTAAAGGCAGCCATGAAAATCATCGCTTCCATTTTAGATGTTTCAATCTGTGTGACTTTCAAGGTTATAAACATCTGGTGCCCTGTGATGGATTATTTTTAAATGATACCGCAACTCACAGGATGATCTGGAATTACCCACAAATGCAATACTTGTTGATTCTGACCCAAATAATCAAATGTAGAACACACGCCTGTCTACTGCCGAAAGTTAAGATATTCCTCCATGAGGCCGCCGGGGTCACCGGAGTCACTGCTTCATGGCCCCAAGTCTAACAGAAACAGAGAGGGCAGCAGGAATACATATCAGAGGAACATCCGTGCATACACTAAAAAATTTTAACTGTCACATTTAGTTGAGAAAACCTGGACCGACTCGCTGGCGTCAGTCAGGTGCCAGGAGGAGCCATGAGTGGGAGAGTGTCAGCGCCACTGTGTGGCCAAATTGAGAAATGGATATTTTTAACTTGGTTGTGATAACAATTTTACATTTTTCACAGCTATGATTTGATTATAAAAATCCTAAAAATGAAATTCAGATTTACAGTATATATTTATATACTATTTTCATACTATTTTTCTAATACTAATTTCTTGATTTATGTTTCTTGGAATAATATATATTTTATTTGAATGTGTCTTATATGTTTCATCTCTTGTATGTATGAAAGGCACCAATACCCCAAAATCAATTCCCTGTATGTGAATTCAGATTTTTTTATTTATGTCAAGACAAAGCTAATTTATTTGTTTATTTATGTCAAGTCAAAGCTAATTTATTTCTCTGCACAAAATCAACAGTGTAAGATGTTTTTTTCTTTCTTTAAGATACAAGAACAGAATGGAATAACTTTGTAGTATTTGTATTTAATCTTATGCTATTCAAAATCACAAAGGTGGCTCGGAAGGCTTCACAATCTGCACAACAAATGAGCAAAGAAAAAGTAGGAAATCTCAGGCAGAGCCACAAGTTAGGCCGACAAGCACCCGAGGTCATAGGTCAAATCAGAACGTGGAGAAACAGAATGAGAATATTTGGTAAAATAAAGAGCAAACACACAAGTGAAGGTTGTGAATCAGAGCAACTTGAAATCTCTTGATGGACAAACAGCCGAAGCAGCTGGGACCGAAACCAAGAGGGACCAGTAACTAACTGGTCTGAACCGATTCACTCTGCCTTCTCCACCTCCGGACTGGCGGGGTCTCAGAGCGCCACTTAGTGGGCTATGGAGGTAGTGCCCTCAGGTTGGATTCAAGTAAATGAAAACATGTTTGGGGTAATTTTACAAAAAGTTATATTTACATCTATATGTGGTCAAAGATTCAGCTTAAAATATTACAAACTAAAATGCTTAAGATCAATAATCAGTTACATTTGACTAGCATCAGGTAGAGACAATAGCTAATGGCTTTTGAAAACAAGTGATGGCACACCCTGTGCCAGTAAAAGCTCCAAAAGGTGCGATGAGGAACATTAATACATCCAACCTGAATTCTTGAAGGCAGGCAGTGCTAGGAAAAGGTTAGATGAATATGAATATGTATTCGTTATTACAGCCGGCAGTGGCATAAGCCATCTTTACAGTCCAGCTCATGCATTTCCACGCCGTGTTTCTTTTACTAAAGTATGTAAATCCTGAGAGGCAAGGGAGAAATTAGAATGTTTTAGTCTCATTTAGAACATGAGGAAGTGGTGCACTTCAGTCTTGTGGACAGAATGTCTATTACAACACTGGTATTGGCTCACACTTGCCAACTCATTCAAAACACTTGCTTTACAATTTCACTTTTGCTCCAAATCAAAAAACAATAACCAAAGCTTTTAGTAAATATAAATCATTTAATTATGCCATGTAGAAAGGATAATTATAATAAAATACAAGGGATTATATAAACACTGTCATGGTTCGAATGTACAGTTAACACAATTTTGTTCATGATGATAAAATACATTATATACAATAATTAGAGCTCGAGATAATCCACCAGGGTCAAACACTTAAGTATGTGCCATCCATTTGATTCGAAGTGCCGACTTTTCTACAATTGATGATGAGAGTAACCGAGGCCACAGATCTGAGAGCAGCGCTGCAGCGTTTAACAGAAATCATTGTTCAGTCATTGAGCTATTATAATGCAACAAAACAAAACATGCATTAAAATATACCAGGGGCAGACTAAACAGGGTTAGGGCCTTAAAACAAAGAAGAAATAAAGACTGGGGAGGTATAAATAGGCATACAAAATGTCTGTGTGCACACAAAATAAAAATGTGCTAAATTTGTCCACACCAATTCAACCATAAACAATCTTTAAATGTTAAAAAGATGAAGTTAATAGTACAAGGGTTTTAACGGGCTGAACAACCCACAAAGCATTCAGATTAGCAACCAGCTGGTGAATCATCATCATTATCAGATCAAAGCTAAAAGAGTTGGAGGCCAGAGATAGAAGAAACAAATGATACCGTTGCTCCGTGTCTGTTGGATGTGTAAATATTTGCTTGTGAAAAAATATATATTTAAGCCGCTTTAAATATTAGCTAAAAGTGAGAATGTAATGTTTGGTACACACACTTATTTTTAGAACTATTTTTCTCAGAACCCTGCAAGTGGCCAAAAATAAATATGTGTAGTTTAAATGAGATTGTTCCAATGTTAGGTTAATCATTTGTGCAAACCATTTTAAAGCATTTAAAAAAAAACACATCTGTCTATTAATTGGTCTTCCCTGTGCAGCCGCTTGTTTTTAGACCAATTGTAGTTTGTAGACCTCTTGTCGTTTTTACAGTTGCACATCATACCTAAAATAAAACTTTTTAATTTTTTTTTTTTTTTTTTTTTTTAAATGGAGGGCGTGGATGTAAATAGTTTGTTTGGAAGCACTCTTATTGTTCCTTCATTCATTAAATGGGCAGCTCTCTGGCTCTGGAGCCAGAGACGGACTTCTACCTTATAAATCGCTTCTGGAACCTACGTCAACAATTAGTTCATGCCAAAGGTGACTCACGACTCATATCGGGTAGCGACCAGTAAGAGCTCGGCAGGAGGTCAGTGGAAAGAATGTGCGCCGTGCAAGAAGAACCGGTCCGTCTCGTCTTTGTGCTTCTGAAAGTGCATTCAGCTGTCGAACAAAGCCAAACCGAGGAGTGATGCTGACTGCATGCCAGATGCAGACACACCATTACTATCACGCACAGATCACACATGTTGGATCCTTCATTTCACCGCGAAAGGGAGTGGGATTGTAAAAAAAAAAAAAAGATCAATCCGTTACGTCATTAAAACCCAGACGTGTGCAGAAAGAATGTTCTTGTTGTCTCTTTTTGTGTAGCCAGTGTGCTAGTAACGGCTGGCGTCGTCGTAGGAGGTCATGTCAATGTCAAAGAAGTCCTCCAGCTTCCACTGCAGGGTCTCGAACGTGGGCCGGCCCTGTTCTTCCTCCTTCCAGCAGTCCGTCATAATGTCATACATGACCTTGGGGCAGTTGGGGGGACACGGCATCCGGTAGCCTGTGGCGAGCTTCTGGACCACCTGGAAGTTCGTCATGGCTGGTGGGAGAATCACAGACTGACATTATAGCTCATCTTGCAGGATGCAATTGTTTCACGTTAAATGTTTGAGATTATTTAATCACTAATTAAAACCACAGGGGGGGGTGAAAACTGTGCTTTGACTTTTAGTTATTCTCCATGTTCAGAGACTCCTTTGAGGAGACAAAGACTCACATGGATATGGCGTCTGTCCAAACGTCATGATCTCATACAGCAGAATCCCGAAGGACCAGACGTCTGATTTGATGCTGAACTTGTTGCCGTGGATGGCCTCTGGCGCCGTCCACTTCACAGGGAATTTAGTTCCTTCTCTGGCTTCATACACATTTTCATTCTCTTTCTGGAAACAAAAACAGATCATTATTTGAGTTTAGATTATCAGCTTTTGTGTTGAAATCTGGCAGCAACCTCCAGTGTGAAAAGTAAAGCGTTAATCTGTCCACACAGTAGGCAAATATTACAGAATGCATTTCTTTTTTTGCTGAAGATAGTTTTGGCGCCATGAATAAAGGCTGTATTTACGTTTCAACACTGTGGCTTCAAGGCGGACAACTTAATTACTCCTGTCAGCCTTAACATCGACAGAGCAAACCAAATACACTCCTGTTCATATCAACGTTAAAAAAAGCCTTCGACATATAATATTTCAAGAATTTTGCATTTTGGGGTTTATTCGAATGTAATGCTGTTTAATCCTGCATTCTGTTTTAAAGGCGACTAGTTGCAAAAAGAAGTATAGAAGTCCAAGAGAAAAATAACCAACTTCTCATTTGATTTATTGCCCCAGTATACATAGTACACATGACCTTAAGGCCTCCATTGGGTTTTCAAGAAGACTTTAAATTAAAGATTGTTAATTAAGTAAATTCTTATCCATTTAGAGTCAAACCATGAAGCAGGGTATGCTTACAACTTCAACCCTTCCACACTGCGTGTTCAGTTCATGTAAAGCCAAGTGTAACGCATCTCCTCCAAATGTCTAATTCAGCATTTGAGTGTACTTGGCTCCATCCTTTTTACTTTTTTTTTTAAAATGGTGACTGCCATAATGCCAAACTTAAGGCTTCAAAACCCCACAAGGCTGACGTCGTGGTGTTTTCACTTTGATTGTATATAGCTTAGATTTTTTACTAATTGTATTCAGATACACTATAGTGTACACATTTGTATATTATTATAGTATTCATTATTATTTTCCAACATTATTTGCTTGATTTTTGCAATAATTGCTTACATTTTTTTATTTAGGTTTGTGTCTTACACATTTTATCTCTGATATGTATGCAAAGCACAAATACGCACCAAGTAAATTCCCTGTATGTGAATTCAGATTTAGTATATTCATGTCAAGTCAAAGCAAACAGAAAAGAGACAAGTGTGAGTGTGTGTGTGGACCCTGGAGTTATGTACTATGTGTGTCCATTAGACTGACACTGCACCCTGTCGTAGTATTTCTGTCGCTCAAAAGGTTGAAAGCTTTTTAATAGGCCGACTTTGTGGTAACAACATCCATTTAAACCCCTTAGTCACAAAATGTGTTGTTTAGAAGGGTATTTCATGGCGAATAGCTAATGCGAAACAAATGTTATATATATATATATATATATATATATATATATATATAAAAAAAGGTTGTATGTTATATGGCAATAAAAGAGGGCAGTATGGGCCTGCTTAAACAGTCCAACATATACCAAAAATCAATGTGGAATAAGTTGATTTACTCGAGTATTTCATTTATATTTGACGTGATGAGGTAGAAGGACTGCGACACTCGCGACACGCATTATACAACAGCCCTTTGAATGTCAAGCCTACCATGAAGACCCTGGCCAGGCCGAAGTCGGCCACTTTGCAGACGTTGTTCTCGCCCACCAGGACGTTCCTGGCCGCCAGGTCTCTGTGGATGTAGTTCTGCAACTCCAGGAAAGCCATGCCCGACGCCACCTGGGCCGCCATCTCAATCTGGTTGTCGATGCCCAGAGTGGCGCCCTTGTCCACTGTAACCAAGCAGAGAGGCACATAGAATCAGCCCCGGTTCTACGCTGTTTAAGGTTTCATAGGTGGTGAAGAGAAAACACGCGGAGGCAATTAAAGCTACGAATGTAACATGTTGCACATTTAGAGAAAAATCTAGCCAGGGACCATCTAAAACTCCCTTTTACAGTTTACTGGACTTTAAAAGAAAATGCCACTCTTAATGGAAGTGACCCGACAGTATCTCACTCTATTAAACGTCATGTCTGTGCAAGAGGTGAACAATAACCGCGTTTCAGCAAGTACGAATACCAAAATAAAGAAAAGCAAAAAAGGCCTTCTATTAAAAACACTAATCTGTCCACTACAGGTGTTCCTGTAAAAACCAGGTCAAGGTCAACTAGCATTAACACGCCACCATTGCCCTCAGTTCAAGTCCACACAGAAATTCCATCCCGTCGCGATTGTGTCCTGCTGCAGCTAACGGCTATATATAGATTATTGACAGATCTGCCGATTAAAATTAACTACATGACAATAGTTGTCGTCAATAAAAAGTCAGCCATAATACGGGTTCTATGGCCTGGAGGCCAATAATAATTGATGAGCTATATCTTCACACTGGAGAGGTTGGAAACCAAAGGATAAGTTTGCAGTTTGCTGTGTCCCCATAACCGGAATACTTTGATACCAACGATTGAGATTCTATAGTTATAAAAGGATCGTCTCAAAAAAAAAAAAAAAAAACATTAAGAAAAAGTAGTTGATGCACTAATTGAGAAAGTGGGCAGGCCTGTAATTTAAATTTGTCCACAGGGCAAGTACTCCCCACGGGCTGAGGCTAAATCATTCATTAATTAAAGATGGCAAACACGTGCAGCTGGGGTCAAAGTTTTGATTTATAAACTGTGATCTGTTGCGGCGGGATAGATCTCCGCCGCGGCCTGACCCCCGGGCATTAGCGTTGCACTCCGACCCCGCCGTAAAGGAGCAGTAGGCTTCTCTTACTGTTGAGGAACTCCTGCAGGCTGCCGTTGTTCATCAGCTCCGTGATGATGTAGATGGGCTCCTCCAGGGTGCACACGGCGTACAGCTGGATCAGCTTGGCATGCCGCAGCCGCTTCATGATCTGCGCCTCTCGGAGGAAGTCCTCCGGGTCCATCGTGCCTGCGACAGTTGTTCAGGGATGGCATATTAGCAGAGGAAACTTGTTTATTTTTTGGGACATCTGCAGTGAGTGTGGGGTGTAGTGATTTGGACACCCACAATGATAAAGATATCCTTTTTCTTTTCCCGCAAAGAAGAAGAAACTGAGCCCGCATACACTTCAAAATATTCGTTGAATGTATTTTAACTCTAAAACTGTCCTTCTGTAAACATGACATCTATTGCACCTGTCCATTCTGGAGAGGGATCCTCCTCTGTTGCTCTCCTGAAGGTTTCTTCCCTTTTTTCCCCCCGAAGGGTTATTTGAGAGTTTTTCCTGATCCAATGTGAAGTTTTGGGGCAGGGATGTCTATGTGTACAGAGTGTAAAGCACTCCGAGACAAATTTTAAATTTGTGAAATTGGGCTATACAAATAAACTGAATTGAACTTCTACCGCCACTGGCATTTAACTTAAATCATTTGACAAATAAGCCCACATGAATACGTTAAATGCCAAATTCATACGGCCTGGGCCTCCATCAATAGCGAGGCGGAGCGCCGCCGCCCAAAACTAGTTCCTGGTGAACTTGTGTTCCGTCTAATTTCAGAATCGGACTGGTGAGCAGATTCCCGATACGATTCGGGATCCTTGACGGTGAGGATCCGGTCGAAAACCTTGCACAGACAGAGGCGACGACATACCGGGTTTGAGGGTCTTCACTGCGACCGCGGTGGTTTCGTTCCACAGGCCCTCGAACACCTCCCCGAACTGACCGGCTCCGAGCTTCCGCAGCAGCCGGATGGATTTGCGGTCAATCTCCCATTGGTCCACCGTGTTGTAGGACAGGCCGTGAGTCTGCGGCGCCTCCATCTAGATGGCGGGGGGGAGGAGTTACCGTTTACTGAGAACGACAATGGGAATTTACGCCGCACGGAAAACCAAAAAGGTAACGATGTCAGAGACGATCAACGGGGATGCGTTGGGTTGGCAGATCGTCGGACCTTTTTACACGGTTTGCCCAGACGCACGCAGAGGCCGTCGGCCGCCTTGGAGTAATGTTCCACCAACTGCTCCAGCCTTTCGAAGGATATTCTCCTCGTCACGTAGTAGTGACCATTGTCCAGTTTCCTCAGCTTGTAATGCTTCACCTTCTCGCCGTCCAACACTGAAATACAAGACAACACCGGGGGTGTCCTCGGGAGTCAAGGGGAAGGTTCGTCATCAAAGCAAGTCAACGCCGCGCGTGTCACGGCGTTGCTTACACAACCAGAGACGAGCCAACGACCGTCATTTCATTTCAGTTAACTTCAAAAATATAGATTTTTAAAAGTTGCTGCACTGACTTTACTAGTTCCTTGATCAAATGTGCTCCTTTGAGGGAGCTATCATCTGTGATGAGTCACATAGAGAGATGTGAAGGCTGCTGTTGGATAGTTTTATAAAAAATAAATATTTTATAAAAGTAACAACTTACAAATAATTTTAAAAAGCAACTATTTGGTATTTCGATTATATTTCATTTAGCTCTAATATGACACACACACACACACCTCATCAATGGGCTTTAATGAACAAACCTGGAAAGAATGTGCCCTCAATGGAAAGAACGAGCAAGGCTGACGGGGGAAAGACAGATTAGACGCCGAGGGAGATAAAAGTGATCACGCTGCTTTATGGGAGCACAGAACGCCGTTTCTTCAACTTGATAACCTTGGGGACTTTAATCATTAGAGTCATCGAGGATAAGAGCGAGTCAGAGAACAATGCCGGGGCTGTTTGGAAATGTGTGTACACTGCAGAATGCTAGATGACTTCATCTGGGAAAAGTAATATTGATCGATGCACTAACACATTAGTGCCATCCGACTGCTTTAGACACAGAATAAAGTCAAACGGGTCGTTAGGTCATAACTATCGTCATTCCTTGACCTAATTTTTTTGTTTTACGTACTTTTATTACCATGAGATACTATTCATATCGGCATATTGTGCCAATTTTATGTGATTTGGAGATACAACCAAATTGAATTATCAATTGGACACCTGGAGTGTCAAAAAAGCTTGTGAATTTACTTCGCTGTTTTATTTTTATTTTTTTTAAGAGTCTTGTGTTCTTAGTAACTCACATGCTAAATCTAGGGTTGTGAAATGGAAAGAATTATGATTCAATATATATATATATATATATATATATATATATATATATATATATATATATATATATATATATATATATATATAGCAATACTCCAAGCAAGGAAATGTATTGGAATTTTTTTTCATTTGATTTTAGGATAATTTTGTTGTTTGTTGAAAACAAAAACATACTTCCGTTAAGCAACAGTGAGGTCTCAATTTACATTTATCACAGTCCCTGTTAGTACTGCTGGTATTTATCATATTTTAAAGTGCATTATAATATTTAAAAAAATATTTAACTCCCTTAAGGAGCAATGGTAAATATACAAATAAAAAAATAAGACGGAACAACTCTTTGGTTTCACTTTAGAAAAAAAAAAAAAAAAAAAATCGACATTTCTATTGCTTGATAATGTATATATCATTATATTTTTTTAGCTGAACCCATTTAGTGGTTTCAAGGCTCCATACTAACTCATCCCCCACTTTCCAACAATTTCCCAAAACATCAAAAAAAAGTTCTAAATGTCATTCTTTACTTAAGTTATTGCTATTTATACATAATGGATTCATTATACATCTGCATTCAAACTATTACCAAATACACAGAATATAAAATTGGCATTAATAGTGTAATCATGCATTATTAGCTGCTTAGAGCCAATGGCAGAAAGTTAAAACCGATCATACTTCCTCCTCTATTAAATGTTGTCAGATTGCTCTGAAAACATCTCAACTATTTATTCTGGATGCTAGCCCAAAACTACCTTTTACAACATTTAATTTAAACACATGAAGTATGAATTCACATTTTCGTTTATTTAGTACAAACTAACAATCCATTTGCGTTGATTTCCATTTCATTCATAATTTACCACATGTAACTGCCCATAACCTCCCCCCTCCTCCTCTACTGCCCATAACCTCCCCCTCTACTGTCAAGCTCCCCCCTCCCCGCAAATGTCTTGCTGCTAAATTAAACAAGCGTGTCCAAATTCTACTTTTTTTTTAAAGAATGTCCGAGGTAGTTTTATCTTTTAAAAATGTACACACCCCCTCTTTGGAGGTCAGAGTCCGTCAAAGTGTTTATCCTCGCTCACCCGAGAGGGACCGCTCCCCTGTCTGACTTTCACAGTTTCGGATGAGGAAGGCGCCGTGCTCGTTCCCGCCGGCCAACAGCATCTTCTCCGCATCCTGCCTCTTTGTGGTGTCGGGAAAATACCATCTGAAAACCAGAGACGATGCAATAAGAAGCAGAGTAGTTCAAAGAGGATGGCTCTCTGAATGTACATCATAGTTGTGTGAACCCAAAGTCAAGCGTCATTTGGATTGATGGAAAATTGGTTAATCAACTCAAACAAAAACATATAGACAATCATTCAAATGTAATCTGGGGATATTCTATACACTTTTCCTTTTGTCAACAAATAAGACACTCCAATCAGTAGCTTGTGAGTGAGTGAGTGAGTGAGTGAGTGAGTGAGTGAGACACAAGATCTGTTGTTATAGACTTATATCCTCACTGGGTTTGGGGCTGAGAGTCTCAGGCGGGCTGTGAAAGTCGGACTAATTGTGGTTGGTTTGGTCTTTTCGTGAGTTTTGTTGACAATAAAAAAAAGGATGTAGAATGAGATCACAGCCTTATTCCCCAATATTGTATTATTTTAGTCTGTATATCTTAGAATCCTAAATTATTTTCTGATCACAAACTAGCTTTAACTAAAGGCAGTTTCGAGCAGATTAATCCGTCCCTAAATAAACTGAGCAGCTCCAGAAGTCTAGTACACAAGCCCACAATAATAAAATATTATTAAACACGACGTTGTGAAACCGACTGTTGTCAATCCGGTCTTAAGTTTGTGGTTTAGTGAAACTGTGACACAAATGACGCCTGGACCCGGAATCAGAACTATTTTTAACCCTGTGAACCAAACGGGAAAAACCAGCGTGACGCCGAGGAGAGGGAACGGGATCTGCCGAGTAGGCTAGGAGTGCACCACAAATACGGGTTGGTTCTTTAATGTTTTTGATGTCACCTCATCGCCTTTCCAATAGTTCAGCTACACACAGCGATAAAGGTTTTATTGGTGAAAACAATGTGTGGATAAGTTACCACTGTGGCATGTGGAGCCAAACAGTTTTGCTGCTAAACCAGTTATTGTGACTCTTTCCAGACTGATATCCACACAAGCATAAGAGATCATAAAGGTTTTTGTTCTTCAACAAATTAAGATACGTCAGTTAAAAACCCTACTTGTAAATTTTGAAGCTTATGATGTGTTGCCTTTTATTGAACTGTTAATGTAAGTGTTTGTTTTTCATTTAAAATACATTGAGATTTTCTTACACGTTGTTCATACATACATATACACATATATATATATATATATATATATACATACATACATACATACATACATACATACATATATATAATGTGTTTAACGAGTTCTTCGTTTTGTTTCATAGATGCAATTCAAGTGCTTGTTTAATTCGTTTAAAAAAAACATGCACAACATTATAATTAGTCAGAAAAGAGGGACTTATTTTCTTTTCACAACATGTCTAAGTGAAATAATCGTGTGTACATGTCCCCTGACTCCTCCCAATACCAGTATGTATTTTGTATTTCATAAGATTGCTTTATTACACTTGTTTACCCCCCACCAGGCTTCTTCGTGCGTTTATGAGTTGAAAGCCTCCGTGGCAATTATTAACCCGTAAACCAACACTTGCTGCTCATAGAATCATTACCTGGTTCAACCAAAGACTTCATTCAGCACTGACAACACAAACATGTTACAGCGTCTTACCTTCGGGGAAACTAAATAATAATACAAAAATCCAATAAACCTTACATGCGTGTAATTGTGTTGTGAAAGGGTGATTTACGACGCCTGCGAACGCCACACGAATACCATAATAAAAAGATCGATGGGCCACTTACGGTTCCGCGTCAATGCTCTCCACGAGCGCCACGTAATTGGCCGGGATGTATCCCTGCCTGGACGCCGACACCCCGGTGAGGGCCTTCGCGAACCACCAGTCGCCGTGACTTTTATCGAGCGCCTCCAGAGTATCCCCCGCGTTGAAGCTCAGGTCCTCCTGCGTGCGCGCGGAGTAGTCGTACTGGGCCACATAATTGTCACCAGCTTTCTTCGCCGGGGGATTTAAATCTCGACGGAAGCCCGGCTCCGGTGCCTTCAGGTGCGCGAGGTGATTCACGATCACCATGTCGGCTCTGGGGGTCCGGCGGGGGGCTGGCTCGGGCTTCTTAAAGCACGCCAAAAAGCTCCCCCAGCACGAGGAAATACGCTTTTGCATTTCCATAATTGCAGCGGTCAATCACTGCGAGCCATTCCGTGTTCGGGACTGAGCGGAAACGGTTTTGGGGAATCCCTTCTTATTCTGTTCCTCCTCTTCCTCGCTCGCGTTCCTCATCACACGGAAACAAATAATAGAAAATGTAAAAAAAATACAGCAGGTGATTGTATAATCCCAGCGGGATCGGACGGCAGCAATCTTTGATCCCAGCACTCACCGAGCGGACAACGCGCACATACTCAAACACCGCCGCTTGGCATGTGAGGTTCTCCTTGTGGAGGCTGGTCATGTGGTGTCAATCACCTGCACCTGCTGAGGAATGGGGAGTGTCTCGACGTGCCGCGCGACGTCCAGCGCCCGCTAGCGGCCATTGTTGGAGGGCAGCGAAAAAATGCGCCATGTTTATTTTATGATTAACTATTCAATTCAATTCAATTCAGTTCATTTGTATAGCCCAGTTTCACAAATTACAAATTTGTCTCAGAGTGCTTTACAATCTGTACACATAGACATCCCTGCCCCAAAACCTCACATCGGACCAGGAAAAACTCCCAAATAACCCTTCAGGGGGAAAAAAAGGGAAGAAACCTTCAGGAGAGCAACAAAGGAGGATCCCTCTCCAGGATGGACAGATGCAATAGATGTAATGTGTACAGAAGGACATATTTAGAGTTAAAATACATTCAAGGAATCTGACAGAGTTTATCAATAGTTCATATTTAGGCATATTCCACGATGGAGAGTTTGGAGACCTCCCAAGTGGAGGAGTGGGCGGAGTCCCAGCAGGGCAGTGGCACAGCTGGTGTCAGGAACTCACGATCCAACCATCGATGGTCCATCAGCAGATGGGATCTATGCCGTCTCATAGGGTCCGATGACCCCATGAGACGTGAAGTCAGAAGGACTCCGGGGAGAAAGCAGAGTTAGTCATGTGTGATGGAGAGATGAAGATTCATCCATAGGATAAAGAAAAGAGGAGAGAGGTGATCAGTGCATCCTAAACATCCCCAGCAGCTATAAGCCTATACCAGCATATCCAGGGGCTGGACCAGGGCAAACCTGATTCAGCCCTAACTATAAGCTCTGTCAAAGAGGAAAGTCTTAAGTCTACTCTTGAATGTGGTGACTGTGTCTGCCTCCCGGACTGAAATTGGAAGTTGGTTCCATAAAAGAGGAGCTTGATAACTAAAGGCTTTGGCTCCCATTTTACATTTTAAGACTCTAGGAACTACAAGTAGCCCCGCATTTAGTGAGCACAGCTCTCTGGTGGGGCGATACGGTACTACAAGCTCTTTAAGATATGATGGTGCATCACCAATTAAGGCTTTGTAGATTAAGAGAAGAATTTTAAAAGTGATTCTTGATTTTACAGGGAGCCAGTGCAGAGCAGCTAGTGCAGGAGTAATGTGATCTCTTTTCTTAGTTTTAGTGAGAATACGAGCTGCAGCATTCTGGATCAACTGGAGGGACCTAAGAGACTTATTAGTGCAGCCTGATAATAAGGAGTTGCAGTAATCCAGTCTTGAATTAACAAACGAGTGAACCAATTTCTCTGCATCTTTTTGAGACAAGATGTGCCTGATTTTTTAAATATTACGTAGATGGAAGAATGCAGTCCTTGACATTTGCTTTATGTGGGAGTTAAAGGACAAGTCCCGATCAAAGATAACGCCGAGATTCTTTCCAGTGGTGTTGGATGCTAGAGTAATGCCATCTACAGAAATCACATCACCAGATAATTGATCTCTGAGGTGCTCAGGGCCAAGTAGAATTACTTTGGTTTTGTCTGAGTTTAACATCAAGAAGTTGCCGGTCATCCATGTTTTTATGTCACTAAGACATGCTTGAATTTTAGTGAGTTGGTTAGTCTCCTCTGGTTTTATCGATATATATATATATATATATATATATATATATATATATATATATATATATATATATATATAGTTGAGTATCATCTGCATAACACTGAAAGTTTATAGAGTGTTTCCTGATAATATTGCCCAAAGGAAGCATGTATAAGGTAAATAAAATTGGTCCAAGCACAGAACCTTGTGGAACTCCGTGACTAATGTGGTCATCGAGGCTTCATCGTTTACAAATACAAACTGAGATCGATCTGATAAATAGGATTTAAACCAACTTAGTGCGGTGCCTGAAATACCAATCGACTGCTCCAGTCTCTGTAATAGGATGTCATGGTCAATGGTGTCGAATGCAGGACTAAGGTCTAACAAGACCAGTACAGAGAGAGTCCTTTATCTGCTGCCATTAAGAGGTCATTCGTAATCTTCACCAGTGCTGTCTCTGTGCTGTGGTGTTTTCTAAATCCTGACTGAAACTATATGAGGTCACTGTGGAAGTTCCTTCCTGCCAGGAAATAATTATATAATCATGATTATATAATCATGGTGTGTCAAAATGATGTGCTGCTCGGTAAAAGTGTTTGTACAATTTCAAATATAATTATTAATTATCGAAAATGTTGACATCGTAAATTAAATTATAGCAGAGACCGAGAAGTTACTTTGAAAAGCATTTCGCTCTGCAAGCTTCTATGTGTGTCCCACTGGAAGAAGGATAACTCCAGCAACGTGGCGCTGTGTCATATAGGGCGAACTGAAGAGGAGGTAATTCAAAATGCTTTGTAAAAATACAAAGATAAATTGATAAAGTACATGTGACACAAAATAAAATACAAAAAATGTAATGAAACAAAAAAGAAGTAGCATGCAAGCACAAAAAATCAACAACATTAAAATGTAGTTTATTTCTTAAAAGTGCCCACTTGTTTCATACATAAACTAAAAAAAGAAAACAATGGATACATAGCTCCTATCTCAATGTCTTGAATAGTCTGTACAAAGCTGTCATTGTCCCTATGAAGATGGGAAAAGGTGAGTATTTTCCCTCAGTTTGGGGCCTCCATCCTCCAGAGGGCCCGGATCCCAGTGTCCCCCCATAGGCCTCAAACCCCGAACCCTCAGGAACTTGTGATGTCACCTGGTAAAGTTGAGTGTGTGAGGCTGTGGGGACTAGATATGGTGTAGATATGAATGGGTCAGCACTTTGCTGCAACATCAAAAACATATTGTGTCCAATTGTGGGTATATATTTAATACTATTTACTCCCCGACTTGATTGTCTTCCAGGGTCTTTCCTCACGCGGTGAGAGGTAATTTCAAATATAACAAAATGAAATATTGAATAAATAAATAAATAAATATCTCCTGATTTTGGCTGAACACACATGTGCCGTCCTCTTTGTTTACTTTCTTTTCTTCTTTTTTTTTACAGCTCCATGATCTCTCAGCTTACACACACACATGCCATTGATCAGAATATATATATATATATATATATATATATATATATATATATATATATATATATATATATATATATATATATATATATATATATATATATATATATACCTCGTTTTTTTTTCCTCACTCATCATCTGGATGTTGACTCAGCTGCTTTCAGGCCTTCCTGGTTATTGGTCTGTCCTTCCTGCTTTATTCCTGGATTGTACCGACTGTCTTTTCCTTTGTGCTCAGGGTTGTTCATCGACATACTGGCCTTCCTGCCTGTTTGCCTGCAAACCACAGCAAGAAATCCAGGGAAAAAGATAAGATGTGTTCAAAATATGGATTGTATTAAAGGCAGGAAGGAAATGTGACCTTGTGGGCATATTTATTCTTCAGCTGGAGATGGGATACAAGCTATTATTTTATTTTATTCATCATTTTGTTGTTGTTATATAATTGAATAATACCACTTACCTATTCTATAAAGCAGCGTGTGTGTGTGTGCGTGTGTGTGTGCGTGTGTGTGTGCGTGTGTGTGTGCGTGTGTGTGTGCGTGTGTGTGTGCGTGTGTACGTGTGTGCGTGTGTGCGTGCGTTGAGCTCTCGCACCACATACTCCGGTACAGTAGGTGTCGGTATTCACCTCCATAGACAACTGTTGTAACCGGCCATTGAACGAAGAGAAGCAACGCGATCACAACATCCGCTTTGTGACGCTGTGGCACGGGCAAGATGAGAGTCTCAAGGTTGCCGTCTGCGGCGCTTTCTCTAAAACAGGTAAAATACGCGCAACAACAAAGTAAAGAGCGGCGTACTTTATCTCGCTCACTGCTCGTCACACTGTCGGCCACTGCGCAGCCGCAATGCGACCCCTCTGCAGTCCTCCGAGCGGCGTTAGCTTGTTGGTTAACGAGCAGTCTGTAGAGCATCGCTAGCTACACTATTTGTGTCCATTTGTCCATAAATCGTTTATACAATCAGAGAAATACTTTTTATCCGTTTTGAAACTATTTTAGGTGCACAGCGACTTAAGTCGTTTCAAATAATAGGTAGTTTATGCGGTCAACGGTGTTGTTTTGTGGCAGAACATAAGCTAGCACCACGCAGGGTTAACAAACAACTCCACTAACGTAACAACATATAAAGTTAACAGATAACATGCCACATTGTGTGTAATTGTGTGTAGATGGTTATCAAGTAATGGAGTTAATTTCAACTTGTGCAAGAGTATTTGCTATAACAAGACAATATGATATCGTGATATTAGCATTATTTATGGACTGCAGCTTTAGGCAGAGAATGTTAGCGTGATAATCAGGCTTTATTTTATTTTGTAATGTGTGTAGCTGGCTTGCTAAACTGTTGGTTCTTTGACAGTTTTTACAGAGACAACGGGTTTTAGGGATTTACAGAAATATGATGAGGACCATACGGAAGGTACCAGACGAGGCGGACAGGAAGTACCTCAGTGACTGGGCACGAGATGAGTTCAAGAGGAACAAGAGTGCCACAAACCAGGTAAATGTATATATCCCATGACTTTTCAGATACACTGGGCATGCCAGTGTTAACAGAAAGTAGATTTGTTACTTGATTCCAGAAATCCATTTATATGCCTTTTTAAACTCAGACATATTTTCACAATTGTACTATTATTATTATTATTATTATTTGTATTTCATTTTTACTTTGAGAAATACCTGCAGTGTTGTAACCATCAATCTCAAGCACTCACTCGTCGCTCTGCCGGCGGCTGAAGTCTCTCTTTTACTTGAGAGCACTTATGCTTTGTTTACAGTTTCAAAATTGTTTTCCGCCGTACAAGACAAGATTGGAGTTTCCAAATTTCTGAAGCGCTTCTAAACTCCTTCTCCGGAGTCGTGTGAACGCTCAGCATTAGATTAAATTTAGATTAAATTAGATTAAACTTTATTGTCACACATGCACAAGTACAGAGCAACGAAATGCAGTTTGGCGTGCAACAAAACTATCCTAATAAATACATGATATACAGGTTATAAAAATGCGGATATAAATATATTCTGGGGTTGCTAAATTAGTGCAAATATTCAGTGCATATTAATTTGATCGTGCAACAGTGGCTTAAAGTGTCTACAGTGCAGATAGAGTGGTGTATAATATCAGAGGGGGGTAGAGTTCAAAAGAGTAACAGCTCTGTGGAAGCTGTTACTCACGACGGCTGGTCCTTGACCGTAAGCTCCTGAAGCGCCTGCCTGAGGCCAGGAGGGAGAACAGTCTGTGAGCAGGGTGAGAAGAGTCCTTCAGGATGCTGCAAGCTCGATTAACGTAGCAAAAGATGTGTAAAAATGGAAACGTACGAGTGTGGACGCAAGGCGGTCTTAGAAGTAGCTGTAATGTAACCCTGGCTGTAGGTTTACTTTCATATGTGTAAAGTTTAAAAAAGGGAACTTTAGGCATTATAATACAAAGTATTAATTTTCATGCATATTGTTGTAATGAGTTATCATTTGGTTTAAGTTAATTAATTAATTAAAAAAGTGTAGTTTGCCCAAAGAAGCCGTCTGAAGTCAAGGTCTTCTTACTTTTCTGTTGCTTTAAACCACGTTAGCACTTTGAAGATGGAACACGTGTTGAGACATTGTACTTATATTCCCAGCATGCCCTGCTCTCTCATCACTGCTGTTGTTTTTGCCTCATTATCCATTCAGGATGCCATCCGTATGATGATCACACAAGCTAACAACCACTTAGAGGAGCTGCAGGGTTCTCTGGCTTTGGCCGGCAGTTAAAATCCTGGGACTTGCTGTGGACTATTGGCTGATCTGGATCCGGAGTCTGTGGAGACTCGTAAGACCGACTGATCAGGGCGGTGACATTGTGACCAATATGAAGTATATTGGCGCTCGTCCTTGGCCATTCATCTTTTTGATGGAACTGACCGGAAGGCATCATCCTGGAAAACGTCCTGTGTTGCTGTTCAGCATACAGTGGTGAGGACCATCGTCATGGAAACTCATTCATCTATTTGCCAGACTTTTGTTTGTGCTGTATATATATATATATATATATATATATATATATATATATATATATATATATATATATATATATATATATATATATATATGTATATATTGTAAGTATTAAAGAGGAACTCATAAACATGAACTCAGAATAATCTTTTTTTATGCACACGGTTTTCTGGCATTATCATACAAGTTCCACATAATTAACATTTATGAGCGTCACTGCAATAAACAACATGACTCTTTTAATAAAAGGGACAATGCAACACCTTCCTGAGACACCATAAATAGAGGATCGAATAGTGTCACGTCATAATGCATTTATAGGGCTTTTTAAGGCTTGTAAAAAAAAAAAAGCCTTTAGAAAGTAGTATTTACCTGTCTTTATGTCTATTATTTTTATATATATATATATATATATATATGCTATTGACTTTGTTTTGCACTCGCTTCTTTCTGCATGCAGCTTAATGCAGCCGAGACAAACTAAAGGCCGATTCATACTTCGGCGTTTTCAGAAAAACAGACGGATACGCAAGCTTTTTCACCCCTTGCAAGCTTCTTGCAAGACGCACGCAAGCTTTTTCACACCTTGCGTGCGTCGACCCCTTTTTCTATCCACGCGTCAAAAATATACAAAAGCATACAAAAGCCTACACAAGCCTGCAAGGCTGTGATTGGTCTGCTGGTCTGATGACTACTTCCTTTCTGGAGTCTCACATTTCCGGTTTTCATAGCATAATACCGCCATTTTTAAAAGCCAAGTTAAACCCAAGACGATCTTCTTAAAAAGATGAACGCTATTCAGGAGCTGCTAAGCGAGGAAGTCAGGAGGTATGAACACCTCTATAACCCGTTGATGGCGGGTTATAAGGACGTGCAGATGGCCTCAAATTCGTGGAGGGAGATCTCCTCCAACGTGGGTTTGGCGGTGGACCTGTGCCTGAACATGTGGAGGAAACTGCGCGACAAATATGTCCGCGAGAAGAAGGCGATGCAGGACAGAAGTGGTGATCCTGGGAGAAAGATCTCTCCTCCCTTTTTTTTTTTTTTTAATCGCTTTCCTGGTCGGGCGTGCACATAAAGTATTCATATTCATTTTCCACCACTTAATAATCCATTCATATCGATGTGAATCAATCAATACCAATACAACTTAAACTGTGATGCGTTTTAGTTTCATTTCGCAATTTATTTAGTGTATAATCCATAGCAGCTGCCTTAAAAAACGACTCTTTTTTCCCCCGCTGCAATTAATAACCCGGCGTCCGAGCCTGACCTGAGCCCTAGTACGATTTCTAAATATTTAGTCGGAGACGGCCTGGCTGGTCGGGTCCAGTTGGAAGAGGGGAGGAGATATGAACATTTATACAACCCCAATGATCTCGGTTGCCATCCTTCACTGTGTGTGTGGACAACAAGACCTGGTAAATAAATAAACCAACGACTTCCACACACAAAGACGTCATTCTCTGTCGTCTTCGACAAAAAACGTTACTCCACCTATTGTTCGGGCGGTGAATTGCTTTGCAAACACGCGCAACCCTTTTAGGAACTATGAATTGAAACGAGCAATTTACACAAACAATTACACAACGATTTACACAACGACTTAGGCTGTTGTAGAAGTATGCTCCAGCCTTAAGGACGCCGTGTTTAAATATAGACGTGATGGACAGATCTGTAAGAGAGCCAGTTGTTGACATGATGACGTAACCTGATGTGGCACCACGTGGGTTCTGACTGGCTATTTATTATGTTTTGTGAACCAAAGAGAAGTTTAAAAAGAAAATTATATATATACTATTTGTGACTGCAGTGAAGTGGAGCAAGGAGGAGGCGGAGGAGGAAGGGGGTAAAAGGGAGAAAGAAAAAAGGAAGCAACATACACATACATATACACTTACACAAGCCCACACACACAATCACACATTCACAAACACATGTACACACATAAACAAGCATACACTTACACACACACACTAGAGGTTACAGGTACTGGAACCCAAAAACACGACAAATACAGGAATGCAGGAGGATTGTTTACTTAATGTTTCAGGCAGGGTCAAAACCGGGTGGTCCGCAGGTGAGATGGGCGTGAGGACCAGGTGAAGGGAATGAGGGAGAATCAGGTGAGGATGACAGGATCTGGAATGACAAGAGAGTTAATTAAACATGTAAGCAGGATGAATTTAACTAGGAAGGTGGGGAATTCGTGACACGCACATGCATACAAACACACACACGTACAACCGCACTTACACACGTGCATATAGTCACACATGCACACACAAAAATACACACACACACACACAAACGGAGATGAGCTGCTCCCGGTACAGCGCCACCAGGGTGTTGAACTCCTGCACCGTCTGGAGGCCAAAGACACGCAATGAGACCACCGGGACCGGAGAGACGGAACAGCGTCAACACAAGGAACTACAAGGAGGCTACAGCGCGTGTGGGTGTTTGTTGTTGTTGTGGTCACTGTTGCGCCTATATGCTGCAACCTGTGCACAATGAAACACAATCGGGCTACACGCAACACGCACCACCTGCATGAGACTTGATGTCGGTGCTCAACGACTGACAATTAACTGTTTAGGAACATCCAGGGGGAAAGAATGACCGTCTTTTTTTCTTTCTCTGTGACATTAATGTTATTTTGAACTCAAGGATGATGATGATGATGATGATGATGATGATGATGATGATGATGATGATGATGATGATGATGATGATGATGGGCATTCAGTGCATTGCGTCATTTCCACGGTTTATAGACAAGTTCATAATCAATATTTAGGGAAACGAGCGACGTGGAGCAGCCTCTCTGAACGTATGTGATGACGTCATCGGGAATGAAGTCTAAGCTGCCTGCTTAAACACAATCGTTGTGTTATTGTAAATCATCTATGTTTAAATATGTAACACACAGATCGTGTTCACTGTGCTGACACAGTGACTGTGTTGGAAGCGTCGTTGACCCACTTCTTTCTGTTTTTGGAGCTTACGATATATGCGGAGCACTGCGCTCTTGATATCCGGTGTAGCGGATTAAGAAGCGACCGTGTCAACTGGCAACTTTGAACCGACGTCCGTTGAAAATATGAACAAAACACGTAGCCGAAACACTTGTGAATGCCTCATTGTTTAATTTGTATTATAAATATATATTAGTATGTATATAGGAAGGGTTAACACTTTATATACAAAATAAACCAAGCGACATTCATGGGGCCAGCTCGACAGGAAGTCGGCAGTTAACACGGTCGCATGTAAAACCGTAACACCGATACCTACCTGCGGCTTTGCTCGGTGTTCCCGTCCTATTCTAAGAGATATGTGACTTTATGTATCGTTTCATATCTTCGGGGTGTTCCGTAAATCCTTACTACGTCAATCCTTACGGTGTTCCCCGGCGTGAAGGCGCTCGGCCTGGCTTGGTCTCCGCATTAGCTCGGCGCTGCGTTAGCCGCTAAAGTAGCCGTTGGTGTTGCTTGAAGTCCAGTCTCGGTCTCGTCTCTTCTCCCCCTCCCCGCCTCACCCAGTCCGCCGTGTGCTCGCCTCAATTGTTGTTGAAATTCCGTGAGTTTTAACGGCCGCTAAATCATCGTTTTGGGGATGATATTTTGTCATGTACGACAACTATGAAGTTGTCGTACTTTTAGGAATAACGAATTAAAACAAAAGTGTTTACAACATTTAAGTTGTATCAGCCGCCTAGCACAATAGTCGCCAATCGTACTGAGTCTAAGACATTGTCCGCGGGATTCGAACCCGGGGCCTCCTGGGGCAGGCAGGAGGGTTTAGCCCTTAGTGCAAGTGTCGATGCCACTACGCTAGCACAAAAGGTTAATTTATCCTTCTAACTCATTTTTTCCTTGACGCCCAGCGGCGGTTTGCATGAATGCAATTGACATATATGCAATAATACAAATATAATAACGAATTAAGAGTTTATGTATAAATACAAATAAATCGTACAGCCTCACCTTTCATCATGAGTAAAACAAGTAAACAATACAAAGTAAAACATTTATAATAACATCAAATGTATAATAATATTTATCCAACGATCTTTATGCATGACTAATTTCGAACATGTTATAGTCAAAATCGCTGAATTTGTCTATTTCCTGTTCAAACACGGAATGAGACGAGAGGCAGCAGCGAGTCGAGCCTCACCTCTGATTGCGCAATCCTTCACAAACTGGGGACATGCGATTGGCCCGTGCGAGTTGCCGTATTTCTGCATGTTGCCAAATATAATGTTCACAGATAACTTTATTTGGCCTGATTTACCACAGTCTGACTAAGGTCTTTAACCATTACAGTTTAATGTTCATACGTGCCATATAAGTGACATATTTAGTTTCGCTGATGGGAAATAAAGCCGCAGTGAAAAGGCGCAGGGTGAGGCAAATAATACTCTGCCTCACTGAAGAGGGCGCTTCTGAGCCAACAGGGACTTGTTGCTACTTCTTCTGTGCTAAGGCACCAGGCGAGTCGAGTCCGTTTGTTGTTGTATTTTGCTGCCAGACCGCCAACATGAAAGAGGATTATATATCTAAGCTTAAACATGTCTCAAAACTGGACTTTTAGTTAAAAGTGGACGTGATTAACACAGGTAGACCAACGCCAGAGCTAAACGGTGTGCTTCAAACTTGTTATGTGCCGTTTGCGTCTGTGCGCGTGTGTGTTGTGTGGAGAATGCTGATGACTGATGAGTCATGAAATAACCAGTACCAATTGAATAAGCTACCCTTTTGGGTTTATATATTTGTAAATCTGACACTAAAGGAGTCAGTGCCTCACCGCACGACCAATAGATGACAAATACATAATAGTAATAATAATGTTGGATCACATTTTAATAAGGTCAATATTCCAGGTTTGTTTAAAGGCACAACCTGCCTGCATGTCAGCCTCTGACACAACAGTTCATTAAACCACTGAATCACACCATCGGTGGAAAAATACCAGTCATTTTCTCTTCAGGGGAAATGGCTTAAACACAAATGGCATAATGACATGCTTGAGATGTGACTGGCCTTCTTGATCTCAGGGAGCCATTAACACTCAACTGTACATTGGAGTATTTTGTGCTGCTCATTTACCAAAAGTACAGCAGTCAGATATTACACAGTAAGCCGCTTCATTGAGTCCTTTGCACTTGTTTTAATTTTAAAAGCCAGGATCCAGTCGACCGATTGAACGACAGGCGGCGCCCGCGGTGTGGCCCGAAGTGTCCGGCGTGAACCGTCCGTGGACCAAGTGCTGCCGCCCACCTGCCTCTGGTCTCCTGAAGCGAGACGGAGAAAATGATCATCACACAAACATCTTCTATTGTAGTGAATTAATGAGAATGAAATAAATTGTTCACCTTACGCTAAACTAACAGTATTTCATTTATATCCCTGAAATGATGGAAACCATGGGAACAATGTCTATTCCTTTTGTAAGGTGATTTAAAATTAAAACAAAAACTTTTAGAAATAAAATGGACAATAAAAAAGACAATTTGTATTACATTTGACTTAATAATCATCTTAAACGAGGACATATTTCAACTCAAAATCCAGTTTATTTTTCCAGTGGATAGTCTAGTTTTTCTTTTATACACAATTCATTACATTATTTCCTTTTAGATGAACCATGCATCCGTTTTTAGCCACATTTGTATTTATATTAGACCCTGGTCCCCATTGTTAAATGACAGAAATGAATGAGTCAATAGTTTGATTAAAAGGATAAACATTGATATAAATGTGTATTCTTTTAAATCAAACTGCGTTAATTAATACATGAATACAACAGATGTGTTTAGTCCTGGAAAATATCATTCTTTTTAAATTCCAGGACATTTCCAGGTTTTCCACGGGCGTACAAACCCTTTTTTCATGTACATGTCCGTTAATCGTGAGCTTCAGTCCTATTTAAAGCAACGTACCACCACTTCCTGCTCGGCCACGCCGTGAGGGGCGGACCTCAGTTAATAACAGATGAACACATTAATAAATGCCTCTAAAGCGACCACTGATCATCTCCACAACCTTCGATGGACACGTTGGGTTGGTGATACCTTTGTGACGCTTCCTGGGGCGCAGCGTGGTCCTCTCTCTTCCGGCTTGTTTCAGGCAGGGTCAAAACCGGGTGGTCCGCAGGTGAGATGGGCGTGAGGACCAGGTGAAGGGAATGAGGGAGAATCAGGTGAGGATGACAGGATCTGGAATGACAAGAGAGTTAATTAAACATGTAAGCAGGATGAATTTAACTAGGAAGGTGGGGAATTCGTGACACGCACATGCATACAAACACACACACGTACAACCGCACTTACACACGTGCATATAGTCACACATGCACACACAACAATACACACACACACACACACAAACGGAGATGAGCTGCTCATCTGATGAACTCCTGCACCGTCTGGAGGCCAAAGACACGCAATGAGACCACCGGGACCGGAGAGACGGAACAGCGTCAACACAAGGAACTACAAGGAGGCTACAGCGCGTGTGGGTGTTTGTTGTTGTTGTGGTCACTGTTGCGCCTATATGCTGCAACCTGTGCACAATGAAACACAATCGGGCTACACGCAACACGCACCACCTGCATGAGACTTGATGTCGGTGCTCAACGACTGACAATTAACTGTTTAGGAACATCCAGGGAAAGAATGACCGTCTTTTTTTCTTTCTCTGTGACATTAACGTTATTTTGAACTCAAGGATGATGATGATGATGATGATGATGATGATGATGATGATGAAGATGATGATGGGCATTCAGTGCATTGCGTCATTTCCACGGTTTATAGACAAGTTCATAATCAATATTTAGGGAAACGAGCGACGTGGAGCAGCCTCTCTGAACGTATGTGATGACGTCATCGGGAATGAAGTCTAAGCTGCCTGCTTAAACACAATCGTTGTGTTATTGTAAATCATCTATGTTTAAATATGTAACACACAGATCGTGTTCACTGTGCTGACACAGTGACTGTGTTGGAAGCGTCGTTGACCCACTTCTTTCTGTTTTCGGAGCTTACGATATATGCGGAGCACCGCGCTCTTGATATCCGGTGTAGCGGATTAAGAAGCGACCGTGTCAACTGGCAACTTTGAACCGACGTCCGTTGAAAATATGAACAAAACACGTAGCCGAAACACTTGTGAATGCCTCATTGTTTAATTTGTATTATAAATATATATTAGTATGTATATAGGAAGGGTTAACACTTTATATACAAAATAAACCAAGCGACATTCATGGGGCCAGCTCGACAGGAAGTCGGCAGTTAACACGGTCGCATGTAAAACCGTAACACCGATACCTACCTGCGGCTTTGCTCGGTGTTCCCGTCCTATTCTAAGAGATATGTGACTTTATGTATCGTTTCATATCTTCGGGGTGTTCCGTAAATCCTTACTACGTCAATCCTTACGGTGTTCCCCGGCGTGAAGGCGCTCGGCCTGGCTTGGTCTCCGCATTAGCTCGGCGCTGCGTTAGCCGCTAAAGTAGCCGTTGGTGTTGCTTGAAGTCCAGTCTCGGTCTCGTCTCTTCTCCCCCTCCCCGCCTCACCCAGTCCGCCGTGTGCTCGCCTCAATTGTTGTTGAAATTCCGTGAGTTTTAACGGCCGCTAAATCATCGTTTTGGGGATGATATTTTGTCATGTACGACAACTATGAAGTTGTCGTACTTTTAGGAATAACGAATTAAAACAAAAGTGTTTACAACATTTAAGTTGTATCAGCCGCCTAGCACAATAGTCGCCAATCGTACTGAGTCTAAGACATTGTCCGCGGGATTCGAACCCGGGGCCTCCTGGGGCAGGCAGGAGGGTTTAGCCCTTAGTGCAAGTGTCGATGCCACTACGCTAGCACAAAAGGTTAATTTATCCTTCTAACTCATTTTTTCCTTGACGCCCAGCGGCGGTTTGCATGAATGCAATTGACATATATGCAATAATACAAATATAATAACGAATTAAGAGTTTATGTATAAATACAAATAAATCGTACAGCCTCACCTTTCATCATGAGTAAAACAAGTAAACAATACAAAGTAAAACATTTATAATAACATCAAATGTATAATAATATTTATCCAACGATCTTTATGCATGACTAATTTCGAACATGTTATAGTCAAAATCGCTGAATTTGTCTATTTCCTGTTCAAACACGGAATGAGACGAGAGGCAGCAGCGAGTCGAGCCTCACCTCTGATTGCGCAATCCTTCACAAACTGGGGACATGCGATTGGCCCGTGCGAGTTGCCGTATTTCTGCATGTTGCCAAATATAATGTTCACAGATAACTTTATTTGGCCTGATTTACCACAGTCTGACTAAGGTCTTTAACCATTACAGTTTAATGTTTGAAAGTCTGGAGACAACTTTAGACACACTTCACACTCTTCTTTCTAGTTTAGAGCGTATTTAGTTTGATAGTCAGAAGAACAGAAAAGTCATAACTATATCTTTATATATGTTGTATTATTAGAGGCTCAACAGACATTCACAGATGCTATGGACTTTGTTTTGCACGCGCTTCTTTCTGCATGCAGCTTAATGCAGCCGAGACAAACTAAAGACGCTGTGTTTAAATATAGACGTGATGGACAGGTCTGTAAGAGAGACAGTTGTTGACATGATGACGTAACCTGATGTGGCACCACGGGGGTTCTGACTGGCTATTTATTATGTTTTGTGAACCAAAGAGAAGTTAAAAATATATACTCTGCTCCAAAAAGAATTAAAGGGGCTGTACAACACACTGCTGAAGATTGCTGGAGATCCTGGCAAACTCGGCACTTTACTTTACTCAGCACGATACTTTATTTCCCCCCTGTATATTTAGTGTTAGTATTAGCATTTAGTTTTTTTGTATTTTGATTTATATTTATTTTCATTGATGCTCTGATATGCACCGCTGCTGTGATTTTTGAAATGTCCCCACTGTGGGACGAAAAAAGGAATATCATATCACATACATCATAATGTATGTACGCAGATAAAAACACATACCGAGTATGTTAATAATGCACTATAGACTGTCGACAGATTTGCCATCTGCTTCCTAGTGAATGGTGTGCTTCAACTGCATCTTCCTATAAGTTACATGTTTACTTAAATCATACATACACTGCTCCAAAAAGATTAAAAGGAACACTTTGAAAACATATTAGATCTCAATGTGAGAAAAAAAAAAATATGTTGGATATCTATACTGATATGGACAGTTTAATGTCTTAGGAACAAAAGGATGCCACATCTTTGATGGAAATAAGTGTTCAGCCTACAGAGGGCTCAATTTTATAGACACCCTGAAAATCAAAGTGAAAAATGATGTGGCAGGCTAGTCCATTTTGCCAAAATCAATTTTCTGCAACTCAAAATGCTTCTCAATATCTTGTGTGGCCCCCACGTGCTTGTATGCATGCTTGACAACATTGCGGCATGCTCCCAATGAGACGACGGATGGTGTCTTGTAGGATGGTGTCCCTGCAAGGCATCCCCGTCTCCGCAGCAGTCTGGAACATCAGGTCCACCTTGGGCAGCAGCACCGCCGCGTCTCCAAAAGCCACCAGTTGGTCCATTGCGTGAACAACATGGTCTTCATGGCTACGTGCCGGGTCCCAGACACAGTGGTGAAAAATAGATCAAAAACAGCATAAAGAAGATGGCAAAACTTGACGTATTTAGTTGTCATAGTGCACCGACTACTCCGATAGTCAGGGGAGGGAGAAAGAAAAAGTAGATCGTGAGGGCCATTCCATTGTATCAATTTCTTCATCTTCCAGGTACTGCCTGCATACCCTTGCCACATGAGGCCGCAGTGCATATGAACTAGTCACAAACATTTTGAAGGAAATAACAAAAAAGGAGGTTTTTCTGGCCGTTATTCAACCGCCGGCTTCCCAGTGATGCTGTAGGCCTCCGTCGGCCCCTGCTCGCCACACGTCTGCTGGCTCTCTTTATTCTAACAAGAAGATGACTCCGGAGAGAGCGAGAGATTTGAGAAAATAACTTTTGTAAACATCTATCCAAAAGAAACTGCAAACAAAAACTACGCTGTATAGTCTAAATATCTTGGACCTCCTCCGACCTTGCCCCGTATGATCATTACATCGAGGTCACAGAGTTGAGCGTCCAGTTACACTCTGCAATCTTTAAAGTGAAGACAGCGTGCCATGCCAGCAGCGAGGCAGTGTTTATGTTGCATTCGCATGGAATCATCATTTTAAAAGACGAGAGCGCGGCGCTAAAGTTTAGTGAGGTCGGTAGAGAATACGAGCAGAAGAAATAGACGGCACTGCCTTTTTACTTTTTAAAGTTCCGTTTAAAAAAAAAGATTGCCATCCTCCGTGATAAAAAGTACAACCGGATGTTACGTAGGTTGCTCTCAGGAGAACATTTTTAACAGATTGGAATATGCTACACTAGTATAGTTGCATAAAATAATACACACAATAGTTATATTTAATTATTTATTATTTTCCATCACCACAGCATCATTTCTTAATAAAAGCTCTTACTTCCCCCATGGCGTCTACTACATGGTTGGTAACCTCACGAATGGAAATTAGGGAGGGAGACGTGGTTAGAAGACAGGTGTTCTTGGTTACCTGGAGAAGAGCGTTGTCCCTCTGCAGCCTCTCCTCCAGGCTGCCTTGTAGAAGATCAGCTTGCAACTCCTCCTCTCCATCACACATAGTTACACAAGTTATGACTGCCACCAGCACGCCAAAGAATAGCAACAAAAGAATGACACTGTGTTGCTGCTGGCTGTTCATCCACTGCAAGTCCACTAAAGGTGTTTTGAGTTATCGTTTTCCAGATCAATGTAATGCAAATGCAAGTCAGGGGTCTTTAAAGGCACAACCGGCCTGAACTTCAAGGACTGACGCAACAAATAATTAAACTACCGAGTCGCATAATATTTGGAAAAATATCAGTACTTTCTCTAGGAAAAAACAAGTGAAAACCGTTGATGTACAGTCTCAGTCTCTTTAAACTGATTTAAACAAAATGTCTTATCAAACCTTAGTTTAAATACAAAACTGTATTCTGCACCAAATAAATAAGAAAAGTTCTGCTAAAATGCCAAAATACAGTAACAGTATGTATTCTGTATCCTACTCAACACAAAGAGTGTCGGGCTATATAATAATGCAGCCGTGGATACCGACTACATAACTTTGCCTGAAACAGTAACTTCTTGTGCTGAAGTTGCTGACGGTCACTGTGGCCAGACTGTTCCCTGAAGAGCAAAGGAAGCTTAGCCTAGCCTGCACATGCATGTTTTAACAAAATAATTCACATTAAACGGGTAGGTGATATTAACAATGTCAACCATAATGATACACATCAACACAGAATCAATGCAACACTTCACCTGAAGCTCTGCTGCTCCCTCAACCCGATTTGAGTTTCCTGAATGAGTTTCAAAATGAATGAATGTTGACCGTGTATACAACAAGTAGTATACGTATTTATTTTGATAGCAATTTAGAATATTAAGGCAATAGGTTCAGCTTTTATGGAACAAGCTTTGTTTTTTTTAATTCAACATCACATAATTTACACAATCCAAAAGTGCTGACATGAGGCCAGATTCCCCAAACCGTCCTTCAGTTTCATTGCTAATGCATGGTCATGAACTCGATGCCACGAGTACCAGCTCACGTGAAGCTCTTGATGGTCCAGCGGCTGCTTCCTCAGCCTGATTTGAGTTTCCTGAATGCATTGAAAACGGATGCAGGTTTGCACTGTGTAGCTAGTTAGCTTGCTACTAGCTAGCTAACAGCGACATTTGAGTGTCTAGAAAAGCGCTATAAATTCACAGTATTATTATTATTATTATTATTATTATTATTATTATTATTATTATTATTACCATCTGGGTTGCTCTTTATTTATTATAATTAATATTTACCCGTCAAGTCTTTTAATATATAATAAGAGGGTGGGTTTCCTCCGTCTAACAGCGGTTTCCCCGGACAATTGTCCGAAAAACGTTTTTACGACATTTTAAAACATTTCACATTTTAATTATCCACCTCCCCCGTAGCTTTTGTGAAATACGCGAAATGTTGGAGAGTTTTAACGGCTCTCGGCTCTCTGGGCCCCGACATGACGAGTTAGCTCAGAGGCTAGCCAGCGAAGGTAATGAATGTCGAGACTTCACAAAAGAGTGATAACGGGTTCAACTCACGGACATTAAATAATAAATGAAGCGACAGGCTGGATGAGGCGACGGGGAGAATAGATGAGACCGAGTCCCAGGACTTTGGAACAGACAGGAGAAACAAAACAACGCATTACTCACCGAGCATCCAGCTAACCAGCTTAGACAATGAGAAGCCGTCCTTGCCGCAACGACAGTGAAATGTTTGCTCGCTGCCGTACACGCACTAGGGGTGCCCGTAAAAGGGGGGCGGTGCTTCTCTCCGTGATGATGCGTGGCGATATATTATTTGTGGTCACATTTAACTTAAGTGGTTGTTGACAGGCTTACGGTCTCCCACACACATTTAGCGCGTCAACACTCTTCATTTCTTATTTAAATTATTTGATATATAATGTATTTTGACAGTATATAATATATTTTTTCTTCTTCTTTTTTCTTTTCTTCAGCTCAACATTTTAAGAGGGGTGGCAACCTAGCGTCCTCTATTGACGCACCGCCACTGTACATGATGTATGTATAGCTATGCTGCAAATTAACCATGAACATTAAATATCAGAGGTACTAAACGGCATTAAATACATATTTATCAATAACCTAGTTAGTTAACAGAGACGATGGGTACATTTAATTAAATGTATGGTTTACATAAGTGTATACTGATATCTACTGGTAGAAAGGATCCTCTGCTTCTCCTCATACAGGCTCTGCTTTGTTCATTCAAGAAACAGCACAATGAGGTGGACAACTATAACAACAACTCTATACCTCTATACACACACACACACACACACACACACACACACACACACACACGCTCACTTTGATTAAACTATATTAGAAACTGTGTTGCATTAAGCAATGTAACGACTAATTGAAAAGTTGCTGCGTACATCAATAAATATGAATTAAACTGCCTGTAGTCACTACTGTTGGAAACAGGTTAATTATTTATATTACTAATGTTATTTTTACATTACCCTGCTCTGTTTACTGTAAATAAGAATATCTATAATGTTATAATCGTTAATAATTGACGGTCACTCAGACATTTCTTTAGAAGTTTCATACACCATGTGTGTTGTTGTTGTTGTGTATTTTATTCAGTCAATCAAATACAATACAATAATATTCTATATAATATACAAAACAGAAAGACTGAAAAGGTATAGGTATAAGAAAAAAATGCTTTATTCCTATCCTAAATTAATATCAAATAAATCAGAAAATGTATGTAAAATAAAGAAAAAATAACAAAGAAAATTTAAAATAAAACAATATATATACACATATATATACATATGCATACATATATACACACATACATACCGACATGCCTCATATCGTTCGCCTTGGCTTCTCCAGACCCTTTCACGTCCATCACAGGTGCTCAGGGTGAACCTGCTCTAATCTGTGAAAAGCACAGGGCGCCAGTGGCAGACATGCCAATTCTGGTGTTCTATAACAAATGCCAAACGAGCTCCACGGTGCTGGGCAGTGAGCACAGGGCACACTACAGGACGTAGCCACCCTCATGAAGTCTGTCTGAAGTCTGAAGTCACCATTGTATCACTTGTTTCAGGCTAATAAGTCAGTCTCCCCGACAGCTGGATATCAACGGATTTGGACCCACTGTGAAGGTCTACCACTGGAGGAGGACCCCTATGTGGTTGGGAACCTCGCTTGTTTATGAAGGGCAGCTTAAGAACTCTGGCCCTGACACCCTCAGTTTGGATGCCAATCTGACACCTATTGTGTTACTGAAAACGCAGGTAATGTCTGAGCACTACAATCAAACAGCAGGAACAAACATCAATGATAAACAATCTGAGCCAACCTAGTAAATCACATAATAGTAAACACCATTTTGACCTGAGCTTGTAGCAGGTATGAAGCTTCAGTGGAAGCTCAGTCAGGACGGTTCATACATCTGACATTCACTTTTCATTTGGAACAGCTCTTGGAAGGCACAACTTTGATGATGTAAATCATGTGAGCAGATTAACTGCAGACGGAAAAATTAGAGGAATTGAGATACAGCAATACAAAACAAATACAGGAACGTAATCACAATGCAATGCCACCAGTATTTCTGAAGGCTTCCTCTTTTAGGGGATTATTTAACATGTGCTTGACATACAGAATGACAAAATACCAAATATTGTCTTTCTTTGTTATCTAGAATTGTGAGCTGCTGCTCTGAGCTAAGGAAGAGCATTACCTGCTGCTCTGAGCTAAAGAAGGGCATGCCCTGTTACTCTGAGTTAAAGAAGAGCATGACCTGTTACTCTGAGATAAAGAAGAGCATGACCTGTTGCTCTGAGTCAAAGAAGAGCATGTGCTGTTAGTTACTCTGAGCTAAAGAAGAGCATGACCTGTTGCTCTGAGCTAAAGAAGAGCATGACTTGTTGCTCTGAGCTAAAGAAGAGCATGACCTGTTTCTCTGAGCTAAAGAAGGTTCAGAGCTGAATATGGCTTATCTAAATGTATATGCAGAGATATAGCCATACGGCTAAAAAACTGCAACAACGCCTAACAATCACTTGACTACTATAAACTATGTGAGACATCTTAGAGACGTGAGAGGAGCTGTGCTTTCTATGTTTCAGTCGGATACAATAACTCATGGAGTCAACTCCTCAAAACCGTGTTCAGACACAACACAGAGCTCCATCCTTCTGAAGACCAGAGGACTACATGATGATGATGTGATGTAGTCAGAGGGCCAAGACACTGACAGCAGAGTCTCAACAGAACATGTTACATGTTAATGATGATGATATAGTAATGAAGGTTACAGGTGAAGCACAGGTGGTGGTGTGACTGGTTGCTAACTGAACGCTGCTTAATAAGAATAAATCAACTGTGTCTTTATTTTGTCAATATGTATTGCCTCGTGGTTATCATATCCTCACTCTTCCATGTAGGAATGTTTAGTTCCAAAATGACATAAATAAAACAAGTAAATACATGATGTATACAACTATGCTGGAAATTAACCATGAACATTAAATATCAGAGGAAATAAACGGCATTAAATGCACATGTATCAATAACCTAGTATTACATAGAGGTATACTGCCATCTAGCGGTATAAAGGTGAACCCTTTACTCTGCGTGTCCTCATACAGGCTCTGCGGTGTTCGTCCAAGAAACAGCAGCATGGAAATAAAAATATAACAACAGCAACAACTTTGCACAGAGACATTATTTTGATTAATCTATATTAGGAACTGTGTTGCATTAAATAATGCAAAGATTAAGTAACAAGTTGATTCTTGCTGTGAGTGTACATGAATATTAAACTTCCTGTCGCTTCCTGTCGCAAAAATATCCAGGTTTAATTCTTTTTTTTAAATATTGACTAATTAATAATCTTCTAACGTTACCCTGCTATGTGTTTGCATCATAGAACACTGTAAATATGAATATAAATATATATTACTGCTTTTTATTTTGACTTTCATTTTAAGCTCTCGAAAAAACTAAAACAACTAACAAACAAAACGTACACGGACCTCAGTCACCTTCATTCGCTTCCACTCTCTCCCACTAGGGGGGCTCTGTGGGATTCACAGGGAGGGTGGGGAGGGACAACATTTAGGAAGTTACGTGGGACTTTTTAACCCGTGTGATTGTCGCTCAAGTGGGACGTAGAGATCACACCTGGGCCCATGCAAAATAAATTACTGAATATGTCAAGGTGTGGCGGCCATCTTACCTGGCTCACCATCATCTTTCAAGGTGTTGTAACTATTATTATTATTATTATTTCTATATATATTATATATATATATATATATATATATATATATATATATATATATATATTATATTCTTATTAGAAGGGTTTGTAGGCACTGCCTAGTCAGAGCGGAGGACCCCCCCCTTGTCACTCTGTTCACCCCTCATGAGTGTGCAGGTATGAGACAGACATTGCACCATTGCCTCTGTATAGCTGTTGATTGACGGATTTTTTTAAATATAAATGTAATGCACAGTATTTCTTACTGTGCAATACAAACCTAAAAATGAAAATGTGCATAGACTGTAAGGTTGGAAGAGAAATGGTCAAAGCAAGTGATTAATTAAAATCTTTAAACGAAATGCTGCATTCAAGAACTGTTGAATAAAAACATATTTAATTGACAAGGGCGCATGTATGACTCGGCAACGATTTGAATATCGAGACGAAACGAGATTACAAGAAAGGAAATTAATCTAATTTCATCCTGTAAAATACTTGAGTTGCTGACATGTTTGTGAATACACCTCTTGATTCCCAGCACTTGTATGTTATTGTCTGGCATCCTATGGAAATAATTTATGTTTCTGTTTTCCTTATTTATTTGTTCTTCAATGTGCATATTTGAAGAGACACAGGCTCATTTCCTCTTGAAAATGCAGTTTATGGTAAACAATTAAACTGAAGCGTTTATTCCAACATCCTGGATGCCCCCTCTATCTAGTTGTTATTTTGTTTCAGCATTTCGGCTCTGAAATTATTAATTTGAATTAAGTAGAACTCTGATTTCATTATTAGCTTTAAATGCTCTAAACGTGGATTTTGGAGGACAACTTTGAATGCAACATCCTCTTCCCTGGAAGGAGGAATCAGCCAATCACAGCGCGTGTAACCGCTCGAGAGGAGAACCGTACACGAAGAGGCGACCCGGCAGCCACAGCGGCGTATCATCTCTCTGCACCCGGCGAAAGTGAGCCTTCACGGGGGAGCGAAGACATCACACCGGATGCTTCTATGCTCCAGTTAACCGTACAGCGAGATACAGTGTTCAGTTTGCACAAGGTAAGTCGTTCCCGGCGGCACGTAACCAGCTAGCGGGAGGTTAGCTAACCGTTGGTAGCTGTCATGCTCACGTAGGCCAAACTCTATTCAGAAATCTGGCAATTTAAGGGTTGAGTTGATTGTCGACAAAGGCAGCGGAGCGCAAGCGTATACGTTCGTTTCTCGGCATCATTAAAACCCACCGGAAGCACTTTCCCGTCGGGACGTTTGACAAAACACCACATGGACTGTGTTTTATTAAGTGTTGCGCTTCTCAACGTGAGGGCGGTGGCATCCAGCACAATCCTAAAGAGGATTTGCGCTGCTTCTGGCGATACTAACAGAAACAAATGAATTGTGCATGCACGCGCTGCGCTGACACGTAACGTTGGCTAATGCCTAGAAACCCTGCAGCTGCAATGTAACAATGTTCTCGTTGCACATACACACGAGGAGGAAACTGTGTATTTCTATAATGCATATGCAGTTCAGTGCATCTTTGTCTCCCACGCTACAGCGACGTCGGGTGGCTACTTCTGGCTAGCCGGAATAGCCCGATATAACGGACCGCGAGCACCGACTGACATGTTGGTACATGTGATGTCGTCATGAAGTCATTGATACACGGCTGTCAGTGAGTGACACGTCTCGGGCATCGTCTTCACGTTTAGTGTCGCTAACGGCTAGCTCGGCACCGGGGCCCACATGTCACTTTATTCGGAGGAGGAGGAGGAGGAGGAGGAGGAGGAGGAGGCAAGCCGGACAAGAACGTTTCGTGAGGAATATTTGTATTTTTAAACAGTACACATGTTTCCCTGTGACGTGTACGTATGAATGACTGGGTGTAACATAGAAAGTAGTTCTCCATGTGCAGGGAGATTAGCAAAGGGATTAGGGCTCCACAAGGACACACCGACGACCATCACGCGCCGTTCCTCCTCCCGTCATACCGGACATGTTATCCCTAAAACACCAGTAGTGACGTCATCAAGTCGTCCGTCTGGGAACTTTTTATTTGGTTACAATGGAGATGGAGGTCGCGGGTGTAAATGCCTCGTTGAAACAAAGTACTGGTGAAGTAAAGTACTCGAATACTTTACGGAAGTACAATGTTGTGGTTTTTGCACTTAACTTGATTGTTTCCGTTTTCTGCTACGTTATACTTTCACTCCACAACTGTTGTACTTCTTACCAATATGAAGTGAACTTCATATTAGCTGATCACTGGAGTTAATTTGCAGTTTAATATTTAATTAGATATTCCTTTATTAGTCCCACAGTGGGGACATGTCAGGTTGTATCAATCGAGACTTTAAGGATCCTGAGGGGCAAGTTATCAAACTACCCATCAGAAGTAAGATTTATAGAAATTAATTCAAATTAACCCTACATTTACCAGCTGTGATGAACTGATTAAAATAATATAATTTATCCTGATGTGTGTTTCTCTGTAAAAAATTGTTTTTAAAGTACTCTTAACGACATATCCTCAGCTAATAGTTATTTTATCCTCAAGTAAATCTTTTACATTTCCAGAATTTTAATTGGAACAGAGTAATCTTATGTTTAAGTCAAATATATTCATACATCTTCCACATCTGCATCTATACTTGTGAAACTTGAGGAAAACCACAACATTATCCCAACATCATGGCTGGTATCGCTCTGCCATAATGGGGCTCCTCCACTGCAGGTCGTATGTCTACATTCAAGAAGCGCAATCTAATTATGGATTATTGGCGCTCTTTCTCTCAGCTTGTACTGTCTCCAAGTCCTATCATTCAGATCAGTTATGTAAACGGTGCCGTTGGCCTGCTCTCTGTCAGAAGCCGGGATTTAAATGAGATAGTCAGAGGTCTAAGTTACTCCTCCACTTTAAGAGATCTGGTATCTTTCCTGACATGTCATCAAATGAATGTGCCTGACTCAAATGAAGTGAATATTTTGCAACAGCGATTCATTTTACTTCTAGCGCAGCGTGTTTTTAAAAATTATCAAATCGGTGTCTTAGCTGTCCGACTCAACCGGAAGCTTTTGGAGAGATGCTTGGTCTCTCATTGACTTGCACTCCAACTCTCCCATTGTTGAAGCAAATCAAATCAAATGATTATCAAACAGTCTGGCAGAGATATGTTTTACGGACTTTTCTCTGTGTGCGTCGTCTCGGCTATTTGTTATCACAACGTTATCACGTGACACACCTTGGAAAACTATTGCTATTTTTGAAGAATAGAGACTGCTATTTTAAGAGTAAAAGTGTTAGTCTCCTAAGAGTTGCTACCTGAGCTGAGATTTTATTGTGATGTCTTGTTGAATTGGCACAAAGCAGGACTTTTGTTGTCTTTGATGTCCAGTTCTAATAATAGGCTTTTAAAAATGGTAATTTTAGTGCTAAATATGGACTCCTGTAGTAGAATAGTTTACATTGTCTTTGCCCATACAGTTGTTGATCTGCAGGGTGATATTGGTTTTAAATATATTTTTTCTAGTCATACAAATGCAACTAAGATAAACAATGTAATACCGATTTTGATGAACTTTCTAAATGTTTCTGCTCAGCCATACCTAGTTGTCAGTCATGTAAGATCAGAGTTCTATTGAACAAATATCTTGTTAATGTTCTCTTTATGACATTCAATAAGCGTCAAACAGACATGTTGCTATGTAAAGGTGTAGAGGAGTGAACGTCTACCTGAGCAGAGACTGAAGTCACTCTCCCTCTGTGTGGTTTAAGCTTTTAAAATATCTGAATCTACAAAAACTTTCATATATATATATATATATATATATATATATATATATATATATATATATATATATATATCATAATTAATTCAAAATCATTGAAGGTTTTGAAATATTTTAAAAACAATGTAGATGAAAAGGCTGTTAAAGTGAGATTAATATCTGCACTATGAAACTCGAGTACAAAAGAGCCCCGGTTGAAATATTTAAAAAAGAAATACGAGACTCCTCTGTTGCGTCTTCGGCTTGAGCGTCTGTGTTCGTGCTAGTGGAAATGTGTTCAGACCTTATTTACATACCCAAGGTTCTTTGGTAGCGTGATAAAGGAGCACCATTTGCTTGCATGCAGAGCAGGGTTTTATTTCTATTTTTTTAGCGTCTGCACCGCAGCGACCGCAGTTAGCTAATTAACCTAATGGCGTTGGCTCGGTGACCCTCCATCGATCGCTCCGGTGTGAGAGATTGATCGGTGTGGACTTCTCTCGCCCGGAGGTCTTGAAGGTTTGTGTACAACGCCGAGGCCTCTCCTATTGAACCGCTCTCCTGACGGACGGCCCGCGGTTCGCGCAGCATTTTTGGAGGATTTTGGAGCGTTTACATCGGCTCTCTTGGCTTCGGCGGCCTTGCCATCTGGTCCGGCAGCGTGTCCGCGGTTGAGAGCGATATTGGCCTATTGGATCTCATGTTTGCAGGGTTTATTTCAAATCAAGAGCCCACGAGTCCCAACTGTTGAGAAGCAACAACGCTACCTGGTTATCATAATAATTTCCTATCTTTTCAGCTCTAGTTCTTGTTGACAGAAGATTTGTTCATTTTGTAGTTGCCATTTTGAGACTTTAATGATATAGTTGTTGTAACTAGTACCATCTTTCACAATTGATAAAGTGTGACGCTAGTGTGAAGCTTGTCTTGAGTTCTGTCCCCAACACGAGGCAACAAACACAAAGCTGCTTTTGATTTTTCCTGCATTGCTCCAGTGAGTGTTGATTTCTTGCCCTCAGGATTGGGATGTTGTTATTAATGGTTTTGAAAGTGAGCATGTTATTTGTATGTGTGATTGCTGAGAGAACATGGAGCGGTTGCTTTACTCGCACGTAAACCCCACAAAACGGCCGATAACTCGCTGACATTACGATCTCACAAGCGGAACGTACCGAGTTCATGTTGAAAGTTCAGCTGGTGGCAGCGCTGTTGACCCCGTTGTTATTGAAGCGTGGACTTTCTGTGGTTACCATGACCTTTTCTTCATCCTTCATGGATGCCTTTTAGCACCTACTAACTCCTCAAGTTAACGATGACGCTATTAATACCCACACGTTTTCTGATGTTGGTAGCTTCATAAAACTGTTTATATTGATGTTTATAAGTAGCTCTATGCTTAATATGTTCTTTATCTATTCATCAAAAATCCAAAGATATTCAGTTTAGTTCAGCAATATAATATGATGTAGAAAATCAGTAAAAAATGTAATGTTTATAGATAGAAAATACATAGTAAATATTTATATGAAATGAGCGATGAAAACAAAGTCCAAAACATACAGCATGAAGACGTGGCCTACTTTGCTCTTGAAAATGTTGACTATTTTCCACATTTGTCTCTCCCTTTTATCGACTAATCAATTTAAGATGAACCCAATAAACCAAATAATCTAATCCCCTTCCATCCTATCTCAATCCAACTGCAGTCTACTACAATTTACATGATCTAAAACAAATACAAGAACACCATTGGGCACCTTTAACAACAAAACATCCAAATGCTCACTCTTACGCAAGCGTACTATTTGTTTGTGCAAGTCCGAACAAGGTGGTAATGTTCAGAGAATGGTTTTGTTACAAAAATACACAAAGGTAACACGCAACGAGTAGAATTCATACACAAATGATCCTTCGGTGGGTTAAGTATTCCTTTATTAATAATAAATGTGTCTGTTCACGTCTTCACAAAGAGAGCAGATGACTACCGAATGGTTGGCTGAAATAACAAAAGCCCACAGTTCACACAGCTCTAGCATCAGCTGGGGATTTGAAATAACTTCAAAGGTCATTTAAATGTGTAATCCTCTACAAATCTGCCCACTTAGTAATACCTCAAATGAATAAAATCCCAAGTAAATTGCCTACCATATGCCAGAAGTCATTTCTGATGATGCTAGCCCTGCGTGAATACAAATTGTATTAGTCTTATTCTTTATCCCTATATTAATGTTTTTACTTTCACCCTGGAAGTCTAATGGAGGCTGCAATGCGAAGGCTTAATGAGAAACACAATAGTATAAATCCTGAGTGTGTGCGTGTGCATGGCTGTGTAGTAGTCACAGTCTGACCAGGACATTAGCCTCCTCTGACGGGTAATCTGCAAGATCAGCAAAATGTAATCTCCTTTACTCAGCAACCCGGCATTATTGGCGTGGTTTAGTAAATGTGTGTGTGTGTGTGTGTGTGTGTGTGTGTGTGTGTGTGTGTGTGTGTGTGGGGGGGGGGGGGGTTGTAATTGTACAGTAACCATAGTTTGATCATAAGCTCTTTTGTCCGTTGTAATTGTGAAACGACAGTTCCACGCTATTTAACATCACAGTAATTGTTTTTCGCCACTTGTAAAACAACGGATATAACGTGAAAGGTGTTTTGGTTTTGTACGCCTAAACCCAAAGATGTTATACGTCTCAAGTCTACAACGGGTGCCACGTGTCGTTTAAACACCCCATAAAGGACGAGACATGATGATGACCTGCATTGAGCACGAGGCTTTTGAGATGGACATATGGGCGAAATCCCCCCACCCCATAATACTGCCATCTAATATATAAATTAGCTCGCCTAAATGAAAATATTAAACAATTTGTTTGTTCGGTGAGATATTGGGTTTGCATTAAATTACGTAAATATATGTATTATTATTTTCAGATTTATAATTGTTTTGTTGTAAATCTAGGCCATCAACAACATTTCGTCGGCAGATATTTTTGTTCTATATTTATACATTTTAATTACACGGGCACAGCAGTGAGCGCCACGCTTCAGTTCACCTTGGCCGCTGAAGCGAAAACAAAATGCCAAAGACCTCAGCTGTGTGGGAACACACTTTAAAAATTGAGCCATGGGAACGGCGAGGCAGTGTGCAAACCTTTAGGGAAAATTATTTTTAATTCAGTGTCAAGGAAAACTAACAACAACACGGTGCCGTCAGTAAATCCTCACAATGGAGGCTTTTTAATTGGGGCCCAAAGAAAGCTGTTGCAGCGTCCTTAGAACAGAGAGATGTCTAAACGGTGCAAATGCTCTGATCCTCGGTCCTTCACGCTCTGAGCTTTTATACACAAGCTCGGCCCTCCTTCGGTAAACAGCAGCGTCTGGAAGTTAAACACAAAGTGTTTTGGGTTGATTCTTGCAGCATGGTGATACGCTGCAATTCACCATCTTTACAACCATTTCATTATCTTAAAATAATTGTTTTGACTCGCTCTTCCTCTGTTTCCCCTCCCTCCTAATAACAGAGGTGAGCCATGGCTGAACCAAACCCCTCCCGCCCCCAAAGGAAGATGTCCACCGCTGGGGAGAGCGTGTACAAGGTGCTCGGGCTGGAGAAAGGAGCGACGGCCGAGGACATCAAGAAGGCCTACAGGTGAGCACATAATAATCTGAATTGTTACTCCATTTGTCTCCTCTCAAAGGATTCAGGCCGACTAACCACATTGACATTATTACTGTGGGGCAGTTCCTAAATCCTTTTGCCTAAATTGGTGTAATCCTGTTCCTGATTGTGTTGATAAACACAATCAGGATTATTCCGGGACATTCCTCCACCAGTTGTTGCTAAAGAGCAATAATCTCTATTGTGCCTTGGGTAGAGGAACCATGTTCCATGTTGCATAGCCTCCTATGGACTTGCCATTCAAATAACTTTGATAACAAATGTGTTCATTGCTATTCATTGACTAAGTGAAGATGAAAAAAATCCTAAAATACATCAAATCCCCCCCTCCCCCTCCTCACTTATTCACTTGTCCACTTTTCTCCCTACTTCACTTTGCATCCTTTGATTTCCTGTGCGCTCCTCCTCTCCCCCGTCAGGAAGCTAGCGTTGAAGTACCATCCGGATAAGAACCCGGACAACCCGGAGGCAGCGGATAAGTTTAAGGAGATTAACAACGCCAACTCTATCCTAAATGATGAGACCAAGAGGAAGATCTACAACGAGTACGGCTCCATGGGCCTCTACGTGTCCGAACAGTTCGGCGAGGAGAGCGTCAAATACTACTTCCTCATGTCCAAATGGTGGTTTAAGGTTTGTACTGTGGTTCGTTTACGGGTGCAACCAGTGTAATATTCATCAATTAGCTTAGGGCTGCATGATTATGATATATTGAGATTTGAATTTATACTCTTTCATCCATGTTTAAAATAAAGGAACAACATGAATATGTACACCTGTAAAATGCAGCGCTATAGGCCACCGTTTCCTTTATATGAAGCGGATGTGGTACCTACGTTCAGCCATCGTTTACACCAGGCCTATTCAACCAGCGGCCCGTGGTTGTCTGCAGGGCTCTCAAGTGTCACGCATTGAGCGTTAGACTCACACATTTCGGTCTTAACTCCCGCACTCCCGCCACACATCGTATTTCTCACGCTGAGAAAAAACTCTCGGCTATTTAATGTTTTAATGTGCCGCCGCAGTGCTCAAACATGAGGTGGAGAAATCAAACGCTCCTCTGCAGGTCAGCTGCGATGTGCCACTTATCAGCCAATCAAAAAAAAGAAGTGGGCTACACAATAGCGAATCAGAAAAGACCAATATTCTGTGCGGCCCTCACACCCCCCTTGATTTTCTTATTCGGCCCACTTGCTACTAAAGTTGAATAGCCCTGGTTTACACTGTTGCATACTTTATTATGGGATGGCTCTGTTGTTTTCCTTTTGTAAATTAGTTCTGGTAAATTATGTTAGTCAGAATCCGATCATTTCAAAATGTGATTCCTGGATGAATCTTTTCTCTTATCCTGGGGGATACAAACTATTAAGAACATTTTAATAAAGCCCACACACACGAGTCCTAAGTATGCCCGTACAAATGTGACTAGTTGTGAATGGTTCTAATGTGTTGTGCTGGCCGGTCGCTCCCTGCAGGGTCTGGTGCTGTGCTGCACGATGTTCACCTGCTGCTGCTGCTGCTGCTGCTGCTGTTTCTGCTGCGGGAAGTGTAAACCCCCGGACGACGACGAAAACTACCAGTACGTCAACCCCGAAGACCTGGAGGCTCAAATCAAGGCGGAGCAGGACGGAGGTGAGTCTTAAGGTCTATCCTGAATTTGACCGGGAGCCAGTGACGGTTGTGTAGGACCGGGGTGATGTGTTCATAGCGGCGGGTGGAGGTGAGCAGTCGAGCGGCAAAGTTCTGGACATTCTGGAGTTTATGGAGGATTTAGTTGAGATCCAAAGACGATGCTGTTGAAGTCAAGTCTGGATGTTATGAGGGCGTGGATGAGAAGTTCAGTGGTGACCAGTGCAATGTTCCTGAAGTGAAAGAAGGCGGTTTTGGTGATGTGGTTGGCGTCGGAAAAAGAGGGTGTGGTCGAGGATGATACCGAGGTTGCAGACGAGGTGCTTCCAGTTGTTTTAAGGAGGAGCGAGCGGCATGACGCGCCACACGCCACTTTAAAGCGAGAGCGCTGTCCACGTCCTCAGGTTGTGACGGCTGGACAGTAAAAGTTGCATTTTTATTGAGGATTTTACTATTCATCTGCAGTAAAGATTATTTCCTCTTTCAAAACTCACATCTTTCCTTACATCCAGTAATGCCACAGCACCATGAATGACTATGGCTCCATCCACTGTTACCTTTTAGTTGTAAAAGGGCATTTTAAAACAGAAACAACAGAACAAATGTAGTTTTTTTTTAAACGAAGATGTGTTGGTGTGGATGTAGCTTAACCGTATAAACAATAATGTTGTAACGACATCTGCAGGAAAAAATCTGTTCTGATCGTAAACTTACTCGCAATGCTTTCTGTAACCTCACTAGTGACTCGAACATGTTCTCACGCTGCAGGATTTGTGTGTGTGTGTGTGTGTGTGTGTGTGTGTGTTCATGCTCCAATCCAACAGGTTACACAGTAATCATAGGCCAGCCCAAATCTAATCCGGGTCCAGAAAACCCAGAAGGCCAGAGTCAGCAGCCCATCCCCATACCACTGCCCATGCCTCCCCCCGAGCCCCAGTCGCAGACCTCAGCCAGTCCAGCGGGGGAAGAAAACCCCGGAGAGACTCTACCAGAGTCGAAATGACTCGTAAGAGCCGCCTCGTCACATCGTCTCCGTCACATCGTCTCCGTCACATCGTCTCCGTCACATCGTGTCCCCTGGTGTTGCTTGTCCCTGTCTGGGTGCACGTGGCTCACCGCTGCTCCTTCACTCATCCGTAGTGCCGTCCCACTACCACCGCACTGTTGCATCTACCACGCCACGTTGTCTCGTACCTGCATGTTGTGTCATCAGTGTTGCACTAAGTCCCCGTGCTGTTTGCTTGAATGGCTGCCAGAAGATGAATCGATCACTGTTGTGTCTGCCTCTTTTTTTTTTTACTTTACGATTGTGTCTCATTTAGCTCTCTTTGGCACCTTCGATGGTCAGCTTGCACCATGAGAACTAGAACCTGAAGATGCCTGTTATATGAGATCTTATATTGGTGTTATATTTGTCAGATATTTAATGCAAAAATGCAAAATGATTCATGTCCACGTTTAGTGGCACGCAACCAAGTTGTGTTTATCAGATGTCGTCACTAGGATGAATTTTATTCTAACTCTGTGTTGATGGCATGGATGATATAGAGGGTAACGTGGGTACTTTCCTCCCGCAGGAAAGTGACGGTGCAGATGAGCCTCAACTAGGGGAAGCAGGTAGGTTTCCTTCTTCTTCTTCTCTCATTTGTTTTTTGCAGAGTGGAGCATCCCACGGCTAGAATAAGCTATATCGACACCAGCTCTCGTATCTTTTGTGTGGACAACCCAGGAGACGATATTGTAAAGCTTTACGTGTCGGTCTGGTTGTGTCTGGATACAGTTGGATCCCTGTTTGACTCGCCCGCTTCTCTCCTTCTCTCAGCCGTTCGAGCCCCTAGGATGATGCAGCCACATTCGACTGCTGCCAGAGACCAACCAGCCCAACGCCACCAGCCGGCCCAGGCCCACACCTCAATCCGGACCCCTCAACCCCCCTGATCGACCCCCTGGACCACACCTGTAAAGTGGGCCCCGAAAGGCTCTTGTCCACCACCACAACCACCAACCCCCCCCTGCCCAAGTTATGGAGGGGGCATTCTGAAAGTGCTAATATGCTCCCTGAAAATGTTAGTCCCCTTTCTCCTCCCAGCTGCTTACTGTTAGCCTAGCCTGGGCTGGATGTGGTCTTGTCAACCGTTTGTCATCCCAGACTAGGCTTTGTGACATGCCCGGATTTCCTCACTAATCTGTTCTCGTCATCCCATAACTACCAGAGAGGACTGAGCTGCAAGATGGCAACACCAGTGAGACACAAGGGCAAACCACATCCTGAACGGGTGATCCTCTTTATGTATCTGCTAACCAGACCAAGACTGGATTAATCTCCCTCCTTCCCGCCCTTGCGTCTCCCTCCATTTTAGACTCTTTTAATGTACATTTCTCCCCTTTTTATGTAGTTTTGGAGTTGTTGTCCTCCGAGGTTAAAAAGAAGGATGTTTTGGATGCCACTTGTGACTGCTGCACAGCGACGTAGGTGTGGAGGAGCGCTCCTTTGTTTCCTCGTCCTTCAGTCTCCTTTCAACAAGCGCTCGCGTTCAGTTGCATTAAAAACACCCTCCTAACACGCTCAAGATGCCACGCGCGGTGCTTTTAAATCTTCTTCTTTCGACGGAGTACTGGAGGAGCGACGTTTTCAATCGTCGGGACCCTACGGCATGTCAGACAACCGCGAGGAGGGGGAACAGAGGAGAAGTGACTCAGCAGAAGTGACTGACGGAGGAGCGTGTTCGATGTTAAATGTCTGAGCCAAAACCCGGAACAGAAGGTGTAGAGCCTGGATCGGGAGGAGCGCCGAGGCTTTCCTCCCCCGCGTGCATGCATTTCTTTCCCTGAATGCATGCCCCCCCCCTCCTCCTCCTCCTCCCCCATCCCTTATCCCTCCCCTCCCTCCCTCCCCCCAATTCCTGTACAGCACTGGAATACAGTCCACACTCGAACCATCAACATTACCTGCAGACTCTGGCTACACGCACACCCACTCTCTCACGCACAAATATATGTACCAGCCCTTATGTCATTGTGTGCAACCGTGGGCTTAAAAAAAAAAGATCTAACCCCCGGTTTTAATCTATTGACTAACATGGACGAAGACAGAGTTGCCATACGGAGCAGGAGAACCACATTTCTATGACTCGATTTATGTTTTGTTTGGTTGATTCCAACGACGTGGTAGACCAAAGCCAACAGCTCCGTGTAGCCCGCCAGCCCACGATGACTCCGGTCGAGGCCGACGGTCCCTCACAGTTCACGTTGTCAAAGTGTTTTTTTTTTAGAATCCTCATTTTGGGTCTATGCACCTCGCGAAACGGGTCCGTTACCATTTCACGTGGTTTTAACCTCAGTCCAGGGCTTTAGTTTACCTCGTACTTCCGGAACCACAGAAGCCGTCAGCTCTTTGAGCTGCTTGACGAACTGTGAACTCGGGTCCAGATTCACTAACACTGCATCGCCAGCGCCAATCGGCTGACTTCATTCAGCAGCAAATTGCATTTTCGTCCATTCCTTGGATTCACATAATGGTCAGCAGATACATTTGTTGCCCTTTTTTTTTTTTTTTAAGATCACTGAGAAAGCAATTGTCCCTTTTTGCTTATCTTCCATCTATTTTAGTTGGAGGACTAATTTATTAAGTGGTGCTTCTTTGCACCACCCAGTTCCTCTTCCTCCTCTTCCTCTGCTTCCTGACTCCACGATGACAGTGGTGTGCCTTCAAAGAGTGCAGCGGTGACGGAACAGACGGAAATGCAACATGTTGATGACTGTTGGGAGCTGTTGGTTGTATAGGTGAGAAATCATCTGTGTTTATACACACACACACACACACACACACAGACACACACAGACACACACAGATGGCGGTGAGAAGAGGCTTCAGTCCTTAGTTCTGCTCTTGGCTGTCTCATTTTCTTATTTATTGCTCCTCCCTGTGCAAACCCTTCAGTGAATCTGGATCAGTGTTTCATCTGCAGGGTGACAACAGCCACCAGGGATGATCCTGACTTTTGCAACAAAAACAAGTTTACACGTACACTTTATTTTTTTGTTCTTTTTTTTTTTTATATACATTTTGCACGTTTTATTTGACATTTGGATGGATTGTGGGTTGTGGTCTAGTCGGAAAGGAGCATTCTCACCCATCAGTCATGGGCAATTTGTCAGAGCAGCTGCAGCTAGACATGGGACGATATTGGAATTTAATGTCACGGTGATACTAAAAACTAAAATAATTCAATACATTTTCCCGATAATCATCAATTTGTGATCACAACTTTTTAAATGGCACTTAAACAGACTGAAATCACTTTACCTAGGGTATTGTCAAGGAAAAAAATCCCCAATCTTAGAAAAAGTCAAATTTTAAGGTACGCTTGCATGAATAAATAAAAGATAAAAAATAATAGCAACATTGTGTGCGTGTTTTTTTCTTTCTTGTATATATATTTTTAATCAGGCTCTTGTTTTTCACATCTACCATTGATATCGAGCTCAAAGACACACCTGAGGATCTCCACAAATATCCCCGGAGTGGAAATTCACAACCATCAACATATTGTATTTTTTTATTTTGTATTTCATTCAGAGCCAAGCTTTAAAATCCTATTTCCCATCCCTAGCTGCAGTGAATAATAACTTATCTTGTTTCATCGCTTTGTCGATATGGCCAACACCATTTTCCCAGTTTTGCTTTCTGTCGATGGAATAACCGATCGTTTCAGCTCGAGTCACTCGCGGGTCCATTGTTGAGGTATTGACGGATGTGATCGAGATTAGAGTTGGTGCAGCCCGGTTCTGAAGGGTATTGTTCCTGATCTGTACATATAGGGCTATTGAGAGTCTTATTAACCCCAAATCTGTGTTTATTGATCGTTAGTTAGTCGCTCTAATTCATCATGACTGTTCCACGGGAAGTCCACCTCGATACTGTCCAGCGGTCCATGTCATGTGAACGGTTTCGAGTAACGTTTACTCTAGTCGATGCATATTTCAGACCCAAGTTTTATATTCAACCACTTGCCACTCTGATCAGTTTGACGTACTTTACTTCTGGAGCATGGGGATTATTAATTGTAACATTAAAGCGTTTTTTTTAATTATTTTTATTCCTCATAAAATGTGTTTCATTGCCTTGAACGCCGTGGACACTGAAACATTCTCATGTATTACATATCTGAAGTAAAAAATAGATGAGAAAAAAAAATCTGCTTTTCCAAGGGTCATTTTTAAAGGAGTTGTTTGACATTTTTTGGAAAATATACTTATTCATTGTTTTGTGGGTGAGTTACTGCTCCTGGCTAAGAAAATAATCTCGCACATATTCCTTTGAAACTAATGTTTTTAAATGGTTTGTGAACAAGTTCTTATCCAACAAACATTTTGTTGCCATGTCTTGATTGATAACATTCAAAACTTTAAAGATTGTTTAATTTTGTGGATACGTCGACGTGGTGTTGTCTTGTGCGCAGTACTATTGCTTGTGCGTGAATTTATTTTTGAATCTTTGAACTAAATGTTCTTGCTTTCCGGTCGAAATTCCTTTAGTTTTTCCTCCCACAATAAACAAAGGCCGTAGTGTGTCTGTCACTCAGCTGCTAAAACTCCTTTAATATTATTATTGCCTGGTGAACTGCAATAAAATAATGTCGACCAACATGTGGAACCAGCAACCGAGAACTGTTTCATTTTGGTGAATTGCAAAATGTTATTAAACCAGCTCCGAGCTCCACGGCTTTATTTAGGCTCCGCTTGCACAGAAGAATAATTTCACCATCGAACCTTCAAGTTTTCAGGTTCTCCTCAAATGAAAAGGGTAATAAGCGTTGAGACCAGGGCGCCCGGATAGAAGGCATTATTTATTATTTTTTTAATTGTTGTAAATAACCTGAAAAAGAAATAACAGCAACTTAGCTGACACAATTCCTTTTTGTGAATGGAGACGTGTAATGAATTAATGTTTGTTTTTAAAAGTGTACATGCTTTTTTATGTTTTTTATTTGTCACATAGAAATACCATAATTTAAATGTAATATTACTAAAGGGTGTTCAACTTGGCTGTAAAATGATGAGGGTAGACTCTAAAAGTCATTTGTGTGTCCTGGGTTGAATGTTTTGTGCTAACCTGATAGCATACATATGTTTCCCCCATACACACTACATGCTTATCTTTAAAACTGGTAGCATGGAGCTAACATTCTGTATAAACGGAGCTAACGTTCTACATGGAGCTAACGTTCTGTATAAACGGAGCTAACGTTCTACATGGAGCTAACGTTCTGTATAAATGGAGCTAACGTTCTACATGGAGCTAACGTTCTGTATAACTGAGCTTACGTTCTACATGGAGCTAACGTTCTATATAAATGGAGCTAACGTTCTGTATAACTGAGCTTACGTTCTACATGGAGCTAACATTCTGTATAAACGGAGTTTGGATCTGTGGGATAATCTGAAAGAGTGGTAAGAAACTATTACATTGTCTAGAATCAACATGACAAATACATTTCCCCAATTATGTTTTTTGGGGGGGCTAACTGTTGTGGTTCCATGTGGACTATCTGTAAATGAGTTAATATTAAATTCAACCAAATATTAAAGGGGGATTTTATAACTTACTGTCTCTAAGTTAGTCATTTATTTGCCTTGCGTGTGAAATTTTGTCTAACTTTTATTTTTTGGCAATTTATTTTCAGCAGCAAGCTCCACGGAAAGACTAAAATGAGCAACATGTCGACTTCCAACCGATTTGTTTTTTACTGACAGTGTAAATCTTTTTAAATGTTCAATGCAGTCTGTCTTCTCACAGCTCATCGCAGTTTGTAACTCAAACGGGAGGAAATTGTGAATATGTTGGGGACTATTTTTAGCTGCAAATAATTGCACATTTGGTGCTCTAATAAGTTTTTGGGCCAGCGGGAAGGTTAACGGGGCATTGAGTCACAATGAACAAGGGAACGTGTCACCCAGACCACCAGTGTGGCTCATTAATTTGTTTCTCGTTGTTTTTTAGACAATGGAGCTCAGTTAATGATGGCGGATGAAATCAAATAGAACATAAAGAGTTTGCCCACTGACGCACTAGGATGAACTGTAAAAAAGGAAAATGAAGCTGGTAGAGATGCATGAATAGCTGTTTGTAAGTCTAGCTTAGTCTGCAGCAGCCGAGCCTATAAATAGTCTAATAATCCCATTAATAGCTTAGTCTATTTAGCCGACTCCATTCTGTGGATTATAAAATACCGTGTGTCCACTGGAAAGCTGACCTCGCTGCTATCCACCCACTTCTCAGGAAGCTGACGGAGGTCAGAGGTCAGACACGTTTTTCTCCTTTTCATGACCTTGACCTTTGACCCAATCACTCCCAAAAACTAATCGATTATTCCTTGGGTCATGACCAATCATCCCACCAAGTTTCATAAGAATCGGCTCAGTTTTGTCTGATTTAGACGAATAACAAGTTTTTCACCTTTTCGTGACCTTGACCTTGACCTTTGACCCAATCACTCCCAAAAACTAGTCGATTGTTCCTTGGGTCATGACCAATTATCCCACCAAGTTTCATAAGAATCGGCTGAGTTTTGTCTGATTTAGATGAATAACAAACGGACTGACGGACATATTCACAAATAAATACACGCCGGCCAAAACATTACCTTCTGCATTTTCAATGCGAAGGTAATTAGTAAAGTACTGATTTAAAAGTGATTATATGTAGCCATGTTGAGAGCCATGTGGAGTCAATTCTAATGGTAATGAGTTTACTCTGAATGGCCAAGAGAGGGCAGCAGAAGAGGACTTATTCTGTGAGGCCAACCCCCGAAGTTAGTCTGGCAGTGGTCCCCTTGATAAGCAAATTCAAGTTTATAATACATACACATTTTGTTCAGATAATCTTGCATATGTTCCCAGTGTCCTATGTTCCTGATACACACACCAACATGGTGGTAGATTGGCACGGTCACCTTTGCAGATGAAATTGCAAATGAATGTTGGAAGCTGGACTTTTCAAATGCAGTTTGAAAAGTAAAAATCCATTCAGCCACAGAGAAGATATCAATGTGTAAAGAAAAAAAGGAAACTGTCTCGCCTGCAAATGTTTATAGGAGTGAAACACTTTCTGTGTGATGAACTGTGACAAACAGAAGTCTAAGGTGAGAGATAGAAGCTGAGAAATGGAGCTGTTGATGCCAAAGTACTAATGAGCTCAAACAGGCCAGAGGTTGCATGATGTCCCTCGTCTGAAGTATCAGACTTCATACAAACATTATCATTTGAACCACGCCCGAAATGTCCATTGGGCGTGGGGATCACAGTTTAGCCAGTAACCCAAGCCAGAACAAACTGAGCATCTAAAAATAGTTACCCGTCCAGCTGCTGTGGGACGGAGACAGGGGGCCGTGGGAGGGTCTTTACGTGGGGCTTAGACAGGGTGGCCAGGGGGGAACAGGGATAGACAGCGGGGGGGAAGAGTCAACGTAAAAAAGAGCGAGAAAATACGTTTTTATTCACCGCTCCCTGGGAGGTGATGAACTTTGCTCTCAGGCCTCCTTCAGCAGGCAGTTCTGGGCCCGGCGCCGGCGGAGGAGCCACCATGGAGAACCTGGAGAAGCAGCTGGTCTGCCCGGTCTGCCTGGAGCTGTTCTCCAAACCCGTGGTCATCCTGCCCTGCCAGCACAACCTCTGCCGCAAGTGTGCCAACGACATCTTCCAGGTGGGTGTGGTGTCCGACTTGAAGGTTGTTCATTGGACCGTTTTCATCCCAGTGCATTTCTGATCGCAAGCAGCCATCATTGTTTTCACATTGAGGTGGCGTTTCGATCCATTAACAAAATAGTCCATCAACAGATATATCTTTTGAGTATCAAACACTCTTTTTAATCTTTTTAAGACTGTAAAAGTAGAAATACCAGTTAGTTTAAAAATAAACTAAAAGTACAATAACACATTGTTTTGCTTGATCCTTACTTACTATTGTAATGTATCAACGTGTATCACATTGGAGTTAATTTATACTGGTTATTCAATAACACATCACTCTGTCATATTTTATAAAACACTAAACTATTATCTTAGATCTCAAACTGAAATGTAATAAGTCATTATAGCTGTTGGATAGTGTAGAGGAGTAAAAAGTACAATATTTTTCTCAGAAATGTGTAGTAGAAGTAAAAAATAGACTAAAATGAAAATATTTCAGCACAAGTAACTCCGAATTATACTTAAGTGCTTGGGTAAATGTAATTACTTCCTTTCACCAAGTATGAACAAATATAATGAGCAACAAATGTCTAGAAAATGTCTACCACATTTGTTTTGTGTTATTATTCTCAGACATGCGTCATCTGAGACAATAAAGACACTATTGGTATGTGTGAGTGCGATATGGCTGAGGACGAGGACTGATACATTCTGTTGTCATACATGTGTTACTCGTACTCCCCCCTCTCCCCTCTCCAGTCGGCCAACCCCCTGTGGCAGAGCCGCGGCTCCTCCAGCGCGGCCTACAGCGGCGCTCGCTTTCGCTGCCCGTCGTGCCGCCACGAGGTGGCGCTGGACCGCCACGGGGTCTACGGCCTGCAGAGGAACCTGCTGGTGGAGAACATCCTGGACATCTACAGGCAGCAGGAGTCCTCCAGGTGAGAAGTGTTTAACGATGTTCAATAAATGGGTTATTACACATTGTCATGTCATTGGAAGCAGATCGAAGAAGGCTTTATAAAGTTACAGTATTTGTCAACAATAGACTAATTTTAATCATTATTTTCATCATTTGAAAAAATCTCTTACTATTTAGCCTACATTTCACATGTTCAGGTTTACCAATGAAACGTATTGATATTGAATTTGAAGTTGGAAGCATGTTGTTGTCATCATGAGTGGCCGCCAACAGAGAGCAGCCTTGTCCTCTGTTCCTGCCACTCTTCAGTTGATTTGTCCACAATGATGGAAATGTGCTGCTTTCTCTGCAGATAACAGACTTGGAGGCTTTGAGATAGATTAAAACAAACTTGTTGTTGCTGAAATTAAGTATGCAGTTATTTTTAAAGTGAGAAAAATACTGAAAATTATCATTTCTGAGTCTTTGAATCTATGGTTGTTTTATTTATTTTTTTACACTCCATGGGGTTGAAAATAATACAAACACATGATCTGATTCATTTTTCAATTCAGTTTATTTTGTATAGTCCAATATCCCAAATTACAAATTTGCCTCAGAGGGTTTTAGACATCCCTGACCTTTGACCTCACATCGGATCAGGAAAACCACAAAAAATAGAAAAAAAAACTTTCACAGGGGGAAAAAGGGAAGAAACCTTCAGGAGAGCACCAGAGGAGGAATCCCTCTCCAGGATGGACAGAACAAGGTATGCAATGTGTACTGAAGGAAACATTACAGAGTTACAACATATTCAATGAATATGAAGTAATTTGATAAATTACCCAACAATAATATCAGGTAAGAGTCAGAAGACAAATCAGTTGTCAGTCACACAACACGAGAGTTTTCATATATACTCTCTTGATTTGGTGTATTACCCCCTCTGAAAATTAAAGACATGATATGTGTGTGTGTGTGTGTGTGTGTGTGTGTGTGTGTGTGCGTGTGTGTGTGTGGGGGCACACAGATAATAATGTAAAAGTAGCAAATACGAGTTGAAAATGTTAGTAAAACTAAAATGGTCAAATGTTCCGTCGAGCTTTAGGTGTCAGCGTGCGCAGCAACAACAAAACAACAACTCTCCTCTGATATTTAATTTCCCCCCCCCACTCCAAAATAGAAGCTGGAGCATGAGTCACCGTTGGCACACCGGAGCACCGGAGTCCCCTCATTATCCGGAAATAGAAGTGGTTGTTCACAAATGTTTTGTAACTCGTAGTTTGTCATGATTAGTTTTTTTTTTGTTTGTTTTTATTAATTAATCATAGTTTCTGGCAGAGACACATAAACCTTTATTGCATTTTAGTTTTCTTCCGGTAGGTCGGCTTTGCTTTTTAGGATGAACTAACAATACAGATAATTGTTGGCGAGCCTTGTGAAGACTGTTGGGTTCTTCCATTCAGGTCATTATAAGCACATTTTAAATGCAGTACAATGATGGGTTATATAGAAGAAGACTAAGCTTCTTATACATCGAAGTGTTCTTTGAACCTTCCTTTGGATTATCTCGGGTTTCTCCTCCACCCTTCAACCTTCATGAAGTATTTCATCAGAAGGAAATTGGGACTGTGGAAAGGTGCACGGTTATTTCCATTGGAATTGGTGCTTGATGAGAGAGAGAGAGAGAGAGAGAGAGAGAGAGAGAGAGAGAGAGAAAAAAATAGTATTTATTTTCTACTTGTTATTTCCTGATTTGAGCGTCATTCAGTCTTCCCTCACAGGATGAGACTTCATATGAAATGATCTATTAACTCTTTTTTGTCCAAACAGTTTCAATAACAACAAAATGTTTGATAATTAAATATGTGATGTACATATTATAATAATAATAATATAATCTCCACTTGCAATCCATCTGATTTCATGTGTTTTGTGTTCCATCTTGAATCCTTAATGTTGTTGTGTAAATGTGATTTATCGAGCTGAACAACCAAGTGCCTCCTCCAATTAAAAAGTGTGTCATCTGGTGTTTTACTGATGAAGATGTGAAGACCAACATATTCCTCAATCAGCTTCTTTCTATGAACGACGTGAGCCGTCAAATCGGAAGAGTTTTGAGTTATTTCACATTGAGTGGAGGACATTTTAAACGCTCAATGATCCGTCTCTCCCTTCTCTGTCTCCTCCAGCCGTGTGAACACGAAGCCGGGCCGGCGGCAGCAGCAGCTTCTGTGCGAGGAGCACGAAGAGGAGAAGATCAACATCTACTGCCTGTCCTGTGAGACGCCGACCTGCTCCATGTGCAAAGTGTTCGGAAAACACAAAGACTGCGACGTGGCTCCGCTCAGCAGCGTCTACATGAGACAGAAGGTGAGGACTCAACGCGTGGCAGCAAGGCGTCGCCTTCTCACCGGCCACGCCCCTTTTCATTCAGACGGGCTGCTCTCGTGAGGTGGAAGTAATCCGCAGCTTTTTACGTTTTTTATGTTTCTAGCTGAAGCCAAAGCTCGTTTGAAGGTCAATTCAAATTCAGTTTATTTTGTATAGCCCAATTTCACAAATTACTAATTTGCCTCAGAGGGCGTAACAATCTTTGAGGTCAAAGGTCAAAGTACCAATAGATAAAGTGCACATAGGTGATGGTGGCCTTTATCTTTCATACTCGCACTCTTTCTGTTTCTATTTTTAAATCTGTTCCAACACAGCAAACTAAGTTGCACACTGACCCGCCGACCTCCACATCTAAAGGTCGTCACGGTGATACCGGAAATCGTTTCACATCCAATATGTCGCACGAAAAAAGCCTTAATTTGCTCATTTGTGGGCGCGCGGAGACAAAGTGCAGCCCTTTTGTCATGCAGATGGCGGCGGCCGGTTTATTATTGAGCAGTTGGGCTTTGTTGACATTTCCGCGGCGGCCTCTCCATCTCTCCTTCTGTCTCTGATTCACTCATCTGAAATTCAGATGAGGTTCGGAGGAGAAGTTGTTGACGCTCCGTCTTCATGCAAAAGGTTAATCGGGAAAAAAACAAAAGTTGCCGATGTATGTTGTCGGGCTGCGTGGGGAATGTTGGAGGACGTTTGTTGATTGGATGACAACAAAAGCTGTAACAAACTGTACAAATGTGCATGATGTCATACTCGAAGCAGCTGCACGCCGATGACTCATTTTGTTGCTCCATCAGTGCTGCACACTATCCTCTGAATATGGCTTTAACAACAGAACATATTTGGGGATTTTAAAATATACTGACATACTTCATAATCTTAATTTGCGGATAAAAACCTAAATATGTTCTGGTTATGTTGTTTGAGGAGTGCTGCAACGTTACAAAGACATGTGAGCCCCGAGGTGACCATTTAACTGAATTCAGACGTCGTAGTCTCATCTATAAGGGAGTCCATGTGGGTCGAGTTATGATAAGAAATGTAAACGCAACAAGATTTTTATTTTATCTTTATGTTGGCAGCTAATCGGTTTGACCCATGTGGTTATATTATTATATTTAATAACAGATTTAAATAGACCAAAATATACAAAATGGTGAACGCGTAATAACAAAACGGTACGGAAGATAATACACGTGGTGAAATGAAGAAGGTGAACAGTGTTGTTGTTGTTGTTGTTGTTGATGTTGATGTTTACAGACGGACCTGAGCGACGGCATCGCAATGTTGGTCGCCAATAACGACCACGTCCAGGAAGTCATCACTCAGATGGAGGAAATCTGCCACACTGTTGAGGTTAGACACACACACACACACACACACACTAACACAACACACACACATACTAATAGAACACACACACTAACACAACACACACACTAATAGAACACACATACTAACACAACACACACACACACACACACTAATAGAACACACACACTAACACAACACACACACACACTAATAGAACACACACACTAACACAACGCACACACTAATAGAACACACACAATACCACAACACACACTAATAGAACACACACAATAACACAGCACACACACAACCCACCCACACACAAACACAACACACTAACACAAGAAAACTGTTTTCTTCTCTTCTTCTTGACTTGTTGTTTTTCCTTGTTATGTAATAGCCGACTGTTCATGTGTCAGCCGATGGAGTGCTGAGTGATACCTTTCTCTCATTATTCCTATTGATCGATACAGTAAACCTGATTTTGACATCATACGGACCGATGTCGTATTGTTTTGGGGCGATTGCGCCGTAATCAATGAGTTCCTATAGAGCCGCACAGTGCTCACCTGAAGCGGGTCGCCAGTCCATCAGTAGGTACGCAGACCGATCAGACGGCAACGTGTACTGTACCCTAGCCTCTTTCCTCCCCTCAGGAGAACGGCCGGCGGCGGAGGGAGCAGCTGGTCGCCCGCCTGGACGTCCTGGCGGGCGTCCTGGACGAGCGGAAGCAGGAGCTGGTGGGGCTCGTCGCCGGAGAGCAGGACGACAAACTCAGGCGCGTCCGCTCTCTCCTCCGCCGGCACGTCGGCCGCCTGGAGGCCGCGGCGGCGCTGGTGGAGTCGGCCCTGCAGTCCATCGAGGAGCCGCACATGCCCGTGTTCATACAGGTGGGTGAGGCTCCCGCGGGTGGAGTCGGGTGAGCGGTCGCTTGTTCTCCCTGAGACGTTCTGTAGTGACCCGCTGATCCAGAACCCCCAAAACACGTATTCTAAAGATGAATGTCGATGTGTTTAGGCTCGTAATCCTTACAGGAGGGAAATACACCACAAAAACAATTGAGATTTTTTTCTTCCATCATGTTTTATTGGTCCACACACACATACAGATTCATTCGTACAGCTGCACAGATACTGAAGAGCAGCTCAGTTTCACACACATTTTTGTATAATATATTTCTTTTAAACAACATGAACAACATCTCTAAATCACGTTATGTATCTTCATGCACGTAACACCGTTACGTTGAGGTAGGTTTTGAACTTTTGAAGTGAAACGTTCAGAGTTCTGCAGATTAACAGAGTTGAATTTATGATGACACACAAACACACACACACACGCACATACACACACATACACATGCACACACACACACATGCACACACAGACATCCATTGACTCCTTAAGTTCATGCCCACAACTGCAGACACCGAGACACATATTAAAGAGTTCAACTGATACATCTGTTTGTTTTATGTAAGTAACCAACCGGATTAATAATTGGGGTTCCTATTTTATTGTCCCAATGGGCCAAATGGGCTGTATTTCTACCCTGATTCCTATAAATCTGTGAATGGGAGGAGGCATATCCAAAATCACCTCACTAACTCATTGTGCAAATCCTAAATTAAATTGTCAAAATTCTACAGTGTGCATGTTCTATTACTTTAATCCCCGTATGGGCCAGCTGTAAACAGGCAGGAGATGTTTCCACCACACGGGATGCAAAACGAGGCCGTGTGGGCCAGAAAACAGTAATAATTATATCAGGACATCAAATTATTGAGAAATTACAAAAAGATGTGGGGGCATAGTGATTGGTACTGTACATGTCCTTGGATGGATTCATGACAAACAAGCGTGATTGATGTAATTTGAGGGTTGAGTTTGGTTCAACAGATGAAAAAAAGCCTCTTGGCTAACTCTGGCACATGTACAGAAATGTTTTTATCAATATGCACTGTCCCTTATTAAATAAACCGTATTAGCAGCGTAGTGAACCCCATGAGGCCATTTTGGTAGCCAGCAGAATTTCTCAAAATCCTGTTGGACAAATCCTTCTGACTGATGTTGTCGTCACGGACAACCGAAGCACAACGCGATTCATTTCGTCTCTCTCTCTTTCTCTTCTGTCTTCTTCATTCTCACAGAGCGCCACCGCCATCATGGAGAAGTAAGTAGAATGTTGTTTGTGGTGAAATTTTAATGTTGATTACACAAAGTAAAGCGCGGTCATATCCATAACTTACGTAATGCCATTATTGTGATACTTAGTACTTCCAGCACGCCACATTTGAAAGGTTAATAGTGTCCGGTGTACACTATTAACCAACCGAGTGGTTTGACATTGGAGGTACAATAAATGTAGATGTGAAAACCTGTAACAATATAAAACACAACGCATTTTAACATACTGCTAAATTTAAAATACTGCTGAAGCCACAAAGTGAAGCCAATGTTACAGAATCCTAATATAAAGGGATCATACTATGACTCACATTTTGACTGCAAATAACCGACCACATGGGTACATGGAGATCACTTTGTGAGTGTGAAAAGCAATATTAGCCTAAATCAATCATCTTTGAATTGTAGGTTTGCCTGATTACAGTTTTGTTCAGGCGCTACCAAGTGTTTGTCCAATCAGCGGTCACATTTTCAAAACTCTAAACACAATTAGCACTACATCAGTGTTTTGTGGCCGTACCATTCACACATTTCATGTCGTTTTCACACAATATGCAGTCAGTGAACACATTTCCACAATGCTTACATGTTCCTAACAGACAAGCTATAGCTCCCAACAAAACGATGGATTGTTTTTGTATTATTTACGAATGTTAACACACAACATCCCACAATGGCAAACACAATATTCCAAACCTTAGATAGAGTCTAAACACCTCTTCTGCAATGATATCAGTTATGAAACAATATATCTCAGCTGATAATGAACAAACAATTGATTCCTCATCTCCTGATGGTCGGTCAGAGTTTGGAATGTTTTTCAGAAATATGTTTTAGCAAGTTTTGGATTAGAATTTACATTTTGATTATGACAGGTTGAGATATTGATCACACAGACACCGCCTACATTGACTAACAGAATGATGTTCAATCAGCTATTGCAGCCGTGCCCCAAAACATAGTTTATTTGTAAACAATAAAAAATGTAAATACCTGTAAAACTGAAACATAAAAGTCGATGCAGTTTTTATAATGTCGGTAACAGCCAGTGTTTTGAAACCTGGTGTACTTTGATTGACTGGAAGGAGCTTGTGAAATGAAAACAAGAGTTATTGTTTGACAGAATAATTTCATTTTGAGTCAGATTTCCAGTGTTTTGGTAAAGTTAGTGTCTGAAGAAAAAGATGTGTTCAATTTTGAAATGAAGAGTTAGTATATAGTTGACAAAATGTGCTTTTGACAAGAACATTATCCATTTGGCCAATTGTGCTTTGTAGGTGTGAGTCTGTGTTAAGAGTTTAGAAAAAGTATCTCAAGTATGGGTAAGCGCTTGTTAGCGATTGAACAAAACTGTAATTTATTGACCTTGTGCTATTGTTTAAGATATCAATAACAGGCTGCATCTTACAAGCCAATCACCTGAAGTGAGTCAACATGAGTGTTTTATGATAAATCATCCGCTACCTGTGGCTTAACTCAGGAATAATCCTCATCTGTATCCAAGTCTGAACCCTACAATATCTGACCACGTTTGACTTTATTCTAAATGATATACACAAAATACAAATAAACTAAACTCCTACAGCCACATGAATATGTCTGAGTGTGATTTGTGTTGTTGTGAATATTAATGTACATTATTGAAGTTCAATGTTTTTATTTGTTTATATTTTATTTTTTATTTTTTATAAGATTGATTAAAATTAAAATCACAGCTTCAACAGTAAAAAAAAGTGCACAGAGTTTCTTCATATAATATAATAATCTGTCGCCACATACTTCACATCGAGGCTCATGCCCTACATATTTTTGTAAAACATATAAACCGTCATGTTGACACAGGGATTTAAAATTTGGAGTAAATAATCCTAAACTAGAATTTCCCAAATTATAATGCTGTGCAATTCGCAGCATTCGTGTTAACCACAGTACCTGAACACCTCTGTGCGTTTGCGTTGGCAGGATAGCGGTGATGTCCAGGGACTCGGACACGGAGCGTCCAGAGCTCGGTTTTGAGGATATGAGCCACTTGGTCATCAACGCTGACGAGCTGGCCGACATGCTGAGGAACATCAACTTCTCCCCGGGCACGCACCGTGGTACAACGTGTGGTACTTATACATCAAAGTACTTCAGTCCCCTGTGACTGTGGTACAATTTAATATCATATCGGATTATTTATCCGCATCCATGTAAAAGCAGAATTTTGCTGTCGTAGAGGCGGAGCTAGTTTTGAACTATTTCATATAGAGTTGCATTTCATTGTTCATTGATTTATCTATTTATTTACTTGATTAATACATAAAGATTGTAGAAATTCAGAAATTCTGCTGTGACAATTACACAAAAGCCAAAGTGACATGTTCACAATGCCTATCTGATAGTTTACATTCTTCTATTAAGACTAAATTACATTTAAATTATAAAAAGTAAAAGTACAAAATCTTCACTGGAATCATAACAATTTTTAATTTTTGCATTCAAAATAAATTAATGATTATAAAGGTACTTTCCAATAATAGTTTTGTCAATTGATTAATCATTTCATAATCGTTTGGTCGTTTAATTTATAACAAAACATCGTATTTCACAAGATGTTCACATGTTTTGTAGAAATCTTTATTTTGTAAAGTAACAAAAGCAGTTAGATAAATGTATTGAACTAAAAGGTTAATATTGTCCTCTGAAAGGTAGAGTAGTAGAAGTGTGAAGTCGAATGAATAGAAGTACAGTTACAGTTATGAATTCATACTGGGCGTCTTTTCCACACTTTTTAAATCCAGAACACAAAAGTCCCCATAATGTACATTTTAGGATTGAGAGGGTTGTGGGGGTTTTGGTTAAGAATTAACTGAAAGTGACCTCATAAGTTCATGTGTGTGTGTGTGTGTGTGTGTGTGTGTGTGTGTGTGTGTGTGTGTGTGTGTGTGTGTGTGTGTGTGTGTGTGTGTGTGTGTGTGTGTGTGTGTGTGTGTGTGTGTGTGTGTGTGTGTGTGTGTGTGTGTGTGTGTGTGTGTGTGTGTGTGTGTGTGTGTGTGTGTGTGTGTGTGTGTGTGTGTGTGTAGGTGTGCGAAATGATGGAGAGGAAGATCCTGAAGGAGGTGCAGAGGAGTCAGAACTCGACTTTTGCTCCAGATTTTGAGATTGAAACAGAAACATTTGTTGAATTTTTCTAAAATTAGGTTTCATGATTCAGGGTTTTGGCTTTAGAGAGTATGTGGTACTATTTAATATCATATTAGATTATCCGCATGTATCCGCATCCATGTTAAATCAGAATACTGCTGTCGTAGAGGCGGAGCTAGTTTTCAACGATTTCATATAGAGTGGCATTTCATTGTTGTTTTTATACTGGATTTAACTATTTATTTTCTTGATTAATACACAGATTGTTGGAATTCTGAAATATATATATATATATATATATATATATATATATATATTTCTAAAAATGTAGAAGTCCATATTTTAGTGCACCCCATGTTCTCCATCATCAGATTGCTCATTAGTGATGGAGTTCGTTCACATTGCAAACCAAAGAGCATCTTTGATTTTACAAGAAAACTAAATCCAACGTTTCATCATTTCTAGCGTAGAAGATGCTCCAGCAAACATGGACACTATTTTTCAAAGAAAGACCCCTTTATGTCGTATAGTAATAGTATCTAAATATATTAAATGCAATACATGAAAAAAATCAATGAAAACATTCACTGTAAATACATACCACTCCTTTATTAGCTTGATATAATTACATAACAACCATACGTGTTCATTTTTTGTACTTTGTTGCATTTAAGATTACATTTTGCTTCAATGAATTATACATGTTGGTGATTATTTACTTCTTTGTTGTGCATATCACATAACCGCTTAGTTTCAGAACTCCGATTATTGTTTTTATATTGTAGGTACTACTAACTTTGGGAATAGCTGTAACGGTGAGGTAATCCGGCAGTAGCCACAGCTGGTAGCTGGCAAAAAAACACGAATCACTTCTGTATGTGTAAATAACAAGAATAACAATAAACTGTTTGCTAACAAGTTCTCTGCTTCCACTTAAAAGAGGATGTTATGTCAATGTGTGTTTATAAAGTTTATAAATGAGCTTTTCTGCCCCCAAGTGGCCTAGAAACATCTGTCATGCAGTTTGAAGTGGACGGTGTCATCACATATGTTCCTACTTTATGTATATACCTTATGTACAATACAAATTCATAGCTCTGGCTTTACTTGTAACGGCTTTGAACATTGAGACATCTTTAAAGTGTTTCGACAAGCGTGGAGTCGAAAATCACATTTCTAAAAATGCAAAACCAAGCGTCTCGTGTCAGAGTTTAGAAATGTTCTCGTTGCCGATGAATTGTTAGATTTGTGAACGTGAAGTCCAGCTCGTTGTGCGTCGTACAGAGGGGATGTGTGACATCATCTCCAGCCACACAGGAGGGAGCTGCAGCGTGAAGGGTTCCCCTCGCCGGGCAACGACAATGACGGCATCCTCCTCCTCCTCCTCCTCCTCCTCCTCCTCCTCCTCCTCCTCCTCCTCCTCCATGCTGCGTTTGTGTGACATCGGGCCGAGCGGCTGCAGAGTCACTGATGATTGTTTAGACGTGGGCTGATAATGATGATGATGACACTGATCTCATGATATTCGTCTTTTATTCTCCACTCGAGGTCCTGCATCCTGAGGGAATAAAAAACAGACAGAAACCATAACCGGTTTACCATAATCTTCTGGGAAACAGACGTTAAAAAGAAACACACGATTGATGGGAATCATACCTTTCTATACACGTGTGTGTTTCTTTCAGCCGAGATGCAAGACGACTGACCAGATTTGAGCCTCCCACATTGTCGCCTTTTATTCAGTCAAGAAACCCGGTGTATTGAGTATAAATATCTCTCCATGAATAGCTCAAAGGAATGTATGCACTGGGTTTAGCACTGCTTCCTGTGTGGTGGGAGGGAAAGTAAGACGATTTCCTTTGTGTGTGTGTGTGTGTGTGTGTCTTTAGGATTTAAACGCCCTCATATAGGTTTTTCTGTCACAATACTTTCTAAGGGCTTTTGTAAACATTACAGTTTAAATATTCTTTTCAGATGTTATGTAAATATAACAATTACCAATAAAAGACCCACATGAACATTTTATAATCTCTCTCCAAGGTTGTGTTGGCTCTGGGTACCTGGACGTGATTAGTTAAAAGGATGATATTCTGTATTTCTTCTATATGCTCCGGAGAACTGAAGGGGAAAAGTGTTTTCCAACTTCTTATTTTTAGTAATTTACTATTTAGAGTTAAATAAACTGTTACAAATTTAAACATTTTGATAATTATTTTAATATTGAAAAATATAGAATAGAATATCATGGTAAAAAATACAATAATTAAGCAATATTTGACTTAACTTTTGATATATTTAGGTATTTATTTATTATTATTTATAATTTATCATTTTTGATAGATATTTTATTTTATTCATTTTTATATTTTTATAAATATTTATAAATATTTATTTATTTAGGTATTATATTTGATATATATATATATATATATATATATATATATATACAACCAAACTTCATAGGAGAATTCTAGTGAGTCAAACCAGAATGTCCACCACAGAGGACACACATGGGTGGGCTGTGTCTCAGGAGGATATTGTCAACATAAAAATGAAAAACGATACTTGTCAGATGGAATTTCTCCGTCTAACAGGTATCGCTGTGTCTTATTCTTCTATGTTTTAGAAAACTCATCGATGAGCGATGCTGCCCCAATAATCACGAGACCACCGGATGTCTGCCGTGGAAAAATACTCCCCAATAAATAAACAATCGACTTTTGGATGCATTGCAGGGAACATGGCGCCTCTGATCACTCATGCCCCCCTGATGTGTGTATTCTACGTCCTTCGGGTTCCCTCTGACTGCACATGGAGCAAAACGAATTACTCTCATCCGCTTCAGTTGTACTAATCTAGATTAGATCAGATTAGATATATACTGTATTCATGCTCAGCAGCAGCCTCATGTTTACAATATATACAATACAATAAAATAGCAAGGCAGCACAAATTACATTTAAGAATTACCAAAATAAAGGAAATAAAAATGAAAATGAAAAGTGTAAACAGTGTATGTAAAGTATACAAAGTAGACCTAAGATGGTAAACTTTGTTTATATGTTAGGGCGTGGGTATCACCTGGAGGACTATTATGGACACAGGTGTGTCAGTCAACGCTCTCTAAACCGGTTCCTGACCGGTTCTGAACTGGTTCTAAATCGGTTCTAAGGAATCATCACTGACAGAGATAAATTATCATGTTTCTACTGAGCTAGCCACAGCATATGGTTTATTTATATATTTGTTTCTTTACTTTGAGAGTTTGGAGATGTATCATGGGCCAGTCTAGAGGTAAGACTCTGGAACTACACAAGGGTTCAAACATTTAGTAATTTATTATACTTTTAAAATATCTTCTGATAAGAAAGGCTTTTAATTTCTATGCAATCGTATGTTTTTAATTCAATTCAATTCAATTCAATTCAGTTTATTTGTATAGCCCAATTTCACAAATTAAAAATTTGTCTCAGAGTGCTTTAGAATCTGTACACATAGACATCCCTGCCCCAAAACCTCACATCGGACCAGGAAAAACTCCCAAATAACCCTTCAGGGGGAAAAAAAGGGAAGAAACCTTCAGGAGAGAAACAGAGGAGGATCCCTCTCCAGGATGGACAGATGCAATAGATGTCATGTGACCAGAAGGAATCATTACACACAAATTAAAACACAGTAACAACACAAACAATGAATATGACAGAGTGTATGAATAGTTCATAGTAGGCATATTCCTATTTATTATTCAAAATTATGTTTTTATTCCTTCTGATTTGCATATGAAATACTAAATATTATACATTTGAAGCAAATAAAGCAACATTTTAAGCTCATTTTAAATAAAATAGTTCATAGTTCAGCCACGTTGATGTCGATCATGATTATCTTCAAGAACAACATCCTGAGACTTCTGGGGTTCAAAACAACCTAGAATTTTTTTCAAACAACATGGACGTCAATCTCTAAATTACATTATATATCTTCATGCATAACACATTGTTATTTCACAGCTGTGTAACCGTTACGTTGCATCAGGCTTTGAGCTTTTGAAGTCGAACGTTCAGAGTTCTGCAAATTAACGATTAATGAGTTGAAGATGTGATGACACACGTTAGTTGTTGCTTTGCATCGACAACATTGTAACGAGGGACCAGCCCGCACACACACACACACACACACACACACACACACACACACACACACACACACACACACACACACACACACAAACAAACAGAGGGTGATTAGCCAAAAGTATCGCCAATACACCCACGGTTTGGACTGAGTCAGAAAAACTAAAAACTCAGAGGCCATTTCAACTTCTGAGTTTGTTTACATATTCTTCTCTCTCTCTCTCTCTCTCTCTCTCTCTCTCTCTATCTCTCCCTCTCTTGCTTATGTTTCATTGAACCGAAGTGATGACTCAAACTTAATTGCAGTACATGTCTATTCATACGTCGATGTTCTACTGCTGAGCGTAATGCGTAATGTTTTATTTAATGTCTACCCTGTATCACAGACAATATAGCTAAAACAAATCATAATTTAAGGAACCATCAACTAAAAAGCTACATGAAGGGATTGTTTTTACAAGAAACAACTGGGGAAAGTCAACAGGACTGAGATATTTGCAGTCCAGAAGCGTCCTTGTATTCATCTTAAATTGGCAATAATGTCTGAAAACCATGATACAATGTGTGCTGTGGGTGGCTCGTGCACGTTGGGAATATATATTTGCCTGACGGTGGTGCCAGAGAAGCGTCGTCAGGTCAAAAAGCAAAAAAACACCAGGAATCACATCAGATTTCATGAAAACAAAGTCATTAGTTTTGGTCATTCTTCATCATTAAGACCTGATGGTGGCGCTGGAGAAATGGTCACATGGGTTTAAAAGCATCAAAAGGAATCATCCGATGGGGGACATAAATACCCAAATTGAAGTCCAATGAAATCTGATGAGTGGGCGTTGAAAGTTTGCTTTGACCAAATAGTTTGAGTGACCGAAGCGTGACTGACTGATGGCTTTTGATCTATTAACTCGACTGATGGACACACTTGGGTACATTTCCGGTATTTATATTTTCAGTCTTTGGGAAGAATTTGATTAGAAATTGATTCAGAAAAATCTTACATCAGTCACATAGAGTTGTATTCTCATAATCAACTAATACACATTCAGAATCAGGACAAGAACAGAATCAACATATTTTTTACTTTTTTATTTTTTTATTACAAAATATAAGTGGCAAAAAAGCTTCTTTTTTTGTTTGCTAAAAACAATATGATCAGTGTCAGACATAAATGTGTAGAGAAAACAAGGCTGTTTTTTCTTCCTTTTTTTTAAAGATTAGCATGCTACAGGTGATACAGTACCAGTGATACTGCGGCAACTCAAAGGACAGAGAAGAGGACGTTGAGGATGGACGACAACCAATCAACGTGCAGTGTTGTCTGAGCGTAAGACCACGCACAATAATGACATTAAGTTTGATCAATCAGAGTTGATTTGAAACAACAAAGAGATGGAGAAGGGTTCAATATAGAGTTTGATTTGTACTTTTCTGCCACAAGACTTCACATTATGCAGAACTAGTTGTCTTCTAAGATGAATATCATCTTCAAGACGGCCACTGAAACAAATTAACAGCGAGGTCAACAAGAAAGATCTTGAGAATGTTTTAAGTAAAACTGTATTTTTTAAATATTTACTTCAGTCCCAAAATACGGTGTGATGTATGTGAGGAAGAGGAGGGGAGGGGGTGGTGAAGGTTGTGAGAATTGAATTGAATATAAGTTCATTTCAATATGTTCCAACAAAGTCTTCAAATAACACTTAACAATTTACATTTTACTCGATGGTGCTACGATGCGTAATTTGGCACCATCTGTGCGTAAAATAACGCGTAGAGGGAAGCAGGCGCACACACAAAAAAACACTAATGTCAGAGGTCTTGAATACTTAGACAGCGGCTCGGCTGTTTTAAATAAGCGTTTTAAAAAGAAGAAGAAGAGCTTTACTTCCCGAACTCGTCGAGCACTTTGCGGTTGAGCTGAGCCTGCTCCCTCTGGCTCTCGATCTTGGCGATCTGGATCATATTCCTCAGCAGGTGGAAGGTGAGGTCGATGGACAGCGGCGGCTCTTCGCTCCTTTTCATCAGCTGCGCCGCCTCGTCCTCCTCCGGTGGGAGCAGGTGCAGGTGACCCGGGTTAGTCTGTCGGAGAACCCGCAGGATGTTGTCGCCCAGCAGGTCGGAGGCGGTGGCACCGTCAGCCGCAGCGGCGGCGGCGGCGGCGGCGGCGCGCAGGAGAACTTCGTCCAGCGGCCGCGTCTGGAGGCGAACGCCGCCATCATCCAGCCAGCCGGGGAGGATGCGCGGTCTGCCGGCGGCGGGGCGAAGGAGCGACGCGAGCAGGACCGAGGAGAGGAGCAGAAGCAGCGGGACTGGCTTCATGTCCTGCAACCAGAGTAATCGATTAGGATGGCACGAGATCAGTTCCACAGAGAATCATCACGGACATGCACTGCCAATCAAACTCGCAGGAATACAAGTGATCATTTGGAATTCTATTGGAATCTAAGGGGATTTTTTACCATCGTAGTCCGTCAATAAATCTTCCAAACTTAACACAATTCTGATGATCTGTCTATTAAAAAAAATAAAATAAGATGGTATCTTTCTTACAAGAAGAAAAGGCAAATAAGTACACATTTTAAGCAAGAACATTGGAGTTTAATAAGATGCACTTAAGTACAAGATAATCAAAAATACATAAATAGAGGATATTTAAAGATGATCTGCCTGCACTGTTTGTTTGGTTTAAACCAAACTTGACTCCATACCCACTTTATTCTCTCCAGATGCTGCAGCTTAACTTTGTGATGGCTGATCTCAGGTCAGTCTGAACATTCGCTGTGAGCGAGGACTGGAGAGCACGAGGGCTTTTATACATACCGCCGGCGCCTTTGACGTCAATGCACAGACACGCGTTTGGAAAGTGGACAACTATCGAGACAACAAGGCAATATAGTCCCGAGGGGACAGCTGCTGCGATGGACAGGGTATAAATAAAGGTGTTTATTTAATCTGTTGATTTCCTATTTATGAGGGATCTGCAAGAGGGGGGAGAGAGGGGGAGAGAGGAGGGGCTTTGAGGAGGTCTCTAACGTTGGGGGATCGACTTGAAGGGATCATTACTAAAAATCTTGCTACTTGACTTAATGTTTCTTTGATTGTGTTGTGACAATTGACACCTAATATTTAAACTTTTCAATAAAAAAAATGACTTGTTTGTTTTTGCAAGTGCACACATTATATGAACTGAATTAATTCAGTCCCAACTTTCACGTAAGGAAACTAGAGTCTGTGACAGAGGGTCAACGAGTCAATCAATATAACAGTTTTACCTAATTACATTTACTTAAAGCAAAGTGAGGAAAAGTGAGAATTGGTAATAATTCAATTACCTTTAAACAGAAAGTGATGCAACAGGATGAAAAAAGCAGAATACATCTTATTATGATTATTATCTTATTAATAATAATATTATTATTATTATCTGTGTTCAGTCAATCAAATAATAAGATTTGAAAAATCCTTTGAAACTCAAGAGGGGATTCCTCTGGATGAGCTGTCCGTGGTGCTGATGCCGTGTGAAGCCTGTATCTACATGGACTGACGTGTAACACACATAATGATAATGTTATTGATTATATGATGTTGATTTGGAGATGCAAAGTTTTAACTTCATTATTAGGAGTTAATAGAAGTTAAATTACAAAACCCATTCTGTGCATTCTCGAATTGAGAACACTATCAAGAGAATTTTGATGATTAGAATCTGAACTTCTCCTCCAGCTATACCTGAGGAATATAACATACAATATGCAGGCGCTGTCAGTTCCGGGCTGCCCTGCTACAGTGCTTTGAATTTGGCAACCACACTCCAATGCTGAAAAGCCATAATCAATATCTACTCATTATGTTTCCAAACTTCATATTTTAGTCAAGGACGTTTAACGACATCGACAAATACAAGATTGGAGCCAAGTGTCCAGGGTTAAAGGAGAAACACGTTGCTCTCAAGGACCAGAGGTAGTTATTGAACATGGTTCATCATTTGTTTGTGAAGGCTTTGATTTCAATTCAATTCAGTTTATTTGTATAGCCCAATTTCACAATTACAAATTTGTCTCGGAGTGCTTTACAATCTGTACACATAGACATCCCTGTCCCAAAACCTTGATGACGTTTCATTGACATCCAGAAGTGTTTGTGCATATTTGTACCTGAAAAAAAACATCTTGGATGAGCACAAACATCTGGCTAATGGTTTCTCACCACAGAACATCTGCGTCATCTCCGGTGTACAGTCAGTCTCCAGCTGTAACAACTTTGACCCGGTCATCAGGTCCATCACGCCTCATATTATATATATATATATATATATATATATATTGTATGTGTCAGAGGGGTTAACAAGATTATGTGTGCACTGTATGCGTCTTCATATAATCACTCTTTAACCTCATACACCTCAACACACAGCCAATCAAAAATGGATTCCAGCTTGCTCTGGAGTGGGGCTTATCCCTCTGGAAGGGGGGTGGGGGGTGGGGGGTGGGGGCAGCCATTCTCCGCTTGCTTTCCACCTCCTAATAGCCCAAGTGAGAGAACAAGTTCATTTGGTTGACAGTCCAGCTCAGCAGCCTCCACATCGCCACCTAAACAAACTCCACCCAGCAAGAGCAAAGTTGGCCACAAAAGTTTTGGAGGTCAAACACACGACCGACATGTTTTAACCTTTATTATAAAAAAATGTGCACTCTTCTTTTCCTTCTAAACAGTGATTGTCAATGCAGCGATGGATTCACAACATTGTATTACAGAAGATACAGTATATAGTACAGTAGAATGCAGTTAAAAAGAAAATTATTAAATGACAAATGAAATACTAATAATTCAACATTTTGGAAAATGCTTCTTGCCGTTGAGCTCGATGACGATTTCAATCTCAATCTGGATGCTGAAAATTAATCTCGCCCCCGCCCCCGATGAGCTGAGCACAAAGACTGGAAACGGTTCACAAGCTTCAGCCCGACTACAACATATGTTTCAGAAGATGTGACATCATGTGTGGGAGCTGGTGGAAGGATGGCTAGCTGTGCTAAGCTAACGGGCTGCTGACTGTAGCTTCACATTCATCGGTAACAAGATTATTATTTTAAAGATGTCAAACTATTCTCTAACATCAGGGGTAGTTGTGAAGAATCGTCATCACACGTCCACTTGAGCAACAAACACAAAAGACTCGGATATAGAGCTCATGAAGAAAATCTCAGTAGAAAAAAAGCATTTTAAATTTAAACTCACACTTTTTTGTTTTAATGATGACTTCAATGCTCAATAAAAGAATGTTGGAAATAGTTTCTTTTATTTGAATTTCAATAAGCAATAGCAGCGGAAAGGCAGAACAGAGTACACTTAAATGTCTGTTAATTATATAAAGTATTGCGTAATACAACAAAGTAATCGCTGATGTTCCTCACATCGTGCAGCCATAACAGGAACATCTTTCCAGAGCCATAATTCGATTATTATCTTTTTCCACTTATTTTTTTCCAACGTGACATAATTCATTGCTACTTTTGCACAAACAACTTCCTGTACATTGAAACACAAAAATACAGTCTTACAAATTGTAATAATAACTAAAGTTGCCTTTGCAACCACTGTGTGTGTGTGTGTGTGTGTGTGTGTGTGTGTGTGTGTGTGTGTGTGTGTGTGCGTGCGTGTGTGCGTCCGTGCGGCCACACAAAACACCATGGCCAAATCCTATTTCCATAAATAACAAACTTTCAGACATTTATGCAAATGCAGGTTTGACTTTCCCGTGTGAATGTGTCATTCAGAGTAGACAAACACTTCCCTCGACCTTTACGAGTTACTGAGTCAGTTTTACACGTTGCAAATATCAGACGGAGTCAGTTGGACCAGAACGGTCCATTTCACACACACAACCACTACAAATGAGTGTAAAATCATCATTATCATCACCATCACCATCAAGAAGACAGGCCGGACTTGCGATGATTGCTCACATCTTATTGGCCTTCCAGGTCAGGTAGGAGTTCCACGTAACAGCAACCAGCTGGACGACGGCCAACCTGCAGCAGGGGGACATTCGATGCGTTTGATTTGACCGAATTCACCCGATCACTTCATCCAGAGTGGTATGGGGCTAAATACAACATCTGAAGTGACCGTGGACGTAATTTAAAGAAAGTAAAGCTCCGAGCCAAATAAGACTTCTTTAGACGGCCAGTTGACCCAGTTTAGACCCTCAGGCTGTGTGTGTGTGTGTGTGTGTGTGTGTGTGTGTGTGTTAACGGAGCCACACACTGACCTGTAGTGGAGTGGGATGAAGTAGAAATTGGCGATCTGGACTGCAGGCCACAGCTGAAACGTAAACAGATAAAACTCAATATAATGCACAATATGAGGTTGTGTGAACTATTAATATATTATTACTTTATAAGCCTATGTCTAAATAAATTGGCAACGTGTGTACGGAGAAAACTTACATAGTAATTTGATATCAGGGCATCCGTGTAGTCCTGTGAACAATGTTTTAGAAAAGAAGTTATTATATCATTAGTATCATCACTTTTAAATCAGGGGACATAAGGAAAGAAAAGGTTAAAAGTTGCTCTTTGAATGTTCTCCTTGAATAAAAAGAGGCAACGTTTAAGTTTAATGTATTATTAACACACTGAACTAAAGACTGAGTCTCTGTCCGTGGTTCTGAAATATTTAAAACCATATTTATTTAAACCTGCAATATTTACTTAACAGCTAAATAAAGAATAGCCCACACATATACAGTAGATGAAGACATTCTAAAGCATATGTGTCAAACTCATGGCCCGCGGGCCAGATGTGGCCCACCACGTCATTTTATGTGGCCCGCGACGGCATGAAATAAATATGATGCATTTTCTTAAAAAAGGAAAAAAAAAAAAAAAAATTGTGCTTTTATTTTGAAGGTCTTTTTTTTTGCAGTGGAGTGCCTTCTGTTCACTCTCCTTAGGCTGCGTTCACGTCAGAGGAGAGGCGAACTCTTGCGTTGCTTTACTAAATGTACTCGCGTGAGTTCCCTCACCGGACTGTTTGTCACGTTCTCTTCACTCGCGCTTGAAGCGCCGGAGAGGGGGCGTGGCTTATCGTGGCATAACAGTTCGTTACCACCGTCCACCACGGAAGAAATACACACTCTTTGTTCTGATGAGGAAGTCCCACACACGTCGGACCATCAAGCCCTCGAGTCTGGGTTGATAATATTAATATTAGCACTCTGAGACAAATTTGTAATTTGTGAAACTGGGCTATACAAATAAACTGAATTGAATTGAATATTACATATTATATTATCTGTAGCCGCACGCAGCTTCTCCAGGAGCTGCGTCTGGATGACGGCCGCTTCCAGACGATCAACATCCTCCGTAGTTTCTGATTCAACGGTATGACGTCAGTGACGTCACGCGGAGCGTTTCAACAGTCTCACCTACTTTTACCGCCCGAGTTTAAAAAAAAAAAAAAAAAAAAAAAAAAAACAGCCCGAATGAGGCGCATTGTTCGCCTTCTGTCATTCACGCACCCGGCGGACATCCAGACGCGCGCGCGTGCGTGTGTGCGTGACCACATTGACTTTGTATTAACAAACATTCCCAGTTCCCCCATTATGAATTCCTCCATCAGGTCGATGTCAGTGGTCAGTGGTTAAAGTGAGTGCTGCTTCATGTTGTTCAGTATTTATAATATAGTCAGGAGAAAAGTTAATGTTGAATATGTGAATCTTTTTTAATTACCCTTGTTTAATTTATTTAGCGTTTGTGTATAAAAGCTGCTCCTCAAGACTCTGACGTGTAGAGCAGCTTTATGTGTCATAGGTTCAGTGAGTGAGCCATGAATGACATATTTTGAGGCTTTTTAAAACCAGACTTTTGTATTTAATGTTTTGCATGAAAGCACTGTTTAGTATTATTTTTTTAAAGTCTGAAGTTACTGAGTAGTAATGCATGTTGTATCACCTTGTGTCCTTAAGGTTCACTTGTTGGTTCATAATTGACTGTAAAAGGGAATATTACTAACTAGTGTTGTTGTGCATACTGTGATATTTTGAACTCAGGTTCAAACTGCACCATCCTTTCATTAAATACATTTGAGAAGTTAAAAATGTCCCTCGATTTAGGTCTCAGCTTGTCTTTCAGGGGTGATAGTGCATCCCAAAGCCAGCCCAGTAGAGAACCACTGCCCCAGACCAGTGGAGAACCACTGCCCAGACCAGTGGAGAACCACTGCCCAGACCAGTGGAGAACCACTGCCCCAGACCAGTGGAGAACTACCTAACTGTGACAAAGCTTTTAACAAAGTGAATGTAATAATGTTTGATCTTTGATAAAGTAATGTGGGTTATAATAAATATAATGAAATTAAATAGATTTATTTTATAATATTAAATACATTTGCATATATAGGTATACATGTATATAAGTACACCTAAATGCAAAGATAGTTATTTAACAATATGTTCTGGAGTAGTTAGAATTATACCGTGTTAGCGACAACCGGCCCTTTGAGGGCGGCCATGAGGCGGATGTGGCCCTCGGTGAAAATGAGTTTGACACCCCTGTTCTAAAGTATTTAATAGCGGAAAAGTCAGTAAAAAAAATATTTTACAGCATTTCTTATTTACTTGATTTATTTCTAACAATACAGAAAGAAACAGTTATTATTATTATTATTATTATTGCAGTGAAAATAAAACAAACAAGTGTATAGAAATAAGTGAAAATGTGAGTAAGGTAGCTGAAGTTCTTTTGACTTTCCTAAATGATGAAACAGGGGTGGCGGGTGCAGATATTAGTGTGTGTGTGTGTGTGTGTGTGTGTGTGTGTGTGAGCCGTCTACCTCAAAGGTCACCTCCACATATAAAAACAACAAGCCAATGTTGTTTTCAGGTTGGTTAAATAGTTTTGCAGGGTTAGAACTGATTTCTAATTATGGCCAAACAAGCCGCTCTGCCCCCGGAGGGGAAACGGCGTCCTCCGTCAGAGACGCGTCACACAGCGCTCCCCTCCCCCACGGGGGGCATCCTCGGCTCTTCCGGGGCTTTCTCAGATAACTATGGAAGGAAACACGATGCCGATCCAACTCGTCGAAGGAAGTGACATTTTAATTTAACGTTTTTTTTTATTATTTCCTTTTCGTCGTTATATTTTACCCTCTTTCATTTCCTTCAACCACATTTCCCCGGGTGAGGTCAAGCAGCAGGCAACGACTCGTTTAAGACATCAGTCGTTTCTCTGGTCGCCGGGCGGCGGCCTCTTTGTGGCGAACACGTTTGTCATTTATTTTCTGTCCCTTCTGACATTTACCAGCTCGGCCTTTCCGGTCCAACGCGCATCCTTTTGTAAATAATTGATGACGACCAGCAGCATGCTGGGTAAGCAAGAGATGTGTCGGACGTTGACAGTTAGCTCTGAACTAACACACACACACACACGCGCGCACGCACACGCCGTTGCTTCCTCCATCACAGGAAATAGTTTCTAATGACAATGCGCGGCGGTGTGGGAGGTCGCACGCTGTGTGCTCTACCTGTTCCTACAGAGAGATAACTGATCTCCAGTCAGTTAGTGTCAAAGCTCAGGTATAAATTGGGGGACACTAAACGAGTCAAATCAGAAACAAAGACATCACCACATCACATTCTTTCTTTTTTGCAGGTATGCAGTCAACAAAGTGTCGGTGAGGATTAAGCCACACACATTGTCTACGTGTTTGTTTCACTAACGTGTCGTTGTGTCGATACTTGATAAAGATATATTTTATTCCCACGGCTACACACACACACACACACACACACACACACACACACACACACACACACACACACACACACACACACACACACACACACACACACACACACACACACACACACACACACACACACACACACACACACACACACACACACACACACACACACACACACACACACACACACACACACACACACACACACACACACACACACACACACACACACACACACACACACACACACACACACACACACACACACACACACACACACACACACACACACACACACACACCTCGTGGCTGCGAGGACCAGAAGCTGCGACACACGGAGGAAGTCACGCGATGCGGACGGACGCCTCACTCACCCTCTTGAGCTTGGTGACGTTCTCCTCCACCGTCAGTCCGTTCAGAGCACCGGAGATGCCGAGGAAAGCTCCCAGGAAGCACGGGGCGAAGCACAACTATGACGCACAAGTATGAAGAGAGAGTCAACTTCAAAGGGAAAACACAAAGAAAGAGAATCTACTGCAGTGGTAACTCTAAACTCTATTAGTCAGTTATGTTCCATGGGAATGAGAGAGTCACAATGTTGTACATCCAGAATAAAAAAAAACACTGTAATGTTAACTCAATCAAGTTTTAAAACCTGTACATGGTAATTAAAAAACTAATCGAAAAGGACATTTTATTGAAGACCGTCAGTAATTTGTGTAAACAATTCTTGTGACTCATCTCCCTCCTCATTAAGGAACATAAAGACTCAATGGTACATTTTAACAGCGGTGTTTTTTTCCTTTTTTTTTGGACGAGGGGTCCCCACTGACATCAGGAAGTCTCTCCGTCATCCACCGGAAACTAAAAACACATTTTTGTTGACGATACTTTGAATAAAAAACTATTAGCATTTCAGTGGCACTTACTCATGGCATTACTCATGGCATTACTCATGGTATTACTATCGTATTACTATGGTATTTCTTATGTTACTTTTGTAGTTTGACTTTCTTGAAGAAATGTTACTTTCTGGATTCTTGTTTTTCTGAGTTTGCACTCTTGGCTGATGCACTTATTGTAAATCGCTTTGGATAAAAGAGTCTGCTAAATGACACGTAATAAAACGTAATGAAATGTTTCCGAATCCTTCTCCATCCGTTACTTTTTAGGATGGAAGCGCGACAGCAAAACTGTTAAAACAGCTATGACAGGATTGGCAGCTCCTTCCCGTCAGCGCGACAAAGAGACGTCTGTTTACCATTTAAATTGTGTCCCTGTGGTCCGGCCTCAGCCTCCCTGTTAGTCACAATCAACGAGCGGAAGACATGTGCCCCCCACCCCCACATTACTGTGTATGGCGTGGAGGAGGGATCACTGAGCTAATACACACTATGTTTCTTTGCTTTCTGAAACCACTTTAGTTATTACGCACCTCCTTAAACATCGAAATTCAATAACTTTCCATCCCCCCAATTTCCTCGAAGTCACACTGAACACTGTTGACAACTCGAAGGGCTGTTTCTATTTCTTGGGAGTTTTTCCTGATCCGATGTGAGATTCTGGGTCAGGGATGTCGTATGTGTACAGATTGTAAAGCCCTCTGAGACAAATTTGTAATTTGTGATATTGGGCTATACAAAATAACCTGAATTGAATTGAATAACTGTCACAGAAGCTCACAGATGACGTTTAAAAAGTTAAAATTACATTTCTATTGTTTCAAATAAATAAATCTATTTAGTTTAAGGCCTTCAAACTCAAACGTCAGGGCCCCGTGTGAAACGCAACAAGTACTGGTAGAAGAGAAGGAGGCTTTTGCACTTTAGTAGCACTTGAATAGCTCTTATTATGGTACTTTTGTAGTTTGACTATGTTGAGGAAATGTTACTTTCTGTATTCTTGTTGTTCTTAGTTTGTACTCTAGGTTGAAATGCACTTATTGTAAGTCACTTTGGATAAAAGCGTCTGCTAAATGACATGTCATGTAATGTAATGTAATGTTTTCTCACCTGGTCAACCAGCATTTTCTTCATGGCGACGCTTTTCGTTCCTCCAACCACCAGCCGGTCCAAAACTTTGTACCAGCTGCCGATCACGGGACCCTTTGATGTAAAACACACAGAAGACACCAGGATTAATGGATCCCCTCTTGAGCTCTCAAGTTTGTTTAATACATTGTCGTTTGGGAAACACTCGACAAAACCACCATACTAAAGAAACCTGGGTGTTTTTTACTGGCCATCGCGTCGCTCCCTGAACTTTAGTATCCGCATGTGGACTGCAGGTTCATTGAATTTAGGCCAACTGAACGTATATCATTCATGTGAATCCACACGCGAAAGAGCAAAACGTCCCTCGATGCGACACAAATCCTGTGCGAGATTTGAAGAGCCACCTTAAAGACAAACGTCTATACGTCTCCCATCTATAACGCACGAGGGCGAGGCAGCCGATTGGTCCAACATAAGACGATTATGTGAACATAAATAAACGTTGCTGACGTCGAAATGAATAATGCAGCCGTCACGGGACTTGAAGCGAGTGAATTCACAAACATACAAAAGGTATGAGGAACCGCAGTGCAACGCGGATGAGCATGTGAGCGTCACCTCCACAAAACACATCGGCTAGAGACTAAAGAAGAAGGATGGGAGCCAGAGCCTTCAGGTATCAAGCTCCTCTTTTATGGAACCAGCTTCCACCTTCAGTCCGGGAGGCAGACAGTCACCACATGTAGAGTAGACTGAAGACTTTCCTCTTTGACAGTCTTATAGTTAGAGACGCTGCTATAGGCTTATAGGCTGCTGGGGACGTTTAGAATACACTGAGCACCTCTCTGATCAGATGTGAGGTGCTGGGACAGGGATGTCTGTGTGTACGGATTGTAAAGCCCCTTAAGGAAAATTTGTAATCTGTATATATTTATTTTTTATTTTTTATGAAATGCCCCAGTCACACTTCTCGGGCGTGCAGATTAAATCTGCTGCATCCTTTCATTTCAGCATTCAGAACACAAATCAACTGTCTGGAAGCTGGTTTTAGTTATTAAATAAAAGAAAGGAGATTTTTTTTAAATGTATCATTCTGTATTGCCGCTGTGAGCTGGGAACTTAATTTTGTTTAGAGAACTTGTGCACATCATGTATGCATGTGACAGAATACAATTAATCAAATGATCACAAAAACTTGCCACAACTCCATGTTTGTATTTCTTTTGTTCATGCGTCTTCACGTACAAGGAGATTCATGGGACGCTTACCACAAAGAAGAAGCCGATGCTCATCATCTTGGCCGTGCGCGGCACGTTGTGATGAGCCAATCCTCTCCGCTCGATCAGCTGTTGGGAGATGACATCACCGACACCCACCAGAGACCCTGGAGGACAAACAGGGGTCAGATGTCTGAGACGGTGGTGACCCAAGTGTTAATGGAGTTTTATATCTTTTAGATATTTTCTCTGCAGCTACAAGAGAATCGGTATCGAGGTCAAATCTTTCTTAGAACATAAATACAAACAGTCAAAAGAACAGTTCACGTCAGTTACTCTGCAGACATAGAAAACAATTAAACAGACATAGAAAAATATGCGCTTAGATTGTTGAATATCACAAAAACAATATTACTTGCAATAAATTAACAGATGTCAAAGTGTACTCAGTTCTGCTGCTTTGAGAAAAGACTCCAGATAAAATACAAGTTGCTTGTTGAACAAATTCAATATTAAACCGAGCACAAAAGGCACCAATAAAAAGTAAAAAGTATTATTTTTAAAGGGTAGTTACATTTTAAAGTTCAGTTTTCTACCCAAACTCTTTCAGTAGACTTAAAGAAAAACCAGAGCGCATATTTTCACTGTTTATCGCAGTAAAGCGTACACCACAGTGACGATAACATTTCTTTAAAGAGAAGAAAAAGAAAGAAATACTTGTATTGTCATATTACATATATGAAATATATAAATAGTTATTACTAAAACACCTCACCGACAAACAGGTTTTATTAAAGAAGCTTTATGATAAGGATGGACCCACGACACAGGACAATATTTTTCTCTGAGACAGAGTAGCATGAATTGGAAATTCTAATAAAATGTACAAGTACCTCAAATGTGTACTCAAGTACAGTACTTGAGTATATGTACGTTGTTACATTACTTATAATAACAGTAACATGTGAGAAATCATTAAAAAGAACCTCCATCACCTCTGGTTGATGACGCGCTCCAGAGAAATGGTGAGCGTTGCCTCTATCTAGTGGTGATTACACCACACTACAATAAAATACTAAACCGTCCAGTTTCAATTTAAACGTTTGCTTAGCTCTTTGAGACATAGGGAGTTACATTTTGGGGTAATAGCATGTCTGACTTTCATCAGATTAATAGATACACAACATGTCCGGCATGCATCCTGCACATAAACATATTGCCCATCATGTCACTGACTTTTAGATGAAAATAACTTCAAGAGTTTCTGTGATTCTTTTGGTAAAAAAAAGAAAGAAAAGATTGTGGGTGAAAAGATCCCATTTCTGAGCGTATTCCCCACAAGCTGTTTAAGAAACAACTTGAACTATAAGCTTCCCTTTGCAAGCTGTTCACCAACAATAAAAGTGGACAATAAGTTCAAGGCCCTCTCTTTGTTGACTCTGAAACTGGAGCAAAGGTCCAGCAGTTCAAATGCAAATTAATGCCTCTGATTCTGCAATCACTTATTTTCCTGTATCTCAGAGCCAAAAGGGAGAAATAACATGTCTGCACCTCTTAATTGACCAGGATAACTTAGTGTGGAATATATAATGCATACAATGTATTTGCATCTACAGTAACTACATTTAGGCTCCTCAAGTTACTTGTAGCCTACTTGCGTATTTATATTATCTTCTACTCCACCAGAACTCACAGGAAAATATGAATTACTGACATGGTAACAGTGAATGCATCCATCATTATGATTCATTATTATGATGTGTAGCATTACTTGTGGTACTAGTCTATCTGCAGCAGTTGTTCGTACCAGCGGTCACTAACTGGACTGTCCAGGGGTATTTGGTCATCAAGACTTGGTAAGATCTCCACAGGCCTGCCATTCTCCCTCCTACGAAGAAGAAGAACAAATTAAAAATCACAAAAAGGGGATGCTGCAAAAACGTGATTTCCCCAGTCACCGTCGGGCAAGCAGCGTGACTCAAAACGACCCGACCCCGCTAATAAGCTCCGGGATATTGTCAATTACCAGCTTGACGATTCGTTAAAGTAGAAAAACTGCTCGCCAACAGACTACACTGGATGAAAGGGCGAAAAAGTTAGTTTTTAATTTAAGGTTTTGACCCATATGCTGTCAAATCCGAATTGAAAAGTAGCCTACGTGGCTTCAAATATTTAGATAATAAAACAAGTTGTGATAGACACAAACAACAACGCAAATAACCAAGAACAATTTAAATTGTCGTATTTTCAAACTCAGTTCGGCTTAATGTTAATGTCACACGTAATATTTAGCAGCAACTTTGGTGTCGCGTCTTAATTAACGTTGAGGGTGTTACGGTTTAAGAGGCGACCGTGTTGACTAGCGACTTTGAACCGAATGCGTCCGCTGTTGTCGTAGTTAGAGGCATCGGTTGAATATAGTAAGAAAACACGTAGCTGCCCTCTTACCACATTGTTTAATTTGTATAATATATATGGTTATGTATATGAGACCAAATTAAACCAAGCTGCATCAGCTATAACGTTACGTGTCCTAGTTTTCGAACGGACGTTGTACCCACGATAACAGACGCGTTCGGCTGAAAAGTCACCAGTTAACACGGTCGCCTGTTAAACCGTTACACCTGCGTCAGGTTGCTACCTAGCTTAAAGTCTGCAACAACTTGTGAATAAATTAACTTTGCCATGTTATTATTAGTGTCATTAAATGTCGTGAAAGAACATGCCGGTTAAACAAACTGACCTGCGACTGCTCACACACACAACTATCACCGCACGTAACACGTCCTCAACGTGAGTTAATACTCACTACATTACAGTAAACGTAGTTAAGTCAAAGGTGCACGTGAGCCCGGGTCCGCAGCGTGAGCTGCTGGTGATGTGTTCACGTGTCTTCATCAGCTCCGACTTTTGAGCTTTTCTGTTAAAGGTGACACAACTCATGCAGACAGGCACATTCACTTAGTTGTACATTATATCAGGGAATTGGGAGGCGCTTCAATAATTTGTGTTGAGGCTAAGTTTGAATAACTTTCTGCCAAAAAAATATTTTATAATCAATCAAAAACGTATTGAAAATATCTCTGCTAGAATTTTTTTTAAATCGTTATATATTGTCATAATAATAATATAATATGAGATTTAGATGAAAGCATATTCCTTTACAAGCTCATTATAAGCACAACACATTTGCAGATAGTTTCGAATGGTCTTAAATTGACAATATAGATAAAAAATGTAACGGTAGTTATATTGCCACTTCATTAAGTTTCAATGTGAAAATATACTCTAGTTGTGTTCCTTTTAGCTCTGCCCTGGTTCCTAAATATGTAGCGTACAGTGTCAAAACTATTATTTCCTATCACCCAAGAAGGCAGCATTTAGGCTGCAGCGTGTGTCACATCCGCTGTAAACAAAAATATATTGAAATATGCTGCCCTCTTGTGGTAAACCCCGGTACAGGACACACATGAATAAATACATAGTTGTTTTAAATTCACATTCATACATATTATTCAGTACAAAAAATATTGGAAAATCACTGATGGAAAATCTGTATGTATAACATGTGACCAATGGCCACAAGGTAAGACACTCCAGTGAGCTTAATGGCAATTATCTGGTCTCTTGATAAGTGGTCATGACCTCTGAAGACAGGAGATGGTTTGGAGGACAGCTAATCCTTTTTTTTTCATGTGATTGAACATCATTAATGATCTCCTATGCTGGAAATGTTCTCCACATAGATCACAACTAAAAATATCTATACAAATCCTGCAGCTTGTTACATGTTCATGGAGCTTTATTTAAAAGGGAAATGAACGTCACGGCTGCAGCAGGCCTGGTGAGGACGATGTGCAGGTCCAACAGCTCGGCAGCGGGCGGATTCTGAGATGGGTGGATAGGGGGGACAGGGCTGTGAGGTAAGTCTCTCAAATATGAATATATTTTAACAGGAGACCTTTTCCAAGATGGCGTTGACATACCCGGTCAATTTGGACTCGCTCGCTTGTGGTCTCGGGCTCAGGATCAACGGGTCTGTCGATACTCGCTTGGATATGGGCTCTGGGTGGTGGGTCGACCGAGGCCTCCTCTTGGCCCGTGGAGCGGGGGAGGCTGCAGCAGGTTGGCTGGATGTGGACGCCTGGGAGGCGGAGCAGTGAGCAGCTGCTGATACCTGTAGAGAACAAGGACAATTGTGTTTTTGTTTTGTTTTAACATGGGCCTTGTTTATGAAATTCTTCTTGGATTACATTTTCCCACAAGTACCGGGCATGTTGTCCTCGTATTAGGTCATTTTTCTCTGATCAAAGCTTATTAAAAGTATCTTTGTGTAGATCTTCAAAGATCTTCATCATATGAACTTTAAAAGACAACACCTCTGCTGACGCTCTTTTACGAGCTAAGTGACTCCTGAGATGAGTCGGTGTTACTAAGTAATTACCTTCGCATTGAAAATGCGGAAGGTAATGTTTTGATCCTCGTGTATTTGCGTGCGTGCATGCGTGTGTGTGTGTTATTTGCATAAGTAAAACAGTATTAAACCGAATCGCATGACATTTGGTGGGATGATTGGTTCTTATCCGGGGACCATTTGATTAGATTTTGGGATCAATAGGGTCAAAGGTCAAGGCCAAGGTCATGAAAAGATCTACATTTTTATCCAATTAGCATGCAACTAATGCCAACATGTTCATAATTCAATGCCCAATCTTGTGATATGCGAAGGTATGGGCTCTACCGAGTGCCCGTTCTAGTTAAGTTCTGATTTAGAAACTCACCACATGTAAACTTAAACAAAGTTGACGACCAGGGTGGACGCTGTGGCGTTTGGGTACACTTGGCAGATTCTGGCCAACAGGATGGCCCATGACACACCTCCCAAGAAGCCCAGAGTGAGAAAGATCGACCCGGTGCACAATATGACCAAACGTTAACAACAGCCTGCTCTAAATGTATTCAATATTGTATTTGCGTCTTTTATTCAGCATTACAGCGGCTTCTTACTACTGTTGCTGACATTTCAATGGTCGCTAATAAAACATGTATATTAGGAGGAAAGGAATAGTATCATAAAAACTGACTAGCAAGCTGAACCAGTCGAGTGTGTGTGTGTAACTCATGTTTGACCCACAGCTTGATGGCTCTCAAAGCCGGTCTGAAGTTGTGGATGCTCGCACAGACCTCAGGATCGCTGCGGTGACTCTGTAGCCTACAAACGACACAATGAAGAAAAGATAAAGAAACAGACACATGAGTAGTTCAGCTGTCAGACGGCAACACCACAGCTTCTTCAATCCGACGCTCCCCATTGAGACTCAGGATGTACTCTCTGTCGATCTCCTTCAGCCAGGAGTTGCTTAGAAGATCCAGAATGTCTGGAACGCTTTTATGTAACACTCGGGCAAAGACAAAGTCGATCGAGGAAATAACAGGCATGCCGAAAATAAAAGATCAAGACACATGGAAACAGATCTGGAATGGGAATGCTGAACAGTAGGGCGTTCACTTTCTTTTCCTTACCTTAATTCCATCAGATGACATTTTGATGAAGGGGACCAATGCCTGTTGAATCGCCTAAAGACAACAATAGTATCAGTCACATGGAATGGGGAATTAAATAATCAATAAATAAACAGCAATAGCAATACATCAGATTATGAACAAATCCATATGTGTTGAATCTCTTTCTGAGCTTCTCAAAGAAAGAGGTGAAGAAGTCTTTTCCTCAGACGAATCCGGTGCCAACGCAAAGAGCGTCAATATCAGCGCTAACCACACAGACTCAAATGGGGGTATGGGGGGGGGGGGGGGGGGGGGACTTGAACTTGTAAGTTCTAAAACACCCCAAAAAATTTAAATTATAAAAGGTATCATTAATGCAAAAACATGTGTCCGGTCATATGTGAAATTCTTTGCTCAACAACAATACAGAAAAATATAGATGGTCTTACCAGATCTTCACATATGTCTATGACTCAAAGCAAAACAATACAAATGCATTCAAACAATTAGACTTTATTTTCAAAGCAGCTGATTAGAAAGTGGACTTGGAAAGTCTATATAATTTTTTTTGTATTCAGTTGTCATGAGAAAACTAAGCCCTTACACCCTGAAGCCAGGGGTGGCTCTCATATTATTTTACCATTTTCTTTGATAAGGCTAAATTTGAGACCTCACTTGTTTACATGAACCGTACATGTATAGCTACTTCACTGTAGCCATACACAAATATAAATTAATACAATAAAAAGAGAGAATATAAGTTATTCACTATTAATGCATCCCTGTTTTTGCAATAATAATCACATCCAACATAAAAAATGCATATGGATTTTCTTAGATTACAAAGAAAACAATGTGTTGAAGTTCCCAAAGACTGATAGGGAATGAGGAGTAGATTTGACCTTTTAGGCCGGGGGTTTAGTCCACTCTCTCATTCTTTGTCCCAGATACTCCGATTGAAACTGTATATTGTTATAAATATGAAAACGTCTTGAAGCTTCAGGATACCAAAAAGAAAATAGGCAGCAGGTTACAAAATGGGCATTGCACACCCAACTAATTTCTTTTCTAAGGTTTGTTTATTTGGCATTGCAAGGCCACACAAACAGTTTCACAACAATAATGTTTATCACGTATGTTTGTATGAATGTTACTATGGCTCGCGCTCCTATAATATTGTAATGATAATGTTAATATAGTATTTCTACAGCATATTTTAATTCTAAATTCATGGGGGCCTATCTGCCTGTATTTTCCCCGGTGCCTAATGGGTAAATTCATGCGCTTTTCCAATTAACTTTGCGCACGCACACCGAGCATTACGGTTTTCCGCTCCACACCCGGAACTTAAGCCCCGCGCGCCCCTGCACTCGCCTCTCTGCCGCCTTCTTCTGGCGCACAGGAGTTTAACTTGTGCTCTCATACAGGCAACTTACGACCATCCACCCGTAATCGTTTCGGGGGAAAAAAAAACCCTCCTCGGGTGAATTTGTTTCTCGCGGTACCTTCAGGACGGAAGTCCGAGCAGCGCGCGTGCCGAGCCGCAGTCAGTGACATTGACGTGTAGTGTCGTGGCGCTGTGCACAAGTCGATGTGTGCACGGTAACGCGCGGCGGCTCCGGAGCGCTTCCCCTGCAGTTCCCCCCGGCGTCTGCGACAATGAGCGAATACTTCAGCCTGTCGGACAGCGACGTTATCGGCTTCGACCTGGACCACACGCTCTGCCGCTACCACCTGAAGGAGACCTCCAGGGTGAGCGTGCGTCTGTGTGATGTGTGCGTGTGTGTGTGTTTGTGCTTGTCTGTGTGTACGTGTAGCGCGTGCTAGCTCCGATACATATTCATACGGTGGCCGTGACGCTTCGATCCGCAACACATCTGTATTAAAAATAGCACGCAGCCGTCAATCCGCTCTCCGGGGTCTACTCGTCTATTCGGATGCATCGTGTTGGGATAACCCTCCTCGGTGCGCGGTTCGCGGCTGAGTGGAGAGGAATGTGCGCGCGCGGGGATTCGATGCTCCTGATGCTGCAGTCACTCTGCGTGACTCCCAGGTTGAACGTCGGAGGAGAACATTCACGTCTCTGAATCGTGTCATGCTGCACGAGCGCGACCGTTCGGAGCTGCAGGCCATCACAGATGGATTCCGTGACACCGAGGGACCAAACCCTAAATTACTGTTTGATTCCCAGCCAATCAGGATGGCCTGGTTCATCAGGCCTGCACTTCATTTAAGCTTCCTCTTGTCCCATGTCAGTGCCTAGAATAGGGGACACTAAATATGGGTGGCCCAATAAAGAAATGTTCCATTGACTACCACTTTCATGATTGATATCTATTTCTAAATATCTGATGAAAACATAAAAGAACAATTGATTAACACAGTGAATTAACACTCTACTGAGTAGTTGCTTTTTAGCTCATTGTTGGTGTTTCCGGTCCGAGCATGTTCATCTTATGCTCTTGCCATTAGCCTCCAGAGGCAGTTTTCAGTGAAATGGCTCTCACTAACCCACCTGACCCAGCAAGTGATGCACAGCAGGGGGAAAGAGTTACTGGCTATATGTTATAGCAGTTTGAAAGGGTGAAAAAGAGCTACAAATATTCATTATTTGACTACAAATAATTTGAACACAAACGTTACTACAAATCAACTTTTATTTGTTTCCTAGTAGGCAGTGAATGTTTGCAATTGCAGGTTTTTAAGATTATAGTATGTCATGTATGTTTACATCTTTAAAAAAAAGAAAAATCTATAAACCCCTCAAAATCAATTACCCCGTGCAGTGTTTTGTTGGAATAATAATACGACTGTGCTGCTCGTTCTCAACATTAATGTTATTTGTTCCTTGTTTTTGCAGCTGATCTATGAGAGCTTCGCCAGGTATCTTGTGGAGCATAAAGGTTATGACAAGGACCTGCTCAACCTAACCCCTGCTACCTGGGATTTCTGGTGAGTCGGCAGCGGTAGCAGTTTATCTGCCTGTATATGTTTTAAGATGGTGTTCATCTCATACATATGGCTAAAACAATACAATTTCTCACTGCATCACTTAGAAATGTGCCCCTCTCCTCGTTTCTACCCAAATCCAAATTACATAAATATTCACATGTCTGACAGACCCAAACTATTGAAACTTGATAGCATTCCTGAAATACCTTGAATGACCCAGACACATTTTACTGAGCAGATTAGGTGTTGTATGAACACATAAAACAAAGCTTACAGCATTTTAAAGCTACCATGAGGAACTTGAATTTATTGGGGTTTTTTTTGCGTCCCCTTTGGATATTAGTAGATGTGTTTCTGAGCAGCAGGGTCTGGCAGTCTGCCCCGCACAGACTACGTTCTGGTTTCCCCGTGGTGCAGTGGGTCGCGGACTGGTTGTTTTTTCTGGTCCTTTTTTTTATTTTGTGCAAAATCAGATCTATTGACAAGCATTACAAATGCTTATCATCAAAACAATATAGAAATGGCAGCAGTTATCTTATATAATATATTTTCGTAAACAAACAAATTTGATACAAATCTTTTAGATTTTCTTTTTGTAAAATGGAGATGGGCTGAAATAGATTACTGCAGTTTCTTATTGGGCAACACATCAATATTGATATATCTTCAATGAGCCAATATTGACCCATATATCAGCCTGCAAAGCGCTAGTGATTATTATCATGAATAAATAACTATGTGTATATTAACAATTATTTGGCATCTGTTCAAGTCACACAAACACTTTATTTTTTCTTGTCTGTATTTCTCGTAATATTGTCTCTTGGTGTGGATGTTCTGGTGTGCTTACTGAAGTCAAACTCTCGCGTTAAGCTCGGCTGAACACATTCAGGAACTACTTCATGGGCCATTGATGCCCAACCTTTCTTTGGCTTTTGAGTTGTGAAAGGTTCAAACAAAGAAGCCTAGTAGTTGCTTCTCAGGTATTTCACTAAAGGATTTTAAGAGCTAGTATTTTTAAAGGTATCTGGTATTCACAACAGGAAGGAACGCATTTGATAATTCAGGGTTGTAGACTTGTTGCACGTACTTTGAGTCCAAATGTAGCTTCAGTGTAGTGCAAGTGAATTTCCCTTGTCCTCGGGAATCGTCGTCACAAGCTGAGTACAGGACAGCAGTGATTGCATATAATGCTTGCTGTCTTAATATTCTGTATTTTTAACATGCATACATTTGTCTTTAGTTTTAAAGGACTTGTGGTGGATCTGGAGGACGGAAACCTTGTGAAGCTGGCTGAGGATGGAACTGTCCTGCGGTATGCTCTTTGGTGCATGATCTGCCTCCCAACACATACACTTTATCAACATTGTCATTGCTTTTAATTACCTTTTTTAAAGTGGGATAATAGATACTTTTTTATTTATTGGTTGATTTAGAGCTACACATGGAACCAATGATCTGAGCACAGAAGACATCATTAAACATTATGGTCCAAAGAGGGAGTGGAAGCACTTCAACAGCCTCAATACCTCCTTCACAAGATCTGGTATGATGTTTATGTCTGTCTTTATTACCTATGAGCTATTAGCTGACTGCTATTTGCTCTCAAGTGTTTGACTGTCTGGGATTTTCACCTGTTACTAGAGTTCATGGTCTTTTGTTTTGTTCTTATCAGCAAAATACTATTTCTATGACAACTACTTCGATCTACCTGGGGCTCTTCTCTGTGGAAGAGTTGTGGACATGTTGCGCAAGGTAATATTTACTGAGGTATGGTTTCAAATGAATAGTTTAAATTAGAAACCCTTGTTGAATTGTAACTTTTGTGTTGTGTTTTTTTCTTTTAAACAGCGAGGAAACGAGGTGAATTCTGACTTTTGGAAAGACATGGTTGCTGCCATCGACTACAATTACAACACGGCTGCATTCAAAGGTACACCTTTAAATCCAAAACAGTATGCACAGTATATTTCTTATTTCTAAGATCTTCTTATCAAGGACTCGTATTGTTAATGAGAAGAAATCACACAATACACAGGATCATTTATCTTTTTCAAACTAGTTTTATTCTGTATTTTGGTCAGTAAGTGGTACATAACTTAAAACATACAATGGGACATAGTTGTTAAAAAAAAAATGCAGTTTGAATTTCTAAATCTGTGTTTTGCTGATCACAGTGCTTGTGAGAGTGTACTATGCACATTTTGTGTTTTTGTATGTATATTACATGACAATTCTTAAAAAACAGACATTAATAAAAACAAACGCAAATAAAAGATGTGCTGTAAATGTTACAGGCAGTTGAAAGGCACCACTTAAGATATCATCCAATACTGTTTTATGTTTCTTAGAATTACAAAGGAAGGCACAAAGTGAAGTGGGAAAAGTGATCAATTAAAACCATATATTTCAAAATATTACTCATTAATACTTCTGTAAATCAATCATTTTTTGGCACATTATTTATTGTAAATATTTGAAATGCGCCAGTTAAAATTAAGTTAAGTCCATATTAAAATTGCAATCATATATTGTTTCAATCTACGATCTAAATTTGGAATTTATTAATTCAATGTTTTGTAAGGTTTTGAGGTTTGTTTGGATTTGTGAAATCACGTAGAGGCAATCAAGAAGCCAGAGAATGCGCAGTGAACATTATCTGCTGCAAAGATGCCATTACTTTCCTCATCGGGGACCTGGACGTAGACTCTGTCACCGCCGTCCAACATAAGAACAGTACTGCCGGACATCTGATCCAGGAAGCCTTTGTTGTACTCGTCGTAGGTGAACATAACTGGCTCCTCGTTTTTGTAGAGGGCCACCAATGCGTTGGCACCATTGACATGCACATGATAGCTAAAATAGTAGAGGCCTGGGATCTGGCAGGTGAACACACCAGTGTGATCATCGTAATGGTGCTCTCCGTTGTAAAGGACCTGGTTGAACTGAATAGGAGTTGCAGCTGAGGGGTAGGCCCTGGTCAGCACTGCACTGAAGGCGGACATGGGAGCCTTCACCATCTCATGAGACATTACAACCTCTTGGGCCTTCATTGGCATGCTCTTCTCATGCTGGTAGATAATCTCTCCTGGTTGGCCAGGAGGACCAGGAGGACCGGCAGGTCCTGTACGACCATCTTGACCTCTGGGACCAGGATTTCCAATTGGGCCCATAGGACCAGAAATTCCCTTAGCTGTCAAGCCAGCTGGGCCAGGTGTGCCTGGAAGACCTGGATGGCCCTTAATTCCAGAGGGACCTGAAGGACCAGGGGGCCCAGCTGGGCCCATGGATCCTGGCCTTCCATTCTCCCCACTCTTTCCTGGTCCTCCTGTGAGGCCTGTGTGTCCTTTTGGTCCTGGGGCACCATTTGAACCTGGGATTCCTGAGGGACCATCATGGCCCTGTGCGCCCTTTTGACCCTGAGGACCACTATGCCCTGGGTTTCCTGGAGAACCTGCTGCCCCTGGAGAACCTGGTTTTCCAGTGAAACCTTGAGCTCCCTGTTCACCCTTGGCTCCCCTTGAACCTGGTGCACCTACCAAACCAATGTCGCCTTTAGGTCCCTGTGGGCCTCCCTCACCCTGGAATCCTGTTGCGCCCTGTGGGCCAGCTGCGCCATTAGAACCACGAGCACCTGGCTGACCAGTAAAACCAGTTGGGCCTGGCTCTCCTTTCTGACCAGTGGTTCCTGAAGTACCGGGGGATCCTCTGCTACCTGGTAATCCGTGTTCACCTGGTTTGCCAACACCTGGCCTGCCAGTTGCGCCGGGCTGACCGGCTGAACCCTGTGGACCTTTAGGACCAATAGACCCAGGCATACCTGGGTTACCATTCTGGCCTGGTTTTCCTGATCCTCCGATACCCGGAGCCCCAGTGTGACCCTTTGGTCCTTGTGGACCCATTGGCCCAGGAGCGCCATCTCTTCCTGACACACCACCCTTGCCTGGTTCTCCGGGATAGCCAGTGGCACCGGGAATACCAACTCCAGGTTTGCCGGGCATTCCAGATGGGCCCATGGATCCAACTGCGCCTGCTGGTCCTTGAGACCCAGGAACTCCAAAGCCTCTATCTCCTTTGGACCCAGGAAGACCTGGAACACCAGGATGTCCCTTCAGACCAGACTGACCTCTTGGCCCCACTGCTCCAGGGAAGCCAGCCGCTCCAGGTTTTCCACTTGAGGAAAGTCCAGCAGGTCCAGGGGATCCATGCGAACCAGGTGCACCTCTGGCACCCATTGGTCCGGTTGCGCCACGTTCGCCATTCTGACCAGGGAGGCCAGGGCTACCTGGTTTCCCATGGCCACCTGCGGGACCGGGTTTGCCAGCTTGAGAGTAGCCAGGGGGTCCGGGAGGACCTGAAGGGCCTGGTTGGCCAGTATATCCCTGGCCCCTCTCTCCAGGAGGTCCAGAGGGCCCCATTGGTCCTGGCTCGCCTGGCTCACCTGGAGGACCTGGCTGGCCTGCAACGGCTAGGGAATGAAGACATACAGACACGTTATGTAATTTCTGAGATTTTAAGTCAGTTTGGTAAAGTTTTTATGTTCATAATTGGAGTTGGTGAACTGTTGCTAGTAATCGTATTCCACAAGTAGGCACACAACAATTGCCCAAGGAAATAAAAAAAAATAAAAGATGTTTATTATAATCAGGAAATGGCTTTATTTTGGGGTATCGGTGCCTTTTGAATGCATTATGTAAGATGCCAAATGGTTGTTGAATAATCCTAGGTTTAGTATTCTTCTCCATATCACCTGACATTAAACACTACTGCCCATGATTGTGGGGTGGGTTGGGGAGATGGGGGGGGGGGGGGGGGCACACTCCCTTTTCCCCTTTTCCCCAGGATAGTCTTCACAGCAACACTGGTCTGAGGTGACGTTCTCACAAAGCTTACGGTTGTTGCCGTGGGAGCCAACACACCAGCTGCTGGGCCTTTTTGGTCGAGTGTACCCGCACTATACTGCACCCCTTAATCTTCTGCACCGCTCATGGCCTTGAATGTATAGTTAGTGGTCTGCTGCACGTTGTCAACATCCTCTCAAAGCACTTCCTGCTGCATAGTGGAGAGTTTATGGGCACGGTCAATTTGGTGTATAACACAAGTTTGTTATTTTACTTCTATATTTATATTTATCACAGAAGTCAACATGACAATAACTCCAGCCTATAAACCATGTGGCAGTAGGGACATTGTATTTTCCATTTCCTTTTCATTCATGTTATTTTTTAATAAGAGGCTATACTTTGATGTTTGACGGCAGAGAAATGACACAAAATGAGGTGACGGAGAGATCAGGAATAGCTTGCAACAAAGTTGCCTCGCTAGCCTCTGGGGAATTCCCGCTGCCCTCGCCCTGAGGCCAACAGGGCATCCAGTTGTTTGCTCTCTTAAATTGATCGTCATAAATTCATTTATTTTTGATGGACATTTTTGAAGTTATTATTACATAGATATACATTTGTTTCTACCAGGGCTTTAATATCAAAAAGGCATCTCTGAGGAAAAATCACGCTGCATTGCTTTTATACATCATTCTAGACGCGTCGGTGTCAAAATGTACAACGTTAAAGAATCCAGTTCAATAGTGTTGACCGCTCTTTCAAAATGTTGTTATGAGAAGAAAGTGCTCTGACAGGGCTGTCATTTTGAAGCCACATAAGGACGTGCCTGAAAACCCCAAAGAGGACATCTGTGCCAGAAGTAGACTTTCTGGCAGCCAGAAATGCCACAAACTGGAGGTGATGATACTGGCCACAGTAGCTGAACCTGGAATGACCTGTTAGCAGGACTATGGTCATATTCAGAGTTGCCTTCAATAAACACCGCCCTTATTTGGAGTCTCTGCAGTAAGCTTGCTGTGGTTTGTTGTTGGATTTGAACTGTGTTTCTTTGCGGTCTGTGTTGTGTTTTATTTTTTTTTTCTTTACAATTACGTGTCGGGATTTTAATACCACAAAGCAGTTTGTTAGGGCGTGCCTGCAACGTGGTAACATCTGCATTTGGGATTTGACCGATTTTTATGCTCTTATTGTCGACTTTTAATCCTGTGGCACGCAGTCAAACCACTTCAGAACCGCTTCAGAAACGGAACTAGGGAAATGAATCCCAGTGTCAAAAACAGAAATGTGATCCTGGTTTAGTTGGGATATAAAACATAGTGTTATGCATCATCCTGGCAGTTACACCAAGACCACTGCTTTTGAATTTTTTTTTTTAGATCACACCCAGAACTGCGTCCTTTTTTTTAACCTTTTATTTATCCGGAGCACAAGTGCTCTTTTAGAGGTGCAATCCACATCACACTTGTATACAGTTCTAGACCACAGCCAATGAGACGCTGCATTGGACCTGCTGGGTGTGCACCCTGATGATGGTTAATGTAGAAGGGCGGAGTTTGAGCCGCCTCATTTACTGACGTGTATGAGCCCACAGTTTTACAGGTTGCATAAGAGATAAGCTGACTGCAAGGTCAGTAGTAGTAGTAGTGATGACACTGGTGACAAATCATATTTACAGGGTTCAACAAGGTTATAAAGATTTTCAGATCAATGGTTAAAGTGATTTCCAGGATGAGTTCATCCTAATTATTCATTTTTTTTTTTTTTAGGTGAACTGCAGTTGCATGCAAGTGTGGTTCTCTTTATTTGGTGGACTCCTACACCCTTGCTTTTCAACATCACACGTTTCAATTTTAAAGCATATGACCTGAACATTTGACTGCAATTGTAACTTGAAGTTTCACCTGGTGCTATTTTGCAGGTTAATTTGTCTCTATTTGTTTTAATCGTTGAACAAAGACTAAGACTAGGCTAATGGAGATCATACGGTCTGTGGGGTCTCGGGTAATTTTCTCGATTTTACACATTTTCTTAAATACACTTTTTCCAAGTGTGTAGCCTGCAGTGATTGGAAATGAACAATGCTCTCGGCTGGAGTTTCATTGTTATACTAAACGCACATGCTACTCCTGCTTATATCCCTCAGTTTAAATTGGGGCTTCTGTATATCGCCTTAAGACTTGATTGTTGGTAATGTTCTTATAGTAAAAAACAAAATGTTTCAACCCATGTGAGGAAAGTCATGCGTGACTCACCTTGGCTCTTCACCGGGTAGGCCGACTTGGTATTCTTTGGCACATGGTAGTACCGTTCAGCCTCGGCCAAAGCGAGGAGGACGAGGAGAAGGCTTGTTACTACCTTCAGGTCCATCTTGGGAAGCTAAACCTGCAAAGACAGAATCCATTTATTAGAATAAGAATTGTTGCATCATTGCACATGTTTACAACCGTCAACAAAATAACCACGTAAGATAACCTAGAGTAACCAGAGTGGCACGGCACCTGTGCTGCTGCGCTTCTCTGACACTCGACGGTGAAAGTGATGTGCAGTGTCATTGGCGAATCACTTCAGCAAGAAAATTGGTTGTTGCAAATAAATAACAGAATGTTTCGTTTACTTTTCTATCAGTTTTGCTCTCTTGAAGAGAGAAGCTACTTTGAAAAGTGCTCACTTTTACCAGTTTTACGAACTTCATCACAGGCGTAAAAACAGCCATAGCACACTTGTAATGCCCTGAGCGCTCGTCCGGCTGCACTCTGCTCAGTAAAGCCAGGTTTGCAGTTGGGAATCCCCTCATGCACTAACCTGGAATCAGAAAAACGACAACAGCCACCTTACCGGGAAGGTTTACGCTCCAGAGAAACAGTTGAGGAGGTCAGGAGGCTGCTGGCACTGTGCTGGTATATCCTTAGTTGTGGAGTCTGTCTGAGAGGCAGCTGCTTCTTCCCAAGGCACTGGACTGCAGGTATTTATACCAAGCCAGTCTCCAGCATCTACCTCACGTGGAAGGCCCTCCCTTTTCTGATGTCATCTTTAATGATGGGTGCCATGTCCTCAGAGGTGGGACCATCACGCCTGCCTCCCTCTCCTCCCCGTCTCCTCTCTCTTCATCTGGTTCCCTCTGTCTGCGGAGCAGCAGCAAATAAATCATGAATTTAAAATAAGTTAGATTTATGATTAATCTCGGTTGGTGTTGAATTTGTGGTACGCTGTTGTGCAGATCTTAAAGGTATTACCCTTTATTCAGTCAAATATACATGTGTTTTGAGCTTTTTGACAGATGAGTCAGAAGTGTTAAACACTCTGTCTTCGTGTCCTTTTTTAGCCTGGATTTTCATTTTTTTACTTCACAAACACCAGTGTTTATGGCTAAAAAACAACATGTTATTGACAAAGTGGCTCGTGACAGGGTGTTTTTTACTCAAAAAGTAAAGAATGAGAATATTTTCCCTCAAGTCTGAAGTCTCTTTATTGAGCAGGCTGTGTTGAAAAAAACACGTACCAGACGGCAATTTTCTGTCAGTTTTGGTTCAATCTAAAAATACTTGAAAGAAAGTGAAAAAACTATTTTTCACTGTTTTTGTTTTGACATTTTCATAGCATGTAGGGGGGATGATTTAGTTCTTAGAGTTCAATGCCCATTTCCAGACAGGTACAACGTTTTTTGATTTGACAGGATGCAGGCAGTGTTTGAATTTAGACATATTGAACACTCAACACCGACTTGATTTGTTTTCAATGTAAAAAAACGTTCATAAAGCCTATCATGATGCTGGCAGATTTACATCTGGATATCCTCTGTGGTTTTTGTGACTGGTAGTTGGTTTGCTTCAGGGATCTACAGTGCCGCTTTACAACACCAGGAGGCAGAAGTGAGGTTTAGGGACCAAGTTACCTCCTACTTCATCCTCTCTGTTGAATGAGTGCATACTTGTCATCCTCAGCTGTCTTTTCTTTTATACACTAAGGGATGAAATAGCGCTGTAACATAACATATCATACATTATGTGTTTACTGGGACACAAATGCTCTAGCATTTAGAGATCAATATTAGAATGTATTGTCCATCAGTAGAATCATATAGTAATCATACTGCTTCTAAACTATCTCAGAAGCACCTTTTGTAGGTATGTATTGTAAATTGATTTAGTGCATAGCTGTAGCCAGCAGCTAGCTAGCTTAGCTTAGCACAAAAAGGATTTTACTGGGAAATCGTTTCCGTCTATGTGCGCTCCCGAGTGCCTTGCCTCTCTTCCGCTCCCCTACAGTGCCAACATTGGGCAACACTCGTTACATTTTTAACAAGTTAGCATAGAAATGGAGTACGCTAACACAATGAAAGGAATGGCAAGCTAGCTAATTTGAAGCGATACAAAGTCGGCAGCAGGAGTCTGGGTGAATTAGTTGACGTTAGCCACTCGACGCAGTTGTTTGCAACATCAACTAGCTTGCAATTCATTCACGCAAGCTAACGTTTGCATTATTACAAATCCCAAATATATGTCACGACTCTGTTGTGTTGGATGCTGATCGTTCTTTTAGCCAATGGTCCAAATACGATATTAGAGTATTATAGAGATTAGTGTTATTCTAAATATTCAAATATCTTACATTCGATGTCTATCAAATCTTCATGCTCGCTAGCACCTACGGGGTGCAAGCATTACAATGCTGACTGCAGTCCACTTAATGGCCAGGAAAGTTACACATACCACCTTTTTAAAGTTTTGTTATGAGTCAAACAAATATCTAGAGCTAGAATAAGAATATTCTACATTTTTAATACAGGGGAGCTCTTTTCAAAATAAGAAAAAACTAACAAGAAAGAGATAAAGCAACAGATGAAATAAATGGTGAGAAAAATAATTTAAGCATTGAAGTTTAAGAGTAGTCTTCAAGAAAAAACCTGGCTGCTGAAAGGGAATTTAAATATTGTTGTTGTTTTTTGCTGGGCAATAATTAATCTTATAATAGTCCTAATTGGTCAAGTAATATATCTTTGGGTTTGGACAAGTTTCTCTTTCTTTTGCCCGTATCATTTAAAATGTCAACATCTCAGCGACCGCAGATGAGCACTCAGTAAGCCGTGGGTAAACTCTTAGAATTAAATGACAGAGCAGTGAGGGGGTGGAGTCACCATTTAACAACTTTATAAGCTGCAGAAATGCCACTGCATCTCGTCATGAAAGTAGCCGTGACCGCGTTGAGGCACTGCTGACTTTTTTATTTCATCTGAATCTTTTTTCCTTTTTTTTTTAATGGTGTGTCAGAATTAATGCCTCCCTATCTAAATCTGTCCATTGTGAGGTTTAATGTAAACGGCTACTTAGATTTCTTAGGTTTCTGTCTCATTGCATAAACATGTAATTTGGATGGGAAATGTACTTAATAAAACACAGTGCAGACAAAGCATGATATGGAGTTCTCCTCCTATGTTTTCAGACACCTCCTGACAGCAGGGTGGGTGGTATTTATGGGAAGGGTCTGCTTTAACCATTGTTTTGCCCCTCCAAATATCTTAACATGCTGCTGCACGCCAGACGGGACTTCAGTGGCTTTAATTAAGTCTTCTGATGACAGGGGTTGTACCCCCAACATGCACAGCCACTGTTTCCCACATTATCCTTCAACAATGCATACACCTTAGTCCAGTTTGTGTCTAAATTGTTCCACTATATTCACAAGCTAGCCACTAATGTTGTCTGCTGGGCAGTTAGTGTACAGTTGGCTTAATAGTGCCTCTTGACTGGAAAACATCTGTCTGCTGAGTCCGGAAATGAGATTTGGAAGAACGCAGGGAGTGAATCAAAAACAATTGGCTGAAAGATGCCAAATAGCTCTGTAGTGCTAAGGGAAACTAAATAGTTGAACTTTAAATTAGGTCTTTTTTTTCTTTTTTTTTGACATGTGTGTATATATATATATATATATACACAATACCGGTCAAAAGTTTGAGAACATTTCCCCCATTTTTCCAGTTTTTATTGTGTTCTGTGTCCAGTGAATAACTTGAAATGGTACGAAAGTCAGCGGGAAACTGTCAGAGGTTAAACAGAGAAGTTTAGGTTACCAAAAACTGAAAAATAATGTGCAATTTCGGAGTTATACAAGTAGTACTTTTTGAGGGTACAAGTAATGGGTTCACAAGTTGCAGCTGGAAGAAGTTTCTGAACAATATTTGATTTCCATTGTAGAAAGAATACTATACGAGTGTGTTTGGCTATTATATCTGCATAAGGTGGCTATACTTTGAGTTAAAAAATGTTGTTTACATTTTGTTAAATGATTCAATGATTTATTTTTTACATCATTGTTTATTTGTTGTATGCTTTAATTTCAGAATACATTGAGTAATGTGTATAGATGGATGGATGGATGGATGGATGGATGGATGGATGTATATATGAGCAGAGCATAATACAGTAGAGAATAGTGCTGGCACTATATGCCTAACTCCTGATTCGATACTATCACGATACTTGGATAACGATTTGATATGTATTGGAATTTTGAAATATTGTGATTCTATATCACGTTTATTTGCAAAGTCTCTTAGTTGATACAGTAAATCAACTTATTCCACAATCAGAGTTTTCCTTTTGACAGGGATTTACAATATACAGTTCTTTCTGTGTAGTCATTTCTTTTGTTGTCTTGCGTTGTATTCTTCAGTTGTTTGACTGTGGTGTCTCCTTTTGATCCCAGAGATTGGAAGGGGGAGGGAGAAAGTAATTGCAGGTTGATGTGCCTCTGCCAGCATGGAAGAGTGGAAAGAAGGAGCTAAAGATAGAGTGTTTGAGCTGGGAAGTGACGGTGGTTCAGATTTAACGTTTTAATATCTGAATGCCACTAAGAGGCACTTAGAGCTTTGGGAATGGAAGGACTGAAGCTGGACCTCCTGGCTGAGTGTTGGCTGCAATTACAGAGACCCAAAGACGAAAATCATGGTTGGAATTTTGACCAACCTGAGGCTAGTGCAATTCAGAATAGCAACCAAAGGTTTTCACTTCATCCTTCTTCTTTTCCATCTTGACAACATCTTACCCAGGTCATTACGAAGTTATGGAAAGGTCGATCTCATGAGAAAGTGGAATTAGAGCCGGAGACACTGAATTTCTTGGTTACCAAATCAGATTTCGCTCTCATTTTAGGATTTATTCTTGGTGCAGGTAATGGGTTTCTTTAGAGCCAGTTATCTTAATCAAAGCTGAGTAAGTGCTATAATGACCACTACTTTTCATTTTTACTGAACCTCCCACAACAACTCGTAGTCGGCAGCTTTTTACTGGGCTTGTGTTGCGGTCTGTCTATCCAGCAGCTGACGATCTCTAATGCTCAACACAATCGCATATCTGGGACTTTAATACGTTTTATGTTGCACATGCACATTTAATAGTCTGGGATGTATATTGTGGAGGCTCCAATCTGACAAAAGCCAGTGAAAAGATTATCAGATGAGTCAACAATAGAATCGGTTGAATAATGAAAGTGTTAATACAGCTTTACTTTTCCTTGAACCTCCAATCAGTTAGAAAAACAATAGTATACTTTCACTCTAACACCAACTAGCTAACCAATGCAACTAGCTAAGAAACCAATGCAACTAGCTAACCAATGCAACTAGCTAAACAATGCAACTATCTAACCGTGAGGCTGTGTCCAAAATCACTCCCTTTGAACTCCCTTTGTGTATTACATGACTTGTATGTCAGTTTATTTGAGCATGTGTCAATGTGTCCACTGTGTAGTGCCCTCAACAAGTCCATAATGGACATGAACACAAAAGGACATTACAGCAGTATGCAATACATTTGATGGATACTTAGCATGACCTGCATTGAATGAATTGATAATGAACAAGAAGGGCATTTGAAGAGCTCAGACCAAATTCATTTACATAAGATGTAACTTGATCTTGGACTAGCCGTGGGATTTGGATCAAACAAAACGACCCATAAAACATAACTTGCTCAGCACAGGTAATGCATATGAATGTTTTCTGCATCAAAGTAGCTTTAGCAAAAATGGCTGGTGCTCAGCATAGTTATTCGAGAAGGAATTTCCTGACGCGAGCTCAAAGTGTTGATTGTTGTTGTGTTGATTGTTGTTCCTAACTAAAGAGATTCACCCGCGCTCTACGACTCCTGTTGCGTTAGATGGTTGTCGTTGGCATGGTATCCATGCCTGGTCCTCCAGTGTCTCTGGGTAGCACAGACTGACTGTGGAGGTAGTGTTAGTGGTGAGAAAAGGCGTTTGAGGCCAGGCCCAAGGTCTTTAACGGCTATATTATGTTTATGTTTTTCTGGAAGGAGTGCCGGTGTTTACCAAGTTTTGCAGAGCTCAAAATAGTCGTGGTGCCCAAAGATAAAAATGGGAAATGTTCCGCTGACGACTCCTGCAGACATTAGTGGAAAACACATTAAAGAGCCATGTATACTTCTGTTGTTATTGATTTTAATTTTAAAGACACTATGGAAGTTAAAGCAGGACACAGAAGAGGAGTGTGGTGGTGCCATTACTGAACCTTGACCAAGGGGACGGGCATGGGACAGTGCTGCTGTTCTTTTAAAGTTCCTTTTACATTCCTTTCGCGCTCTTCCTCGAATCAACCAAATTCAAGATGACGACTCCAACACATGTTGCCAACTCCAGAAAGTTCACGGTCTCCAAACCTCTCTCTGAACTTTAAACTTCTGTCTACATCTGTCATCAGCCCTGAACCACGATTGGGCTCGAGATGTGATCGAGACTTTTCTCTGACTCGGCAACAAACTCTCGCGACATCTTCCAGTTAATGTTTGCAAACGCCTTCCACGTTTTAGATATGGAGCTAATTGTAATGCTAAATATGGCATCATCCCTGCAATCGTTGATATACAATCCGATCGGCAAGACTAAGTTGGGTGGGAACTCGATACGTCCCGTCTACAGCAAACATGTTTTTAACGCTTTGTCTGACAGAACGGACACGCTTCAATTATATTCAGTTTGCAATGGCCGTGTAATAATGGCGCATAAGTGTGACCTTAAGCTTCTTTTTGTTGTCTTTTGACAATGAAATGATGCCTCTGTAGAGAGACATTAATATCTTAGCTACACATGTTGGTAACGTACTGTAGATTGCATTGGCTCCAAATCACATGTACATTATACCTGCAATATTCACAAATGGCCAAAAAACACTCATGGGAACATGCCTGACTGACATGAGGGTTGGGCTCATGAGCAATACCATTGTCCTTGCCGATGGCTGACGGTCATCGATCACTGAGCCCAACATTGAGTTTTGAAAACCTTCATTTCTATTGATACAGCTGTGGCTTTGTAATGGTACTCTGTGACTACCTGCTGCAGCTACATACAGTAGTTCTGCTATGTCAATTTAAGTAATAAAAGTAATAATTCATAGTAAAGTGGTCCTGATTTGAATCGGGGCTTATAAGGATTCATTTTCCTTATCATAATTGAGGTCTGGAGGCAGAAGGTGTTATCTATTGCTCAGGTCCCCTGAGACCATTCTGAGATTTTGATGAATACAATGAACCTTTTTATAAAATACACTCCTAGCCTCACCCGAACCCTCACCTGTTGGACGTTTATTTTTAATTATAGTACTAACAATGAACTCGGGTCCTGGTGTTTAAGAATGTGTTTTGGGATGTGAACCCAGTGCTTATCAGCCCTGGTGGCCTGTGTCCTAAATATACTGGGATATTCTGTGTGGATTTCCCCCGCCAGGCTGCTCGCTAAGATCAGTTCTGCTGTTGTTTTTGTTGGTTGCGATTTTTATTTTAGGTGTTGGGGTGGGAAGCATCCATGAGAACCATTCTTGGTGTGGTTGGAAGAATGTGAAAGGAAGTTCAGAACCCTTTGCCCTACAATCTAAAGAAACCCTGCATCCCTCAGTGGAAATGAATAAGGAGTCAAGTCACGAATAGCATTTTTCTCATGGGCAGTATAAACATCTCCGGTTAGATTTTTACCACAGCTGATGAATAGATAGTACAAATAGACATGAATCTGGATGTCGTGCAAGTTTTTATAGTCATTAGTGTGGCTTAAAGAGATTTAATATGTACCGCCAGAGTAAATATGCGTAGTGCCGAATTCATTTAATAGCATTTTACTTTATGTTTAGGGTCATTTGTGGTTTACAGTAAAGGGAACATTTGGATTTAGCTCTGCTTCTGAATTATTCATTTTATCAGCACTGTTGTGCAATAGTTCAACTTGTTCCCTACTCCCGCTGTTGCTTTTGGCTGCAGACAGTTAACATGAGTACAGGAAAAAAATATAAAAAGCTCACACTTTAAGCTTTTTAAATTTGACCAAATGCAAAGAGTAAGGGTTCAGTGTGCTTGACATGAACAAGGCGGTGTGACGTGTCTCCACGTCTAAAATCAAAGGTGTCCGTACCTCTTCTGCATGGCCGCATTTTAAGACGGAACGTCTTGCCATCATATCTTCTTCAATCTCTCTCTAAGATGTGTCTTATGCATATATGTGAAGTCTCAACACACACATTTTACAGATAGCGCACACTTGCTCCCTTCTCTCAAAGTACTGTATCTTTTATGTTGCGTTTTTTTGCACTTCTGACCAAAATATCTTTTACAATATATGTAAATCGTCATTGTGATGTGTTTTTTTTTTACCCAAACTGTACTGTGAAATAACTGTATCATAGTCAGGGGTCATCCTAAACAGGATGACAATGAAAATGCCAGTGGACCTTGAAGGGAAAATATTTATTCGTTAAATTTATGAAAGTAAGGACATATGGCACACAGATTAACAAGAGCATTTAAAAACAGAAATTCATATCGGAGAGCTTGCCGTCCCCTGGACCCATCCATTAGATAAGAGTTGTCTTTGAAGCTTTTTTCAGTTGATGTGGAGGTCATGCAAGTACCACCTATGAAAAATGATTCTTGCATCATTCAGAGAATAGCCGATCAAACCCATTGAGGATTTGTCTCTGTCCCATGTGTCATACAGACCTGTAATGAAAAGATGGAAAGAAAGAAATGTACACTTTTATTTATCCATGTGGGGAAATTCTTCTCTGCATTTGACCCATCCTTAGTTGTTAAGGAGCAGTGGGCTCCAGTGAAGCGCCCAGGGAGGAATTGAGGGTTCACTGTCTTGCTCAAAGGACACTTCAATATGCAACTATGGGAAGAGCGGGGATCGAACCGGGTACCTTGAGCTACAACCAACCTCATAATGACCATTGGTTAGGTGCCTTCAGCCATCCATCCTCCACACTGTAATTACTGGGCGGACATTACAGCCACATTCTCCTCTGAGAAAGAAAATCCCAAAAAATTGGGTCATTGGGGCCAGTGTGTAACATTTAATGTTGGTGGGATTCAAAATGTATTCTAAACCACTAGATTTGCGAGTTTTTTTGCTGCAAAAATTAAAAGTACAAATGCATTTTATGTGCTAATAAAGTGCTTTTAATACTTTTCCATTTTTTTTTTGCTATGTGCACGTTTGATTCAATTGTTAGTTTGAAGTCAATGAGTACCGCCTAGCCCACGTGGTGCAAGTGAATACAAGTTTAGCCTAATTTCCTCAGTAAACTAGGGGACATGTGCGTTGGCTTTAGGGTAAACCAAAATCAAACGGCTTTTAAGTCAGCAGTTTCATTTCAAACATGGTATTAAACTGCAAAAATACCAAAATGCTCTCATCAAATCCACCACGTCTCCGACCGCTCATTCACCTCAACGTCTACTGCCGAAATTGTTTAGCTCTACGTAGAGTAATTGTTTTGCGCTTCCTGTCTGATAGCACGGCAGCTCTCTGGGTTCAGCGAAGTCTCCTATAACTACCGGGCTGTGGTTTGCTGTTTGATTCTCCCCCTGCGCAGTAAAATCCCTTTGCAATTCTGCAACGTTTTCCCCCAAAAAAGCCTCGTATGCAACCTGCTCTTAGCAAGCAGCAGTGTGCCGCGTATTCAACGTGGAGGCCGACCCGGAAGTTGATGCTCACTCTTAACTTCACAGACTGTATTCCAGGTGTCTAATTTTCTTTCTTTTCGGGACACTTTTATTTTGACACGTGCATTTCCATGGCATTTCTGGTGTTGTCCCAGCCCATGTTTATCTCAAAGTGAAACACACGGTTGTCTTAAATTAACTTGTCAAGAAGGTTACAATTGTATATTGTCGTAGCAACCGTATCCATGTTTTTACAGCTTCATAAAGCTTTAAGTTAGACGATGAAGTCATCCATGCCACAAGCCCCGAGACTTAAAGCGGTCTGGAAAATGGCAAGTTGAGTTAATGTGATGTCTTTGTTTGCATTTATAATGTGCTCAAAGCAATGTCTTTGAAATCAGAAGAGCGTTATCTTAATGAGGAACATTTGGCCACCTTCCAGATGATTTTTCACATTCTTTCATTCTGATTAACAAAGAAAGTCTCTTCAACTACAGAAAGACGCCAACATCGATATGCTAACTGTTTTGTTCTTTTCCATTCGTCCCTGTTTAGAAATGTCTGTCTTCTACCCAAATGCAGTGGAGGTTTTGAAATGTGTATCTGTGATGCTTACTGCGTTGACACACTAGTTGAATGTCGATCCATGGTTCCATTTCGACATAACATAGCAGAGAAAGCCGGGTATGCTGTCGGGCGTAGAGACCTTGGTAGCCGTTGGCCGCTACCACTGGGAGTTGTCCGTATTTTTGCCGTCCAACTTTAAACCCTTTCACAGTGCGTTTTCAGTTAAGGAAAGGTTATTGGAATATTTGTTATGCCTGCAAATGTCTCAGCGTTCAGCAGTTGTACTTCTGTTTCCTTGCAAAAAGACAAAATGGCGAAGCCAAAACCCAAGATGGTGAGGGACAAAATACCAAACTCTAGGCTTCAAAACCTCAGTCCACAAACCAATGGCCGATGTTTCATTGAACCCGTCCACTTCTTATAGCCAGACTATGTTCAAAGATAAGCCTCCCTCGGAAAGCCTGCATCACATCCGCTTTGTCAAAGCCAGCTACATTTTCAACCATGACGTTGAACATCTTTTCCGAACACTAAGCCGGGGTTTCTGTACTCCAACACAACAAACGGTCCACCGGGACTCGTCTCTGACGCTCACTCACGCCGCCACTACTGTCTTCCGGTAACAAGACTACTCGCGAGATTTCAGGAGGATTTCTTTTTTAGCGGGACTTGGTTAGACACAATGACAAACAGCTTCTCTTGTTGTCTTCTGCATAATGTAGTAAGACATTTCTAATAAAACAATCTGGCAAAAGAAAAAGCACTTTTAATGTTCGCACAGGGGGGACGTCGATGAGCTGCTCCAGAGGATTACATTGCAGCCTGCTTCGAGGCTGCATCGTTCTCGTTCAATACTGGATCATTTGCTAAAGTTCTGGGTTTAAAACCAAAGAAAGTGTCTTTGGACACACTTCTTACAAGTTTGATGACATTTTCATGAATACCTGATGCTTTCATAACTTTTCTGCCTCAAAGCAGCAACATCTTGTTTTTATGCTCTTAAACTGATTTTCAGCCCGCAGAGAGACCAAAAGTGGATTTTCCTAAACAAAACCTTTTTTCTGGGTTTAAAACCAAAGAAAGTGTCTTAGGACACACTTCTTACAAGTTTGATGACATTTTCATGAATACCTGATGCTTTCATCACTTTACTGCCTCAAAGCAGCAACATCTTGTTTTTATGCTCTTAAACTGATTTTCAGCCCGCAGAGAGATCAAGTGTTGATTATACACAAAAATGTGGTTTCAAAATGACCAAAAATTATCTTTGACACCTTGAAAAATAGAACCAAAGCTATCGGCTTGACTAAATACAAGAGGTAAGTGAGAAAATTTTTTTTTTTGTAATTTGGGTAAATCACCCTTTTAGGACCAGTGAGATGTGTAAAACAAACCAATAAAACAAAAGTAGCGAAGCTTAATATCAGGCCGGCTTTGCACGCCATCCGTCCGTCTGACGAATGGTGAGACATGATAGTGTTTATCCAGTTTTAAAATGTGCGCATTCAGAAAAGGCAACGTTTCCCTTCACCCCTCCCCGTCTCTGTCTTCTGTCTCCGAGGACATCGCGACACGTAAACACCACCAATCCACAAGTGAGGTTTAAATGCCAGTTCTCCCCTTGTTAGGATCACTGTCGATCTATTTCCATGTATCAAATGATCTGTTTGCTATTCAAGGCCACTTTGCCGGTCCCTTTCAGCTTTGTGACAAATGTATACATCTGTCCCGCAGAAAGACGTCACACACACCAGGGTGGGGATGTGCACTGTTATGGCTGACCCGCTAAATTGAAACCCAGAACAGATCAAAGTGCGAGCGGCCGGCGTGCGCTTTGATCTCTTCTGGGTTTTCTCTCAGATAAGCGGCATTTCTGTTTTGCATGCAACACTAACATTTATTTTTTTATATCAAATAAATAAACACGCTCCACACTAATGAACTGGTAGGTTGGGTTCCATCGACTTTGCCCCGTGGAAAGGATAGCCTGACATGCAACCATAAATAATCATTTAGTTGGGTGTTGGATGTGTATCTGTAGATTTCAGTGTTTAGGACTAAGGAACATTATACTCTGCACCTGGAGGAAATGTAATGTGCCTTTTTTTTATTGTGGTAACACAGGTATGTTGTAAGAAGAGACGTTAATCTGACTTTTCTTCAGTTAACAACAGAGGGAATGTCTCTTGCTCTGCTGAGTAGCGTCATCATTATGTTGAAGACCGGAGTGTGCAATAACGCTGATGAAAGCCCCAAAGACCATATTTAATGTACTTAAATCCTGAGACAAAAATAGTTGCAGTCCGTTTAATAAGCCCTTAGCAGCCCATTGAATTTGTGCGGTTGTTGCCACGTTGAACCAGATCCTGGCAACATGAAAACAAACCAAATCGAATCAATTTTCTTTTCTCCCGTTGTGACCGGGCCCACTGGAGGCTGGGTCACACCAGCAATGAGATTTTAGACTGGAATCAATTAATTTTCAGAGAGTTAAACTTTGACATGCTGACTTGTGTTGTTGACCAACTGTAAATCATCCCGACATGGCTCGTGGCTCGACAGTCATTCTGAGAAATTGGCAACCGATGCTGGGCCTTCGGTTACCCTCCGTGACGATGGATGATGGCCAAGCCGATGGTGGTGTCACGGACCCGTACTCCAAGACCTCAGTGCTGAACGGACCAATGGATCTGTGGTGGGAGTCATCATATAAGCCCAGAAAAAATGACATATTAAAAGGAAAGGGCAGATGAACAAGCAGTCAGTGGAGATAACAACAGCTGCTCTACTGGTAGTTTGTATAGCAGGTATTGAGGGTGGACTTGTTAACAGATGACACTTAAACATCCTTAAACATACCATACAGAACACAAAATACAAATTTGTTGAAAAGCGGTTGTTTTATTTCACATTTTAATTATTAAGCTGACATATAACTGCGTTGTATTTTAATTACTTAAAAAAAGTAAGGCAACTAAAAATGGCAAACCATTCATTTTACTTTCAGAAATTGATTTTAGAAGTTAGTGTTGAGCATTTTGTCCGTTTTAAACTAAGGATTGTAAACCTGGAGTCTCCAAAGCAGTTGAAGACATTATAAAGATGCCGGTGTATAAACTGTACATACCAAAAGATATGCGTTGTGGTTTGCAGTCCGTCACAAAGCAGAAGATAAAGCTGCTAAAGTTGATATTATTTGCATTAATATAGCACTAAGATTTATCTGTGAGATAATATGTGACGAAGAGGAGAGAGAAACCGGCTCAAAGTTGGTCAGAACCGAGTAGAGCGATATCACCGCTGAAAGATCTGTCAATTTATAATATTAAGAAAGATTCACAGGTATCCAGTTGCTTCATGACCATTTGTAACTGCAGAATTGGATTACTGTCTTTATTATATTAAATCAAACTTTGGGTTTGAAGAGGATCTGAAGAGAACGATGTGGTTCTCTCAGCTTTGACACAGTGCTGGTGTTCAGCCAGATGGTGTCTCGACTCTGCTCTCCTGCCTAACCACACTGATTATGGAGTCAAATAAGGGGGAATTAAATCTGAGTCTTCTCTAATTCAACTGAAATTGATGTGACATGATCCTCTGATGGTTTTCAACAGAGGATCATGTCACATCAATTCCACTCACATTCTCCCAGTTCAGTCATGCCACGATGGACCAACAGAATATTACTGAGGGATGTTCACACATTGAGTGCTGCGTGCATTTGATCAGAATAGATTTTTTCTGGCTTATTGATTTGGTACAGTATGGAGAGAAAAAAAGTTTATAAAAGCTGTGATGTGCTGTTTGTATTGTATGTTCAGGAATTCAATGAAGCCATTTCTGGAAAAGCTAAAAGTGAGAAACTGAAAAAAAGATACATTTTTTTTCCAAAATAAAAGAAGCAAAATAAGGAAGGAGGATGTAGAGGACACAACTAACAGGACCCGAGTAAAAACAACCATCCGGGACTGTCGAGGTGTCGCAACGTTGTCTGCCAAGTGAGAGATGACTCCCAACATGCTCCTTTTGGCCCAAAGCTATTGTTTATGGAGATTGCACCTTGAGGTGGGAGGCTCATAAACCCCCTATGATTAAAAGGAACCTGGTCGGGCTTGCTAGGGATGTTCCACATAATGCTTTCTGTGCTTTTAAAAAATGTTTGTGTGTCAACACCATTCAGCCAATATAGATTTACTTAAGTATACGGTGGAGGGTAATTTAACTTCTTTAATTAACTTTAATTTGGATGTTTTTGATTGATGTATTTTAGCTGCTTCTGCACATTTTTGGAGCTGCAGAAGTGTCTGTATAGTGTTTTTGCGAGTATCCATATTTCAATAGTTGTTCCTCCTGAGATCAGACTGTGAGGGATCCTCACAGTTTTCTTTAGATAGCTCAGGCTAAATACAGCCCTGGTTTGGTGTAATGACAGATGGAAGGGGAGAGTGACTGTGCGACTGGCGTCAACGTACCCCACAGGGATCTTCACTCGTATGTCCCAAAACCACCGGCCCTTTCTTTCCTCAGCCTGCTTTGTTCTTGTTGTCTCCTTTTTGTTCTTCGGCAGCGTGTCTCCACGTGGAGGGAATCTTTTCAAAGTAGAAGTCATTGACGCACACAAAAAGATCTATAACTGCTGGTATAAATCTGCTATTTTGCTCTTCGGCCGACACCAACAAGTACCAACAATTCTAAATGTTATCCTTTTACTTTTGTATTGATTTAGTTGTTAAAGGCATAACAATATAGTAAAACAAATAAATATATCCCAAATTTGTAATTTGGGATATTGGGTTTTCCAAAATATACTGAATTGAATTGAAAAAAAGTTATAGGCAGGACTCGTATGATAATGAAATAATATATAATAACTGTCTCAAGTTAGTTGTTCCAAATGTTATTAATGTGGTTCTTCCACGGCTTAGGTTTGCCTTGCAAATTGACGTAGAATTGTCATGCAGCATAATAAAGAAATATAAATCATTATTTTACCCTCAAAAAACAATTATATTAAAAGTATTTGATTACTTTTTCCTAACACAGAAAACCTAAATTTACCACGATTTCCAAATTTTAATGAATTTAGCTCTCAACGTTTTATATTTTACTTTAATATCACATTCTACCAATGCAAAAAGAAGGTCATGCATCCGAAATACTGTATGTTACCCCACAACGACATACTGTTTATGTCATAAAGCCTTTGTACAGGCTGTGTATTCCGTTTCATTGCATTTTAAGGTTTTCCTCGTAAAAGTAAAGACCCTGCATGCTCTACTACAGGATGCAGCAATTTGCGGTCATTCTCCTAAAAATGGAAAGTCCACAGAGACAGAGCGGCCCAGACACGGTTTTCCACACGGTTACAACAGGTGCCGGATAACACGGCGTTCATGGATGCTTCAGGGAAAACACTTTGGATCATAAATCGCTCCCATGTACATTACAGATGTGTGTGTGTGTGTGTATTTTATATATATATACACACACAGAGCGTGACGCTCCTCACGTACAACGCGGGAAATGGATTGAATGTATTCATTCTCTTCGTGTTTGTTTTGACAGTCTTCATCTTCCTCGCTCATTATCTTGATAACGAAAAGCTGACGTGCCTCCAGATTCTGTCCCCTCATCACATTTCTTGGTGTGGCTGTTTGTGAAACGCTGCCGTCCTCGCCCCTAATTTGCACTGGCAAACTGTTGATTTGTGCATCCTGTCAAGGCCCCCTTTGATGTGTTGGGGAGATTGAGCCGCTGCCGGCTGCGGCTCTCTCTCTCTGACGTTGGTTGGGCAGCTCTCCAGCCGCCCGCCGGGGGCCGGCGCCCAGCCACAGGTCTGCAGTCCCTTCAGAGTGACCTACATGCTGTGGGGAGTGAGCTGGTGTTGGTAAGAGCCCAAGTGGAGTTTGAAATATACGGCCCCTAGAATGCACCACAGTATGAGCCTCTCTGCTCCCCGGCCTGAGGCCAGACACACATCGGATCATCATTATGCTCACGGGAAGTTGTTGTTGGGAGGTAAAGCCGAGGCCGCGTCGGGGCTGCAGGGACCCCGACCAATGAAACGGGAGCGGTTTCAATTCAGTTTATTTGTATAGCCCAGTTTCACAAATTACAAATTTGTCTCGGAGTGCTTTAGAATCTGTACACATAGACATCCCTGCCCCAAAACCTCACATCGGACCAGGAAAAACTCCCAAACACCCAACAAGTTGAAGGGCGGTTTTAACGACATGGTTGCCGTGTTTGTGAGACTTAATCATTCATACACGATTGACAAGAGGCAGAGGTGCCGGTATGCCGCATCAACAGATCAGGCTTTACCTGCATGCACACAGTCGCTGGGTCCAGAAAAGCTGAACTCAGACCTGCTCTGAAAAAAAAGAAAAAAGAAGAAAAAAAAAGGTGCGCGAATGGACGGAGCGGCCAGCTGTTGATACAGCGATGCGCGTGCCGACATAGGAGCTCAGCACTGGTGAGTTCATGCTCACTAGCTCCCCCCCCCCCCCCCCCCCGTCAACAACTCTTCTTCGGAGCACCTAAGACCCATTTTGACCCAGGAAAAACCCTGACTAAAATTTGAGCCTTTTATAATTTGAATAAAAGTCAACGTAATAATTAATTTGCAGTGTACAGTCCGTTTCTAGTGGGGGGAATTTGAATTGTCTTTTTTGTTGTAACAGTGTGCTCGGTACGTGCAAATGTGAAAAAGACACCGGATGGCACTTTAGAGGAAGGCCTGTCTTTCAGCGTCGCAATTCACAGGGTACGGTTTTAGTTTTAAGGGGAACCTTTATCCGTCCTGTGGTCCGTTTGTTGGGTATTTTGGCGAGCGATCATAAAATCCACGACCCACATTGAATCCTGTACTAAACGGACCTTTTTTCCAAGGACCACCGTGCTTGGGTGACACATTTCAGGTCCCTGTAGAATAAAACTGCATCTGAGGAGCATGGTATTTGATCAAATGCACCGCAGATGACAGTGGCGAGGTCAGTTGTTTATTCTATCACACAAACATCAGTGGGTTTCGCGAGCGGGGGACCTCAGCTGACCTCCCTCGCCGGGGGTAATGAGGCAGGACAGGCTTTCTACTGCCAGGTCCCCGAGGACAAAACGGCCCCGCCGAGGGCGTATTGTTGATTTGGAAACCCGCTTTGTTGTGTTTCACTGGAGGTGTAATGATTTGTGGACAAAATAAAAAGGGGGAAAAAAAGAGAAATTTGCTGATGGTCAGAACCAAATGTTTAGGTAGGTTGAACATGTTTGTTTGCGTTTGTCGTCATCTTCTGGTTAGAAACCTCCACTGCCCTCTCAAAGCCTAACGGAGCCGTTACCTCCCACATGCAAGTCCTGTGTTCACCACAAGAGGGCAGCATGCCCAAACTTTTAAAATGCTCTGGCAGGATGTTCACGAGCTGCTTTAAACACATCGTCCACATTTTAGGCGCTCGAGTAGTTTGTTATTTAGCAGTTTCTGATGTCAAAAGATTTGATGTCATTGGAATCCAGGAAATGGAGGAAAACATTTCCCCACATGAAGTCAGGGTCCTGTGACTTAATCCTCTTTCTTTAGTGAAGAAAGAAATCACGTTTTTGTCTGATTCAAATAGATGCTATGTATGCAAATATTTTTCTCCACGTTAAGGTCCCACATCCTAGACCAGTGGTCCCTAAACTCTCTCACATCAAGGACTCCTAAACTGACACCGGACCCCTATTTAACAAGATTTGGTCCCAGGTTCCTCTTTCTGATCGGCTCTTGCCTTTTCATTGCTACAGTAGTGGCACTCCGTATAGTCTTCTGTACAACAATGTTGAGTTCAGTCTAGAAACTATTAATTGACACTCGAGTGAGACAATTAGTTCTTCCATAAAAAATGTTTACTAGAAAACGTAGCGTTACATGTTCACACGGTCAAAAATCGATGTCTCTTCCAACATCTCTGAACTCAAATCTGGACTGACAGTCCAACACGCAGGTGTTATACTGACGTGACATCTGATTGGAAGCTTAAATTCTGACAAGTTATTCAGCTTTGAAATACAATACTACATTTTATATGTTAACTAGACATTCTTTCAAATCATAATGAAAAAGATTTATCTTCAGTTACCTTTTTAAATCTTTTTAAACTAAATTATTATAACAAATGAAATCATGCATTTGGCTCTTACAGCTACGTATGGAGGGATTTTTATTGAATATATATACATATATATATATATATATATATATATATATATATATATATATATACACACACAATATGTGTATATTTATATATATTTTTTTTTTACTGGCAGCAAGGTTGATAAAAATCTTATGTGCTTTTATTATCAAACCATTAATGTATTCATGCCAGAAGAAGAAAGGGAGGAGCTCCCATTCCTATGAATAACAACTTAGGACATTTGTCTGTACTCTGTACCGCAGACTCCGAATGTCTGGCAATAACAATAATGTTATTAACTTTGTCATGCTTTTGTCTGCACAACTAATTGGCAGAGCCAGCTGTGACATATAATACTCATGGTCTCCAGAGGATATCTTCTACTGCCGTTGGGGATCTCCTGACCTTTTTGCCTGTGCAAGCACGGGATCAAATATTTGTAAGGAATACATATTTTATTTATTTATTTGTATTTATTTAATCTATTGTCATTGCACAGTACAGGTACACAGGCAACAACATGTATTCTCTGCATTTAACCCATCCTTAGTTATTAAGGAGCAATGGGCAGCAGTGATGTGCCCGGGGAGCAACAGGGGGTTCAGTGCCTTGCTCATGGACACTTTGACTTGCAACTACTGGGGCGAGCGGGAATCAAACCGACAACCTTACCCCACTGAGTTACAGCCGCCCCAAATATGAAAAGTGAGCTGTCAGAATGCCATGAGGATGAACCCAGCGTGAGCTTTCCTCTTGCTCCGTCCTCAAGTCAACATGTCAGCAGTGCACACAAGATATTCTGAAACAGAATAGACAGTTGTAACGCTCCTAAGAGGATAAAACTATTTGTAACGCTTAACGGTGTGTTTTGTTTTCTTCTATTTGGGTAAAAACACCAAATCTGATCTGTATACTTGGTTTGTCGCAAAAATGTGCCTCTGTGGAGCTTTTTTGATGTTCACACTGATAAGAAAACATCAGTTCTGTGTCATGTGTCAGGCAAAAAATAAACCAATTTGGGCCGGCGAGTCTATCCGAGTGTGTCCGTGGCGCTCCGAGAGGCCGGCGCCCTCCGCCAGGGTAAACACCGAAGCTCATGAATACACACCACTCATCCACAGCCCTGTTTTCCTAAGCCCTCTCTTCTCCTGCTCGTGAAAGAAGCAGCGTTCTCACCTGTCAGTCCCCCTCTTCACCATCTACAGCTTCTCTCTTTCGGCTGCACAACGTCTGGATTCAAGTCTTGTTTGCGTCATTAGATCATGTGATTTAAAAGTAATCGCACAGCGGAGGAAAAGGGAGGTGTTTTTCTATGGAACTCATCAGGATTACAAAAACAGTCTTAGTTCCTGTAATTACACCGCCCCTCCCCTCAAGATGACATTTTACCAAATTTCCTCCGAATAATGAAACATTACATATGTCGTAACCTGGTTTTCACACTTGTGAGCATCACGTGTCTCTACTCTTTGCAGGTTATGTTTTATTTGTGGGGTTTTACTTTATATTCACAGGACATTATGATATATGATATTATATGATATATACCTTTATTCGTCCCACAGTGGGGACATTTCAAAATCACAGCAGTGGTGCACATTAGAGCATTAATATAAATGATTATAAAACACAAACTAAATACTTAAAAACTAAATACTAATATTAATACTTAGGTAGATTAGGTTTATAAAATATATATTCTGGGATGGATTGGGTAATCCAGATCAGAGTGCTGGTGTATTTAACTGTATCGTACGCTGCCAGGATGTTCTGAAGGGCAGCTAAAGGGGGGACTTCAAAGAGAGGAAAGCCCATCCACTCCCCTTTGAAACTGAACGCGGAGTCAGCAGAACAACACAGTAGCTATAAAACCGGCTTCTTCGCTTTTAGAGACACAATAAAATGTTGAAACCACAGTCTGGCAGACCTTGACACAGTTTGGGATTTGGAAGCAGAACTTATCCACTCGGGCCCAACGGCTCATGTGAAAAGCCTTTAGCCACGCCGCTCACCCTCGGCTCAATCCGCAAACATTTAGTCTGCAGTCGTAAGAAATGCAAGCAAGTGTCCCCTGATGCCCGTCTGCTCAACGGTTTTATGGGATTCTGTGAAGAGGCTAATCTAATCGTGATTTATTTCACTCCTCTTAAAGGTCTTAACTTTGAAAGCATTTTCGTGGAGTTTCCAAAGAAATGTTGTACCGCTTTATTTTTATGTATCCTGAGACAAATGTATTAATATTATTTGACTACAAAAAGCAAGTATTTTAATGCATCTAAATGCTTCACAAAGCTTGGTCTAGCGTGATAACCGTTGTACCTGTCTCACTGCGCTTGTGTCTCCGTGCAGCGGACGCAGGGACGTACTTCCCCAGTGTGAAGAGGGACCCGGGCCGGTACCTGCAGCCCTGCTCCGACTCCGTCAAGTCCTGGCTGCGCAGCATGAAGAGCGCCGGGAAGGTCCTCATCCTCATCACCAGCTCCCACAGTGACTACTGCAGGCTTATCTGCGAACACATCCTGGGGTAAGACTTCCCACCTCACACCCACAGCCCCCCCCCACACACACACACACACACACACACACACACACACACACACACACACATACACACACTCTGTAATAAGACCAGGCCTCTTCTGCAGCACTCCTGTTAACTGGCCCCGCAGGA